>PVJH01000072.1:0-521550 GCA_004026705.1 Nesogale talazaci
GATTAGGTGTCCCACAGGTAGTGTTGCTTGAAGGCCGAGGCACAGGACCAACAAGGCCGCTCTCTGGTCCGAAGATCAGGAAACAACAAGAGAGAGAGAGGGGGCGGGACTTGCGAAGCACTTCCTGTATCTGCCCTTCAATTCATCCCGCGTGTTCATTGGCTGTGCCGTCACAACAGATCCACCAATCTTCTGTGGCCATGTTGGCATAACAAACCTACCTATCACATAATCCAATTAATAAATTTATTGAGTGAGGACATGAACAATTATGTCACTAAAGAAAAGGAAACTCTTCTTTTGGTGTTTTTAGGATCTCATGGTGGCAGCAGAAGGCAAGGATTTGTGGACATAAGGTCTTGGATATTTAACTTTTCTAAGAAAGCAATCAATAGACATATGAGGGGAGAGTGTACAAATCATTTCTCCAAGATAAACTTATAATGATTGCAATGCATATTATCCTTGTAAAGTGTGATTTAATAATAATTTTCCAATTATATGACTGATAATAGTATTCTCATTATGTCCCACTTTTTACACCAACATGGCCAGAATTTGTAGGACTCGGGATTGCTGTTAATAATCTTGAATACAGTCTATTACAATGACACAAACTAGAATTCACAAGATGAAAGACTATGGAAAAAAGCCTAGGACCCACCAGGTGTCTTCTCTCAGGAAATTCAAACAAGTCTTAATTCTCCTACCATTAATCTGAATGTGTGAGGTGGTGCTGCCTAATTTTAGAATCCAGGGTTTTACTGGCGATCAATCACATAGGCATGCAGCATGTGTGTGGTACTCAGACTCCAATACCCCAGAGCAATTATGGTTGTTCACTATCAATCATATTGCTAGCATAAATTATCTACTCAAAGTTCAACCATGTGGCCCAAAGGCCTCAGGCTTAGAGAAACAGAACTTTACTGTAAATCACATCATTAGGACAGACTATGGGGTCAAACTGGTTCTCTGTGTACCAAGGCCTCAGGCATAAAAAAAAAAAAAACTCGTATCAAATAGAATATTCCAAAGAATAGTAGTTCATCTCCCATGTCCCCTGAGCCAGCCAAAGGCCAGTCCTAACCTAAGTGCAAATCTTTCTTGGGAATGTGAAAAGTTTGAGCAAACCTAGTCATCTTAGTAAAACCATTCCCGCATATTTCTTTGGTGTATGCCTATGTGAGGACATGATATTTGGAAATATAGCCTCTTTCTCATGATTTTAAGCAGACAGTCCAAAAATTTCTGAGGTGAGAAGTATCATAAAATTTTGAACTTTTGAATTAGTCAATCTGAATTACTGTTCTGGGAATATGTGTTTATATAAAACATTTTAATAAGTTTATGTTTAGGTTATTTTACTGGACATTTTTTTTTGTCTTTTACTATCTTTTCCCATTTCAAATAGAAGGTTGGTATCATAATGTATAAAAGAAGCTTAAAATTTTAAAAAGAAATTCCTTCAGGAATTGACTAAGAGTAGGAGATACACAAGGAAATAGGAAACAGGAAACCTATTTTCTTCCCCTGTCTGTTTCTGGTTCTTTGTCCAATTCAGAGTGCATATAATCTTCATTGTTATTTACATTTCGAAGCAATTCTTTTAAATTTTTTTGGAGGGGGTATTATTTACTTCTACTCACCTAGCCCAGAATTAATCATAAAGAACTCTCAATAAGTATATTGATTATTCAGTTTGACTTCTAGCTAATACTTGCTCCATATACTCAAACTCAAAACTAAACTCACTGCTACTGTCAATTATGATCCATTGAGACCCTACAGGACAACATAGAATTGGCTTTTAATCACCACTTGTCTGCCATTTTCTCATAATATTGTGATGTGTGTTGTTGTGATGTCTGAAACTCTGGTATTTGAAATACTAGCAGGGTGACCCAAAGTGAACAGTTTCAGCAAAGATTCCAGACTTTGAACAGAAAATGAAATGGTCTGGCTAGCTTCCTACTTCAGAGGAGGAAGCCACTAAAAACCCTCCATATAACTTCAAAGTCTTGCCAGAACTGAAAGGCTAAACAAAGAAAGCAGAATATTGTCAGAGATACTACCCAAGGATGGGGCCCAAGGTTCAAGGGCATTAGAATGTGACTGAAGAGGAGATGCGCTCTTTAAGGGAAGTCATGATGACACGAATCAGTAAAGATTGTGAGAGTGGAGCCATGGATTTTCCCAGATGAAACACAGAGAATTCAAATTAACTAATGGGAAGATATGATGGAGACACTGAATATCAGCAGTTAAAACCAGACAAGAAGCCAAATGTGAAACAGAGCATCAATTATTCAGATATAAATTCAGAATAAAGATGAAGAATATTAAAACAAGTCTACAAAAGCAAAAATACGACCTTGTTTTACACAATTTGAATTTTGAAAACATCTCAAGTTTATATTCGACACATGAAACACTAATGACAGAAGCCCTGATGAGCTGTGGAAGGCCCATCATTTATGAAGAAGGCAAAAGTTCATAAAAAAGACTGAAAAGAAAGAAAAGATCAAAGCAGATATCAGAAGTGACTCTGAAACTCCCTCTTATAGAGCAGATAAAGCAAATGTAAACAAGGATGAACGTGACAAGTTGAATATATCAAAGGGTGTCTCAAGAAGACAAAGTCCAATATTATAACAAAATGAACACAATATACAAGGACCTAGAATTAGAAAACTAAAAGGTAAGAACTTGTTCAGTATACCTGGAACCGAAAGATATTAAGAAAAAAAATCAAGTCTCAAGTTGCAGTCTTTAAAGGTTGTGTCAGCCAAATATAGATAGATGCAGGAAAAATCAAGGGAAGATGGGAAGAATGTAGTCACTGGGCCAAAAATAAAGATTCAGCATTCTATTATTGAAGAGGTAGCATCTGAGCAAGAATCAATGGTGCTGAAGGAAGAATTCAAACTGCACTAAATTAAAAACTCAAAAACAAGGCTCCAGTATTTGATGAACTATCCATGAAGATGTTCCAGCAAACTGCAGAAGCACTAGAAACACTCACTAATCTATGCCAGAAAATGAGGAAGATATCTACTTGGCCAATGATTGATGAAATCCCAGTTTTTGCCCAGATCAAAGAAAGGTGACCAAACAGATTATTCAAACTATAGAATGATATCATTGATATTGTATGCAAACAAAATTTGGTTTAAGATCACCTAACAACAGCTGCAGTAGTACATTGACAGAAAACTGCCAGATTTCAGGTCAGATTCAGAAGGGGTCATGGAACAAGAGATATAATTACTATTGTCAGATGGACCATGGCTCAAAGCAGAAAATACCAGAAAGATGTTTACTTGTGTTTCATTGACTGTGCAGAGACATGGCCCCTTGAAGACCACAATAAACTATGAATAACACTGAGACAAATAGAAATTACAGAACAATTCATTGTGCTCATTTGAAACTTGCTCATGGACCAAGAGGCTGTTATGCAAAAGGTACAAGGGACTACCACATTATGTAAAATCAGAAAAGGTATGTGTCAGGATTGTATCCTCTCATACTTGTTCAGTCTGTATGCTGATCAAATAGAGAAGCTATATTTTATGAAAAAGAATGTGACATCAGGAATGGAGGGAGACATTAATAATATGCTATATGCAGATATCACAAACTTGCTTGCTGTAGGGAGGAGTTGAAGTGATTGCTGATGAAGGTCAAGGGTTGCAGTCTTCATTATGGATTACAACCTAAAGCAAGGAAGAGTAAAATCTTCACAAGTGGGTCAGTAGGTAATATTATGTAAATGGAGAAATTTTGAAGCTATTACAGCCTCTTTTTGTTTCAATCTAGAATCAATGCCCATAGAAACAGCAGTCAAAAGAATAAAGATTTATTGCATTAGGCAAATCTGCTACACAAGACTTCTTGTATTGATGAGCAAGGATACTGCATTGTGAATTATGTTGTATCTGACCCAAGTCATGGTATTCGCCATTGCATGTGAAAGTTGGACATTAAATAAAGAAGACTGTAGAAGAATAAATGGATTTGAATTTTGGTGTTAGAGAAGAATATTGAAAGTAACTTGAACTGCTAAAGGAACAAATGGAATTGTTGTGGAAGAAATAAGACAAGCTTGTTTCTTAGAGCCAAGGACCTCATCTTACACATTTCCGACATAATGTTAGGAGAGACCAGTCGTTGGATAAGGCCATCATGTTTGGTAAAGTTGAGGGGAAGTGATGCAGTGGAAAGAGTTCAACAAGCTCGTTGGACCCAGTGACTGCATCCGTGGTCTCAGGCATCAGAATTCAGAGGATGACCCCGGACCAAGCAGTGCTTCGTTCTGTTGTGCACAAGTTAGCTGTGCTTCAGGGTTGACTCCTAGCACCTAACATCAATAACACTTATCTCGAGGAACAGAAAACTCTGCCTTTCTTATACCAGTTCTAATGGCTAACCTTGTGTTTAGCACTCCACCATAGAAGTTACTGGGCCACGAGGGCACCTCTCTGGCACCTATGGATAATAAAAATGTCTTCCTGAGACACAATGCTTTAACCTTTTTAATCATTTATGGAAATGATTAATTTGTAATCATTTCACTTCTTTTGTATCTTTATTCCTTTTCTTTCTTAGAGAAATAAAAATATCCCCCCCCCCCAAAGGATAAAGGTTGAGTTTCAGATAAGCTGCTTTAAATCCAAGCATTCCGGATGTTCCTATAAAGATACCTTGCGTCGTTCACTGTGGTTTTCTATTATAGACATGTCTTTTATCATCTTTTGACTTGAATTCTTACATTTGAAATAAAGTTTAGATTTTCTAAAGAATTCTGGAGACTTTACACTTGTATAAAAGAGTGTCATTGAATTTTTAGTAATTTATTTTAAAGCCTGGAGAAGACTTCATTTTCATACCTGTCACAGTAGTGATATGTAGGCCCTGATGACATTCAAAAAATGACAATCTGATTTATTTGTAAATTGATAGACTTGGTCGCTAGCTATTAACAGTTTGTTGCTGTGGAGATATGTGTGTGTAAATATTGAATAATGCAACTCTAACAAACAAAATATAATTTATAAAATAAAGCACCTAGAACAGCCTTTAGCACTTACCCTCATCCATTACGCTGCAGTGGATTCTGGTACAGTAATCTTCTATAGGGCTTCCAAGACATTACATCTTTATGGGAACAGACAGCCACATAGCCTACTTTCAAAATTTGTTTTTGTCCTCCAAGTGGTTGGCAAGGACAATATTGTTTAGTTCTACTCACCTGCATCCCAGGTTGATTAATTAAAGAACAGGGATGATTAAAGAGAGTAGGACCCTGCAGCAGAGGGATTGACCAGTGGCTGCAGCAAGGGGCTAACACGTGGCAGGAGGGTAAGGAGTCCACAGAGCAGGAGGCAGTGGTTCTTTCTGGGGTACACAGGGTCATTCTGACTGCAAAAAGACGCAAAGACTCCTAATGATGATGCTTAGAACAACACTGTATTTCAACCATTTCTATGCTTTTTCTTTTAAAATTTAAATAGCGTGTATAGTTTAAATAATATTTCCTTTCTGTAAGCATTGCAAAAAATCATGTAGATTTACTCTATATGTTTTTTCTCTCTTCTTAACACAATACATAAGTATTATTCATTTGTAAAGCTTGGTATAATTATTATTTACTAAATTCCAGATTTTATCTGGATTCCATCAATTTTTACTTAATATTCTTTTTTATGGGGAGGGGAGAAAAGGTGACTCTAAAATCATCCCATAGGGACACTGTGGGACTGTTCTACTTTGTCCTATAATCTTCATATGAATTGGCATTATTTCAATAATGGTATCTCTATTAGGTTGACTGGTTGATTAGAAAGGTATTTTAGGGATGAGTCTCATTTTGGATTTTCTTATGCTTTTTTTCTTATGCTTTCTAATGGTAGCTCATGAGCTTTTGTGGAAGAAAACCTATATGCTTTTAAGCTTACATCATTGATGATGTTACTCTTCATCGTGTGACAGAGAAAATGTGAGCTAGACATCTCCACTGCAAAGGTTACTCTTCTACCCTTTTCCTAAGGGAATGAATGAAATAACATTTGCATTATCAATGTAACCCAAGCTTATGTTATCCATAACCAATACAGTCCTCTTATATCCAAGTTTTACAGTACATAAATACACATAATAAAGACTTAAGAAACGTTATCAACAATGGCAAAATACAACAGAGAAAAACCTGAGTCTGAATAAAAATCACAGGAAATGTTAAAAGCCAGATAAAGTCTTAAAATGTATCAGAGAGGTCGAATCAAATGAAAGATTTAAACAATTCAGATCAAATTTATCACTTTAATCCACAATAGTCATATCCCTAATATACACTAAGTCTGAGAGCCAAATTATTCCCACCCTTAAATTATGGTTAGGGGAAATCACTGCAGACTTATTCCCTGTAAAGAACCTGCAAACGTACATTAGCTTTCATTGTCATTGCTATCCTTCAGCACACCAGAATCTTAAAATAAAGCTCTTATCCTGAATTTAGATTATATAATTTAGATTATATAATTTACAATCCTTGGCTTACTGATATTACAGTGCTTCTTTCATGTGGATTTAGATGATGTTTCACTTAGATTCAGAGACAAGTCTTTTAGACCAGGCATCATTCTGGCACCATCTAATTCCTTCACCACACTTTGCTGCAGCACACACATTTCCTGTTTCCTTTATGAGGGCTAGTATTAGTCGGGCATGTTTTAATAACTGATTGGCCTTAGACTGGAACTACGATTAATGTGAGTCCAAAACTATGTATTTATTTATCATCTTAAGGAACCCTTCCTTGTTAATTTATGATAATCTTATCAATCATGTTTCTGGAGCACAAGGGCCTGCGATGTCTGGTGTCATTGATTCTCCATTAACTAATTTTTAAAACACTACTGAGAGAGGGCTGTGATCTCATGGTTGGCAGTTTAAATTCACCTGTAGTTTTGAGGGAGTAAACTGTGTTTTTACTACCATAAACAGTCTCTGAAACCCACAAGGAGTTGCTATGAATCAGCATTGAGTTTTTATTTTTTTTTTTGCAGTGAATCTGGTTTTGGTTTATTGAGAAGAGGGACAATGAACAAGTTTTAGCTAACTACATATTGCAATAGATGGAATATTCATTTGTATAGAATAAATTCTTACATGACTGGGTTATATTTGCACAAACAATTGGAATTGGTAGTCAGTCAAACTGACAATGGTACTCATGAACCATGTCAATTACATGTGCATGAATAATACATATCCCAACAGCACAAAGGGCATTGAAGGAGTAAGTAAATGTTATTCTGGCTAACAACAGTTCAATACATATGGTATAGTTGTCTCCTGCTTCTTCACACACTGTGTAATTTCAGGCTTAATCCTCAGGTTACAGGTTCTGTGAGGTAGAGTATAGTTCATCTAGTGGGCTTTCCACATTGGGCCCCCTGGTATGGCCTTTGGATACTGTTGCACACCTTGAGGGTCAAAGATCCAATGCCCAAGTGTTCTATGGCACAAGGCCTGAGTCCTTGGTAGTGTACAGAAATTCTGACCAATGTACTTCATTAGGAGCATATTCTCAGGCATACTCCCCATTTTAAAGTACTGTTAACCATTTTTCCCCCAATAGGAAGTAAGTCCTCTCCCTTATCAACCAATAGATTTGCACTTATCTTCTGCCAGACATGTAAGTTCCCTTTTGCCTTCCTGATTTGATTTTCCCATCAACATCCTTCCTCACTCTGACAGAAATATCTAAAGTCCAAGGACCTCATGATATTTTTCATAGCAGTCATTAAGCAGACATCCTCCTTTCTTGATTAAAATAAAGATCTATGGTAAGATAGGACTGAGGAATGTAATCCAACAAAATACGTTATCTCAAGTTGATGTATTGGGCATTAAGTATTATTCCTGGCTATAGTAGAAAATATAAAATGTGTGTTGAATTAACCATAAAAGCTGGTTTCCTGAATTTAACATTGTCAAATTGCATCCAATATTTTACTGGTTGTCTTTCCATATTTTTCTTGTTTTTATTTTTTTTTTAAGGCTGACAAATCCACTCATCTCATTTTTTTTAATTTTGGTATTGTGAAATTCTGTCAGGTCTTCTCTAGTTTCATTTCTATCATCAACATCATAGTTTCTAAATACTGGTCCTTCTTTTTCATTTCCAAATTTTGTATCAAAATTGCCAATAATTATCAATTCATCATAATTATGGGTTTTATTTATTTTAAGTTGCATTTCTTGCAAGAAGAATTCAATTGTTTTTTTCCTAAACTGTTTTGAAAGTAGTAATTTAATTATGCTTAATAAATCTCATCTTTATCATAATATATGAAAATATATTCATGTTTATTCTTAGACCTCCACGCTAGTGAATATCTTTCGATAGTTTTAAGTGTATGTGTATTTCATTTATCACAATTTTTCTTCCCATATCACCACTAAATAGTCCACATTTTATAGTAAATGCTTCTTTGATCATTTATTGAATAGTAATTTAGTAAAAAATATTTTGTTAAATCTCACCCTGCTATTAGTTCACACAAAATTCTTAAATTTTATGCAATTTTTTAATTATTTCATTATTACGTCAGAAAAAAAATAAGATTAATCTTCTCTTATATCTTGGTGTTATTGAAATAATTCAGGTGATCACTTGAATCACGTATGACCAGATATCATTATTTCCAATGGAAAGTCATATTTTTTCGGTCCCAGATGTGATATAAGGTGATCAACGTGTGGTAATCTTGAATATTTCATGGACATAAAATTTTTATAATCATTTTATTGGGGCCTCATACAACCTCTATCACAATTAATACATATATCCATTGTATATAAGGCACATTTTTACATTTGCTGCCATCATCCTCACATGGAAATTCTAGGGCAGAGAGGACTGTAGGGCCAACATCAGCTCATGACATGCTGTCCCCCTGCTGGAACGCACTGTGACAGAGGACAATACTGGGGGCAAATGGCAGGGAGGTAGTGCTGGCTGAACCCCTCTCAGGGGGACAAACCAAGAAGGGGAAATAAGAGATCAGCAACAGAAGCAAAGGAAAGACACAAAGCCCCAAAGAGCACCCAAATTAACTTCAAACTAGGAGGGGCAGTACCCAGAATTACCCCAGGACCAGCGAGGGACAGTCATAAAAGCTAGCAGAGAGAGCTGAAATATATATATATATATATATATATAATTATATTTATATAAACATAAATATATTTATATATAAATTTAATTATATAATATAAATTTAATTATAAAATATAATATTTAATATAAATATAAATATATATATATTCTTTATTCTTTTCTTTCCTTTTCTTTTTTCCTCATTTTTTGTTTTATATTTGCTTGGTTAATGCCATTATTGATATGCCTACTTACAAAAGCCATGTATGAGAAGCAAGCTTGAGGAGAAAGCAAGGACACCAACAGTTCTGTAAGGACTTGGGAAGAAAAGGGCTTGGGGGAAGAGTGCAGTGAGTGAATAAGGCCATAGAAAGGGAAGCAACTAGGGAATGAAAATCAACAAGGATGATATCAAGATCCTGGGGGTGTTGGAGAAACAGCAATCTAGCTGAGAGGAAGTACTATGAGGCAGAAGTAGAGAAAGCACTATGGTGGGTAAAGTTAAAGGAAACAGAGGAATGAAAGTAAGAGGAAACAGGAATGATCTAGGAAACAAAGCTATGTATAGAGGTATAAGCATAGGTATGTCCATATGCAAATATAGTAATCCATAAAATTAGAGTTATTAATCTATATACATATATGTTTTATAAGGAAAGACAGAGTTAGTGGACAGACTGAATATCTGCTCATACCCCCCCTCAATATAAGAACGATTTGTTCTGTTATTCTGCTATGTGCACCCTCCTGGTCCAATCACTGAGGACAAAATAGGTACTTAAGCAAATGTGGTGAAGAAAGCAGAAGGTGACCGGCTATTAAATGATATATAATACCTGGGGTCTTATAGGCTTAAAGTGAAACAACCAGAACATCTGTCTGAGAATCAACAAGCCCACATGGAAGAAGCACACCAGTCTGTGTGATCATGAGGTGTTATTGTGACTGTATTATCAAGCATCAGAAAACCCTTAGCAAACAAACAAAAGCATTATAGAGAATGAAGGGAGTTGGAGCACGCCAAACTCATCTGTAGACCATGGAACATTCACCACAAAGATGTCACAGGGAAGGGGTGAGTCAAAGAGGGAGCAATAAATCACTGATGAAACTCACAATATTCCTCTGGTGCTTTGAGGCTTCTTCACCCTCCACTACCATGAGCCCAACATGGCCTCTCACTTCAGACTAGGCAGGAATATGTACACAGGTATAAATAAGAAATAAGAGATCAGTACACATGCAATCTAGGTGCAAGAATGGGAATAGAGATACCAGAAGCACTGGGGGAATGCTGGAGAGTGGCATATGTGGGAAAGGACCATATTGATCAATACACAAGCATACACTCCCCTCCAGGGGAAAGAACAACAGAAAGCATGGGGGAATGGAGACAGTGGTTGATGTGATATATGAAAATAAAAATAATTTCTAATCTATCAAGGAATCCCAAGTGTGGGGGGGGGGGGGGGGGGGGGGGGGGGGGGGTGAGGAAAGGGGGAGGAAGTAGCTGGTACGATCAATGGAAAGTAATGTTTCAAGATGTGATGCTATTGTTCTTTATATATCCTCTACGTCTATCCATTCAGTTTCAAATCAATTGGTGTGGCAGTCATGTACTTATGTTAATTTTATAATTGAAATGTAGGAGTGGAGTCTGGCCTGTTAATCAGGAGAAAGCCATTGAGTAGCTGATGAGGCCTCTGTGTGCGCATGGCTTTCACCTGAGACTCCTGGGAAATCTCGCGGTATTTCCCACGTGAAGATGAGAAGCTATCTGCCCCAGTTGTTGGGAGTTAGTTTCAGAGATGATTAACCACAGGCAACACAGAATGGCAGTGGCTGGGAGGCTGGAGTAGCTGGTGGAGAGACCATAGGGCTTAGCCCTGATGAAGACAGACCTCTGAAGCTGGAGTGGCATGCTGTGGATGGACCTGAGCCCTGGAAGCGAGGAGCCATAGGGAGAACCCTGTCAGCGCCAGAATTCTGCACTCACTGACCTGTGACTTCCTGAGTCGGAAGCAGACTTTATAGACTGATTTCGGGCATATGGGTTAATATTGGACTTATGACTGCACTGGACTGGATTGAGATGCCTTCTTAAGGCCACATTTCTTTTGTATATAAACCCTTTCCTTATACCTATATGCATGTCTCTGAAATTTCTTCCTCTAGTCTATCCGGACTAACTCAATTGGCCTAGCAGATCACTTGGAAGTCACTGTTCTGGGTGGATGCTTTTCTTTAAGAGGAAGTTTAACCAAACTAAGCATATTGCCAAGATAATGTGTCTACAACTGTTTACTGATCACAGAGTTATATGTGAGCACATGAATATATGAGCTGAAACTCTAATAACAATATTTTCTTTATTTACCCTTGAAATGTTAGGTATTAGTTTTTTATTTTCCTTGTATTGTTAGGAGGTGTTGTGATAAGTAGGCTTGTTGTGCCAACATGGCCAAAGATGGGTAGGTTTATTATGACAACATGGCCAATGAACACATTTAAGATCAATTGAGGTAGAGAATATAGGCTTGGGGATCCTTGTCCTCTCTCTCTTGCTCTTGGATCGTCAGATCAGGTGGCTGCCTTGTTTGTCCTGCACCTCAATCTCCAAGCTGCATTACCCTGGACATCTAATTCATGAACTGTGTTGCTGTGAGTTGAGGTTCCTTCAAACCCTGCTTTGTCAAACTCCTGGAATATACATCTCTTGAGCTGGGACTGTCAGACTCTGTCATCTGGCTGAGTCTTGGTGACCTGCCTTGTTGTTTGCTGCTTGTGGCCAGATAACCATTGCTCTCTAGAGGACTGCTCGGTGGCCCTCCAAGACTCAACGGACTGCCAGTGTACTAGCTGTCTCATGCAAGTGAGTTGCACCAAGCCATTTGTACTGCTTTATAGATTAGTTAACTGTCTATTTCTCATGTTAGATACCTTTCTATCAATATAGACATATATAGAGAATTATGATTGTCCTGGTTTTGCTTCTCGAGAGAACCCTGTCTAACACAGGTGTCATTGAATGAACAGAGGAAACCTGTTTCTGGGTTTCCAAGGATTTGAATGTTTAGGAAAGAGGATCATTATTTGTTACTTTTTCTGTTTTTAATTATTTATTTATTTATTTACTTATTTACTTATTTATTCACTTATTTATTGGAACACCCGATGGGTCCAAATAGACCACATTTTGAATTTTCTGCCACGACATTAACCATTATACTATCAGGGTTTTGTTTTCTTTTTTACTAATGCTTCATCTATTTAATTTATTTCTACAATTGAATAAATGTTGATAACTGTTTATAGGGATCTTATTTCTGAAATTTACTTTGATGGACTTTCATAGACATGTACAGTGCTTCTATTTTATGTTATAATGAGGATGATATATCAGTGTTTCTCTCTCTGTTCTCTCTTCTGGGAACTCTCTTTAGAGTTCATCTACATGAGTCCCTCCAGCACTTCCATCTCTATATGAGTGATTCTGTATAACATATAGAAAAATAGATGTATATTATCATGAAAATTCCCGTGCAGATTTCGAAGTGCTCTCAGAAAGAGTTTATTTGCTTTAGAATTTAATCCCATCCCCAAATTCGCAAATTAAATTCCTTTCCCTTTTAAACTTGGGTAGAGGAACTCTTCTGCCCTCAGGTTGATTTCCACTTTTGGGGACCCTCTATAAGACTTCTGATGATGCCAAGCTTTAGCAAAGCAGGTGGCCTTCCCTTTCTCTGGAACAGCTCAAAGTTGGTGGGATTGAATCACTTATTTTGAGGTTGGCCGTCTAAAACTCACCCCACAGTGACACCAGGGCCATAAAGGCCTTCACAGTAACAACCATTCTGAGATGTGATGTTTTTAATAGTTTTAGTTCCTGCAGGTCAAATAGCAGAAACCAGGAATCATATAAGAGACACCTCTTATGATAGAGATAATCACAGATTAAGTATAATAGAAAATAGTCCATATCCAAAGTTCTTGAAGCGACTCTCTTCCCCAGGGTTAATTTTTCCAAGGCTATCAATTTTATGGCTTAATGTATTTCTCTAAATAAATTTAGGATACTTTTTGACCTTTGTAACCAATTGAAAAACAGCAAATAAACTGCAAGTGATTGGCAAATAAATGGTCATGAATATTTTCTTAATTTTATTTCAAAATACATTTTTAGCTGATTTAGGGTGATATGGCTGTCTCTTTACCAAGAATTTAAATATTTCACTGCTGTGAATTTATTTTCAATAATTGGGGAAGGAGAAGGTGGGATGGAATAGGATTTGAGAAAGAAAGTGAGAAGGGGAGGGGATATGGGGAACAGGAGAGGGAAGAGGAGAGAAGCAGTGAGAAGAGAATATTATGACAGATCCAGGGTCAAATTCGCTATCTAGAGAGCCATGAGATTTATTTTCTCATCTGACTTAGTAGGTTGGAGACTATCTTAGTTTTCTTATGTTGCTCTAATGATTGGTGCCTAGTAATCTATCTGTTGATTAAAAATGCCACAAGTAGGAGAATTTAAAAACCCTGTTTAGGAGGCTGAAAGACTAAATGAAGAATGCTAGCGCTAGGAGAAGGCTTCCTGTTTCTGTAAGTTATAAAGGTCTTTGTTTCCTTTCAACCTTTATTGTTATAGTTTTCCTCGGATTTGACATCAACTTTCCCCTGGGTCTAGTATGTTTTTAGTGCAGCGTCTCTAGGTTCAAAGAATGCACTACACTCCCTTATTTCAAAGAGGGTCTCTTTGCTAGTTTCTCTCTTCTTTTATCTCTTTTATTTATAAAGATCCTTTCACTGGGGGTTCTTTCAGGTCTTATAAGAATCTATCTATCTATCTATCTATCTATCATCTATCTATATATCTATATAAAGAATCTATATAACAGTTGTATCAAGCATACATAACTTACATAAGTTGCCATAATCATCTTTCTAAACATTTTTTTTTCTATTTGAGCCTTTGGTATCAGTTCCTCTTTTAGTCCTCAATCCTGGTGGCCCCTTCATAAACTATAAATTACTATTATTTTCATTCATACACTGGCACTGTCTCCCTTCACCCATGCTTTCTGTGCCTTTTAATTATTATTTAAAAAGTCATGCGAGTTGCATCACAGAAAACCTCTCCTTCCACCAAGAGAATAAACTAATAATGTAGCGTTCCAGCCTACTTTTCAGCTCATCAACATGACAGATCTAACCTAATCCTCATAAACATAATCCAAACCAAGGTCATTAATGCATACAAGCTAGAAAAACTTACAGCACCTCAGAAATGGAGGATAATGATATCAGATCAATCAGTGTGAGATGGTTACATAATTGCTGAATTTCATCGTCACATAGCTGCCCAATCACTGAGAATCATGGCCTTGTCTAGTTATACATGTCTGAGTATGCAGGGGAGGATAAGGGAGGGGAGACTGAGGCGAACACAGTTCAACCTATGGCAGAAGGTTTGTCTATTTCAGTGGAGAAAAAGTACACTGTAATAGTCCAAATAAACTGGCAATTCTTGCTAAATATATATATATATATATATATCTAAATTGCCTTTCTAAATTTCACGCTCCTGGGAGGCAGAAAATATGCCTTTCCAATTTTTATACAACTATGTATCAAGCATGTAATAGTCACACAATAAATGTTTGTTGACTTGAATAGAAGGACAGAAGCCATGTGGATGTGAAAATTTGAATTTGCAACAAAAGTCGCACTTTATAATCACACCTCATATCTGATGCTTAAAATCCTTTAAAATATTGATAAAATAAAAATTCAGTGTTAATTGCAATTCTCTATTTTGACTGTCAGTTTTCTCATTTAAAACATTAAAAGTGGAATCATGTATAATTTACTGAATAACAGCTCAAGCTATGCTGAAGTGTTATGAATATGTTTAAACAAGTGCAGGACCAGAGGCTGAGATATAAAGACTCAATTTTATGGTTTCAAGATCAAATTCTGCAATGTGCCTATGGGCCTGCCCACTATCATACAGGAGCTTTGAGGATTTTTGATGATGTTGAACAATCTGTGGTGAAAGATCAAAGACTGGAACTTTTGAGAGCAAATACGCTTGATGCATTGGAAAAGCTGGAGAGCCTGAAATCATTTCAGGACTCAGGCTGAAATTACTGGTGAGGTAAATCAAGGAAACTAAGTCAAGGAAACAATCTCATTTTCATGCTCATGACCTTGTCTTCTCATGCACAGGAAATGAAAGTACTACTGAAAATACTGACTGAACCTCCACATTTTCCAAGTTAATTAAATGACCTTTAATTAGCGCAAGGACTAAAAACTGGTTGTCAAGATTGCTACGTAATCCACCTTCCCACCCTTTGATTTTTGCAGAGAAACTTCTTCACCTTTTGATTTATATTATAAAAAATGCTACGTCAGAACTATCAAAAAGTAGCAATGCATGGAAGGCACTTTTGATATAAATCATATTAACTCTATCAAGAGTGATTTCTTGTATCTCTTTCTTTTATTTCCCATAAGCAGCAAGAGTTTTCTGTGATTCTGCTTTGTTAGATTCTGTTGAAGCAGTCTTTAACTTATGCTACAGGAACAACATGCTATCTCTGCCGGCATCACCGTTGCAATCCGCGATGATTCTGACTGTAGTGATCTGTAGGATTTTCACTGGCTGCTTTTTGTAAGTAAATCACCAGGCCTTTCTTTCTAGCCTGTGTTACATGAGTCTATAAGTTCTGCTGCGATCCGTTCAGCTTGGTAGCCATACACAGACTTCCCCTGACGTATTACATGTGGTGCCTCTGCACGATATGTGTCTCCTGCCTGGAAGTGGAAACTTCCATCACAAAAGAATGACACTTTCTCCTTCACTATGTGTTTATATTTAAAGTATGTTAATTAGCGATTGTTAACTTTTCCATTGCAAATGTAGGCAATTCATCAAATTCTAGGTTTAGGTTTCCATTAGAAATGGAAATTCTTACGATATTGGTTTCATGGCATTTGTGGGCACAGATTTTAACCTAAAATGCTAGTCTTCAAATTCAGTATCTTAGGAGGAACTTTGAAATTCTCTGAAGAGATAAAAACAACGACAACACTGAAATGCAGAGTTAGAGGTCAGAGCTACCGAGTGGGAATAAAGAAGCTGTGTATGTGTGCATGCATGTGCAAGTGTGGGTGTGGTGGGGTGGTCACACTTATGGAGTTCTTCTACTTAATATTCTCCCATTTGACATTCTTGCAATTATTTTACAGAGAAGATACACTTGAGCTTCCTACTGCTAAGAGAAGGTGCTCACGTATTACAGAATGATCTGGTCTGCTCAGCCACAAATTGAGTTGCATCTCTTTGTTTCTCTAGGTTCACGACTGCTATGGTGGTGTTTAAAAGGTGCAACAGAGACCTTACATCCTATCATGCCAGATTTAGATATACTGTCTGGATATTTCCAGGAAATATATGCTATCACACTGATGTCACATTCAGAAGCAAGGAGCATGAACTGAGGAAGTTGAGTCTATTTTTCTCCTTCTCATAGGGCAAGAATGTTCTCTATCTTGCTTTATTTTTCACTTTCGATTTCAATTTCTTTGAGCCTTAGAATGTCTACATGGTCTAATGCAGAGTTTAAGAAAAATGTGAGCATAAACCTTCTATTCTAGACACTAAATTACATTCAGTAAAGGTTACCCTGTGGTCCAGCATGGTTCCCCATAACCTTAGGTGATTAAGACAAAACCTCTCCTATACATTCATAAAGTGAACCTTTTCTGAGTCTTCCTGCCACATGAATCCTATTAGAACCACTACTCAAGGTCCTCCTTCTCTTTTTTTTTTTTTTGCACCACATTTTTGGTGAAAATTTACAAAGGAAGTTAGGTTTCTATTCAACAAACTGCAAAAAGTGTTCAGTGATATTATTTACATTTATGACATCGTGCCATGCTGCTTTTTTCTTGTGTTCTGTTTGGTCCATTTCCATTACTCTAGTTTCCCTGTTCATTTTCTCATAATTTTGATTTTGAGCAATTTCTATCATTCTATTTCTATACTGATGGTTTTAAAGAAGAGCAAAAATCTTCCTGACAATAGCTCTTATTTTGTGTGTCCCTTTACTATTTAATTGACCAAGGGGATAGATAGGCTTGTCTCTAAAGAGTATTTCAGGTCAGTTGTCTATGTTCTCTACTTTCAGTTTATCTTGCATTGTTTGTAATCATACATTTGAATTTTGTTCTGCATCTGTTTCTACTTTATCTAGGACCATTTACTCTGACTCGGATGAAAATATTCAGTGGTGGGAGGTGGTCAGCATCTCCTTCCACCTCAGGGAAGCTAAGTGTGGGGAATTTATCGACTTATTTCTTCTATTAGTATTTGCTTCTTTTATATTGCTTCTGGTAAATAGAAAACCATAGTAATGATTTATGGATACCCATAAGCTTTTAAGATTAAATGCTAATCACTTCACTAAGATACTGATTATGATTTTGGCATGAGTATACACCAATTGAATGAGTTGTTTCATGAGACTGTGATCCTGATATTCCAATGCAGAATATCAATCATGGAAGATGACTGGTTCTATCTGTGGAGTATCTATATATGTGGTTTAAATGAATCTATGTGTCTTCATCCACATATTTATGCTTGCATATACCTATAAAGCTAAGGGAGTTCAGGCAGGACTGTTAATTAGGCACAAGGTGATGGATTCAAACCTACCAGACACGCTTTAGTAGAAAGATGAGACTGTCTGTTCCCCTTCAGATTGACAGTGTTAGAAATCCCAAATTGGGCTGCTATGAGTTGCAAACAATGTGAAGGCAGTAGGTTGAGTTTTGGCATATATATTTCAAGGAAGCTCTGGTGGCATGGCTGGTGAAGCACTTGACTCTCAACCAGAAGTTTGGATGTTCAGCTAACCCGCGGCAGAAAAATTAGGTTCTTTGTTCCATTTTGGAATCACGATACAGGCTTTCATTTATTCAGTGTCCACTCTATGGCAACGGGTTTGACTTTAGATATTTCACTCTGTGTGTCCTACCTCAGTACTATTTTCCTCATCACCATCCTCAAATTAAATCTCTATGATCTCAAATGCACTTTCCCTTTATATTCTTTATTGGTAACCACCAATGAAGATATGTCTTTTATGGTATATCTATTTTTTTTTCTTCTCATAAAGGAGGGACCATACAAGTCTACATTATATGACTGACTTCATTTATTTCTAGCAATTTGCTGTTGATATACTGCTGCGATCCTTGGTACAGTGATATTAAATATATAGTTCACATAATGTCCAAATGGTTTGGCCACTTTTGTTCATACTTGGCTATGAACATAGATCTGTTTCCATCGATGACCCGGTAGCTGTTTTCCAGAGTAGTGCGTGCCTCCCGTGCTGCCTTGGCATCTTGAAACAATCCATTAGCATTCTTTCAATCCCTTGAGTCCGTTTTTTTTCCTAATGATTCAGTCCCACTTAGACATTTTCCTTTAGTATCATCTGTTCTTCGTTATGCCCTACCTGTTTAAATGGTTGAATGTCCACCATGACTTTTTGGTAAGTTGATTTTGCATTCCTTTCATTTGCTCTTCACGCTTTCTGCATCATTCAATATTTTGTACACAGAATCCCTCAAAGTTACAATTTAAGGCGTTGGTTTTGTTCTTCAGTTCTTTCATCCAGAAATATACTGAACATGATTTTGGTTTTGTCTTTTTAACTCCAGTTTTTGCATAATCCATTATAATAGTGAAAAGCTGTGTAGTTGATCTCTATGATGACACAGTTCCGGGGATCATTTGGGAAAGTTCTATTCAGTCTGACAGCGTCCCTTTGAGTAAGATTCAACCCCGCAACATGGGTCAATCTTTTCCCGAGAACCCATAGATAGCATGCTTCCTTATGTTTTATTCAGTTCTAATCAGAGCGTTCTGGATGTGGAATCTGTACTTCAAGAGACACGTTGGCTGGGGCTGGGGAGAAGGGTGGAGCTGTATGCAATATCTGACATAAATAGAGGAGTCCGAATTTCCTGTGGCGAAGGTGAGAACTCTGATTATCCCTCATAGGTACCCGACATAGCCTCTCCCCTGGTGCCCTGCTGCTGGTGTCCCCCTCCATGTGCTCCATGATTGTGAAGTACACCTTCCCTTGTAGCTGTGTTGCCCTGGCAGTGTTTTGTGGTCCTCCTGTGCATCCATTCGGGTCTCAATGATTCAACAGCACTCATGGACAACACCACGATCTCCTTTATCACCTTCCAATGTCTCAGCCACAAAACCCCACAATAGCTTCCCACCAAGTTAAAACGAGTCGCAGCGGCCCTCGCCCATCCCTTTTTGTGTGCTCCCTGTTGGAATATCGTTCGGCGCTACCCGGAAACGACTGCCTAAAGTGAACATTCCCTCCCGGGGAGCAGACACTCCCAGCTTCAGTACCGCCCTAGCGCTTCCTCCTGTTGCCAGACTGACCCCGACTTCAACCCCTCTGCTGCTGCCTGTGGTTCTTAGAGATAGGTTTGTGTCTGCTCCTATTTGTTGCTCAGAGGTTTCATTGCTGGGTGTGTAAATGGGTGTGCTTGCTCACTATATCGTCCTTTTCTTCCCTACTTAGATAGCTTTTCATTTATGATCACTCTGCAGAGAGGATCAGGTTCCAAGCTATTTCAAATGCAGGCTTTGTGAACGAATGTTATATTTTCTCACAGCCAGTCTGAGACAAACCCATAAAACTTGCCTTAATGGGATTTTTGCCTTGAGCACCATCTGTAATTAGGTGGGGGGTTACCATTCCACTCCATTACTGTGGTTTCTAGGTGAGTCTCTTGAGGCCCCTTTGGCCTCTGGGCTTACAAGATTTGCTGCACTCACTGAACATTAAGTAAACCTGTGGTGATGTACACAGAAACACACACAAACAACCTCAGTAATACTATAAAGTTAGTATGAGTCCCCAGATTAATAAATGTATCTGTCTTGAACATTTTGTTTTTATTTTAATATTATCTTATTTTTGGCCTACATGGACGCTTTTGATGTAAGTACAATCCAATCTAGAGGCGCAGAAGTAGCCACAGATGTCACACCAGAAGTGTGCTGATGGCACCATCTGCTATCTGCAATTCTCTTTTGGTCATTGATTTCTCTGGGAGGTTTTCTTTAAAATAGTTGGAAAATCTTATAGCATGTTGTGTGACATATGGAGGTTTTTTTTTTTTTTTCTTTTATGAGTGACTTCAGTCTACCGTTGTGGAAAAGAACAAGGGATATGCCACAGGAAGGCCAGCTTGAGAAATCTGAATGACTATTCTCCTTGGACAAAATGATAGTATCTTTCTGTCCTTATGTATTCTCTCAGTTTGTAATTAGAGGAATCATTACAGAGCTGGTGAAGAGGTGCTAGGATGACTACAATAGAACATTAAAATTACTTGATAATATATCAGGTATTATGTAAAAACCCATCATATTTTCGTGTTTTTCTCACAACTTACTAAATGGAATTTAAATACTTTTTCTTGCATTCAAAAGCAGCATTTGAACTCAATCACAGGTGTCTTTACACCATTTGTGTTGGTGTTCTTCATGATTCAGAGAAGATGTTTGATTTGGGTGTAATAGATTTTCGTTTTCAAAGTTTAGGCAAATTTGTTTTATAGCAGACACATCTATGTAAGCACAATAATTATAGGATTATGAAACAAAAGAATCAAGAGACAGAATTGAGGGAGGGAAATGCCCCTTAGGAAGAAAAAAATAAAGATAAAAGCACACTATTTGTTCAGTACAAAAATATGTTGATGTACTTCAATTTCTCTTAATTAATAAGGAAACTTCCATTTTATTTGAATCCAAAAAATATTTGTTCATGCAATGTCAAAAAACACAAAGGACATATATCCTTGGGCAAATCTGCTGTACAAGATCTCTTTAAAGTATTGAATAAAAAGGTATCATTTTAAAGACTCAGATGAACCTGATGCAAATCATGGTATTTTCAATATCACCATATACTTATGGAAAATGTGACAAATGAATAAGAATTGCCACAGAATAACTGATGGATTTGAATTAGGATGTTGGATAAGACTTTTACTGTTACTGTGGCAGTCATGTACCTATGTCAGTTTCATGATTGAGATGTAGGGGTGGAGTCTAGCCTATCAATCAGGATATAGCCATGGAGTAGCCAATGAGGCCCCTGTGTGGGCATGATTTTCTCCTGAGCATTCTGGGAAGTCTCACGGTATTTCTCTCATGGAGACGAGAGACCATTTTCCCCCAGTTGTTGGAAGTTGCTGGACTGACAAGACAAGATGCCGGCATCCGAGGAACTGGAAGAGCCAGAGGAGAAGCCACGTGGCCTTACCCTGATGCAATCAGTCCTCTGAAGCCAGAAAAGTGACAGAGAGACCCCTGCCAGTGCTGAGTTGCTTCTATCATCAATGGACACTGCTGATCAGCCCTGAACCCTGGAAACAAGGAGCCATGAGGGGACCCTTGCCAGCACCTAGATTCTGCACCCACTGACCTATAGCTTCATGAGTCAAAAGGAGACTTTATGGACTTGTATCGAACATATGGGCTAATGTTGTATTTATGAACTTGGACTGGACTGGGTTGGGATGCTTTCTCAATGTTCCATTTCTCTTTTTTATGGACCTTTCCCTTATATCCATATGCATGTCTATGAATTTGTTTCTCTAGTCTAGTGTCTCAGAAAGCAAAGAAAATTGTCTTGGAAAAATATAAGCACAATATTTCTTAGAAGCCCTAAGTCTGATAACTTTGGACATGTTATCAAGAAATACCAGTACCTGGCAAAGGATACAACTCTCGCTAAAAAAGAGACACATAACAAAGGCTATGAGCATGTAATAGGATTAGAAAATGATTCTGTTGGTAGTTGAGGGTCGCTATGAGTCAGAATTGAATTAATGAACTCAAAAATCAGTGACATGGCTACCTCTCTAAAAGAAGGAAGAAATAAAGTAAGATTTTTTTTCTTCTCTCCATGATTTCTGATGATGCAACATTCCTTGTAACCTTGTTGTGAAAAATGCCATATTTTTCAGAGAAAAAGGCAAAGTTTGATGTTATGTGGACACACAAAGACCTAACTCTTTTTCACTCTCTCTTCCTTCCTCTCTGCCCATAATTGCCAACTGTCTTCCTTCTCTATGAATTTGCATCAATCATAAAATCTCTTCACTGCCCTCAGAGTGAGGAGGAGAAAATCCATTTGACTGACTGCATGTACATATTTTCTAAAGAGCTGGCCTCGCAGATGGATCCTAAAAGCAGATTTAGAGGACAGTAGAAAAAATTCTCTTTGGTCTCAAGTCCAATATATTTCTTTTGGTCCAGATGTACCAACCAGAACACTAATAATTTTATCTCTACATTCTTCACACACACAAATACACAGACACAGAAACACACATGCACACAGACACACACACACACACACACACTTGGTCTCAGTAGAATATTAGCCTCTGTTACTTTAACTTATTATTACTTAATAATTTAACTTAATAATTACTTTAACTAATTATTTCAATGATATGGTGACTATTAAATTTTCTTTTTTAAAATGAATTTTAATGATGCTTTTGTGTGTCGGTTTTCTACTCTGTCTCTGTTAAAGTAGAAATAGAACCAGGAGTCAAGGTGTCACATGCAGACTTGATCACAATGCAGATGGGGATGGAATTTGAGATGAACAGAGACACTAAATTTATTTCTATTAGGGGGAGATAGATATGTCCATATACAGGAAGGCAGGTTATTACCATTTTTTGATGACTAATGTACCAGCTCTTGAGTAAAAGCTATGATTTCCCACTGATAACCATTATGAGTGAAATAGACATTTCAACTTGCATCTCTCCACATACTCATTACCAGTTGATTCTAGATGGAGACTTTATGCTGTGTTTCCCTGAATCTAAATATTCACAGGAGTGACAGTTTGATCTTGGGTTAGTTTACAGAGGATTGGCCGCTGGATGAAGCTTTGACAGTGGGATTTGAATAGAAAGGGGAGCAAGATCAAAAATTCCAACTCGCTGCCATCAAGTCAAAGTTGTCTTATCGGGACCTCAAGTGCATTACTGAGACTGTAACTGTTTATGGGAATAAAGAGCCCAATCTTTCTCCTTGGAACTGTTGGTGATTTTGGAGTTGTTATTTTGTGGATCACAGGGTAAGGTTTAGCCACTCCCCTACCAGAGGTCCTAGAAAAGGAGGCAAGGGGAGAAGGCAGACCCTTTGATATTCAGTCTTGAATCTAGTGTCTGCATTATTATGAATTTCAGTTTCTCCTTTATCGATAGCCCTTTTCTGTATTATTTTCAATGTTCAATACAAAGTCTGAAATAACTATTTATGATGCCACTTCAAATCAGGCAGTATAGATAATTTTCCATTGGGAATTTTTAAAGAAATTGGAGTTTGTTTCTAATTACGACATATACTTCTGAATGTGTTGGGTTTATTCTTTTTATACTGTTTGTTTCTCAGTCAAAAAGGAAAGCTATAAATTATTTCTGAGTAATAGGGAGCATAGAAGCAGGCTAATGTACACTAAGGTGCCAATGTTCATTGTTCAATTTCCTTGAAAGCTTGCCTTCTGGGAGAAAAAAACCTGCGCGCGTGCTCGCGCGCACACACACACACACACACATACGCACACACACTCCTGTATATACACAAAAAGAGAAGGCAATTCTCACATTAAATAAAAACTTATTTACAATAATAAATCTTCTCAAATTCAGTTAAATTTATATGAAAATATAATGTGAGATATGTCTCTTTTTTTTTCCTGTGAGCCTTGGTGACACAGTTTGTTATGTGTTTGACTGAGTCATAGGTGGGGAGTTCTAACTCAGTAGCCACTTCTGCAGAGACCCCTTGCTCCTGAAATATTTACAATCTTAAAAATCTAAAGCAAAGTTTTTATATATGAGCCTGAATCTGCTCATTAGCAGTAGGCTTGGGTATGCTTTATTAATGAAATATTTTCTTTGGCAAAAGCTTTAATCACTAAAAAAAAAACAATGATGGTGAGTTAAATACTGTGTAAGTGTGGGAAGATTGGAGAACCAAATTCACAGAAAATCATATATATTATCTTACATTATATTATTATATAAAGGGTATATTAATAAAGCATACCAAATCAGTGCTGTCCAAACCCACAAAGTACAATATTAGCCCATATGTCTGACACTGATCCATAAATCCCTCTTCAATCTCATAAAACACACACAATGAAGCTGAATGCAGGAGGAAAGCCTGATCAATGACTGTGTAAGCATCTCAGTGCTGGAAGCAATCTACACATGGCTGCTCCACCATCCAGGACAGCATCAAGGTATCCCATGTGGCTTCTCTTTCCTGACGTCTCCCAGGAAGTGAGCCTTGCAATTTGAAGCAGGAAATTGGCTAAGTAAGGCAGCTGCATGTTGATCCAATCATCAGAGCAAGAGAACCAAGAGCAAGAAAGGCGAGGCACACTGAGCCACTTTTCTCTGCTTTTCAATTGACCCCACAAGTGTTTATTGTCCAAGTTGGCACAAAAAAATCTTAACTATCTCAATGTCAGACAATATATGATAAATTGCAAAAAATATTGAAATAACACTTTTTAAAAATACATAAAATGAACCAATTCATTCCATCCCAAGGGCATATCAAGTAATTCATGAGTAACCCATGAGTGAGATGTGCTTTCTCAACAAATAAATTTGTTATTCTCTTCGTCTACTGTAGATTCTTTCAGTTACTATGTTTTAAAGCTGTTTTCATGTGTCTGAAAAAGGTATTGTGTCATATTCACAGTCATACAAATTGCTATTTTCTGAAAGAAGTTAAAAATGTTACATTGGACCTCAATGCAAGAAAACTTTTTTTCTTTGTTTGTTTTATGGTATCACTCCCCTGGCAGGAGCAGGAAGCCCAGCCTTGCTCCTGGAGAGCTGCTGCTGAATTTCAACCTTCAACCCTGTGGGATGCAGGCCTTCACACAACCACTATGCCACCAGGGCTCAAACCCCAAACTTTGTTCTAGTAACCTGGCCTTTTGTGATGCTCACCTTCCTGAAATAATCACTAAAGAAAAATATGGGGAAAAAGAAAAAACGGGTGCACAAGTGAATGTGCTGAAGAAAGTGGATGATACCCTGCTAACAAAATATATTGTGTCTCTGTTTCTAAAACCTTGAAGATAAACAAACCCTTATAAAGAGTTGTAATTCTTGTACTTCATCATCTGGTGCCTCAAGTTCTCCTCAATTTTAACAAGCAATATTGTGCTATCAACAAATCAACCACCTCTTATTAATCAGTCTTCCTTCAATTCTCATGCTGCATTCTTTGTTGTAAAATGCAAACACTCTGATTATTTGCTCAGATACAGATTTGATAATTATAGGGAAATATTACAACCCTGAAACACGTATTTCCTGGCTTTAATCCATTAAGTACTTATTCGTTCTGTCCATACAACTGCCTGCTTGCTCCAGGCACAGTTTCTGCATCAATATAGTCTAATATTCTAGAATCTTGATTCTTCTCAAAACTATCCATAGTTTGATTCACACAGTCAAATGTTTTTGATAGTCAAAAAAGCACAAGATAACACTATTCTGGTATGCTCTACTTTCAGTTAAGTTCTATCTTAAATCAGCAACAATATCTCTTGTTCAATGCCATTTATTGCATTCAGTCTATAGCTCTCTCAGCATCCTGTGGTTGTATTGTTGCTGTTGCTGCATTATTATCAGCAAAATTTTACTTGTGTGTGATATCAATGATATTTTTCTATAAATTCAGCATTCTGTTCTGAGTGCAAGTATGAATTTCTTCCAGTCAATTGATTAAGTAGTTGTCTCTCGAATGTGTTGGCTTAGTTAAGTGAATGCTTACAATGCTTCATCAGCTCATTGAACCACTGTGATTAGTATTTCATCAATCCTTGGAGAATTTTGGGGGGAAGTGGGGGGTGGGCTAATGCTTTCAGTACAGTTTGAACTTCATTCTTCATACCATTTTTTCTGGTTTATATGCTGGTTCCTGAAATAGTGAAATGTCAACCGGTTCTTTTTGGTACAGTGACTGTGGATTTTTTTCCTCTTTTGATGTGTCTTGCATCATTCATCTGTTTTTCTCATAGATCCCTTTAATATTGCAACTCAAGGTCTGATTTTTTTTGTTTAAATTTTCTGAATGTGTTCTTCCTTTTTTGATTTTATAACTAGGTTTTTGTACATTTCATTATTATTTTTGACTCTATCACCTCAAGATGCCTTTTGAAATCTTCTGTTTATTTCTTTGACATCATCAATAATTTCATTTGCCTTAGCTACTCTATAATTAAGAAAAATTGCTGTATTTTATGATATCCATGTTGATATTTTATTTAATAACCTTTTGCTTTCTTTGTGAATTATGTTCTTGATGGCATCACATAATTCACGAGATTTTCTGTCATTAGTATTCAATGCATTAAATCTGTCCTTGAGATGTTCTAAAATTCATGTGGGATATCTTAAAGGTCTTATTTTGGCTCCAGAGGCATTGTTTTAATTTTTATGAGTTTCAGCATGAATGCACATTGGAGAAAGTTGTGTCTGTTGCACAGTCTGCTCCTCGCCTGGTTTTAGCTGCTGATTTTGAGCTTTTCCATTGTCTGACTCCATAGCTATCACCTACTTGATTTAAGTGTATTTCATATGGAGAAGTCCAAGTGTAACAATACCACTAGTAGTGTTGCAAAAAATATTTTTAAATAAAAAGCAATTCATCTTGCAAAATTCTATCTTGCGATCCTCAGCTTCCTTTTTATCCCCAAGATCCTACTTTCCAAATTCTGTTCCTTCCTCTCTGTTTCCATCTTCGTATTCTAATCATTAGCAATTATTAAGGCACCTTGATTGTATGTTTGATCAATTTCAGACTGAAGATATTGATAGTCCTGAATTTCTTCATCAAATGCTTTTGTATTTAGTGCATGATTTTTTCTATGTTTTAATAGTATAAACCTAGAACTTTGTAGTTTTCATTTTTAGTTCTTTTTAAAATCATTTTATTTATTTATTCATTTATTTATTTTATTGATTTTTTTTAGGGGGGCATCACTGCTTTCCGGTGGTGGGAGTAGGAGGCCCAGCCCCACTGCTGGAATTGAACCTCCATCCCAGTGGGCCGCAGTCCCGTGCACAACCACTACGCCACCGGGGCTCAGCCCCTTAAAATCATTTTATTGAGGGCTCATACAACTCATCACAAGCCATACATCTATTCATTGTATGTAGAATACATTTGTAGATTTGTTGCCATCATCATCCTCAAAACATTTTCTTTTTACTTAATAATAAGTACCATATACATTTTGATAACTGTTTTGATTGTATGTTCTTATATGTACATAGATATTTTCCTATCACAGACAATACTGCAGTTAAGATGCATCTTGAAATGTCCTTTTTAATAACATTTAAGTGCTATTCCACTTGAATCTATCCTTTCTGGCATAGTAAGCCACATGACGTTCTCATTCAACATCCCCACCAGTCTATTTCAGCTCACTCACACATAGTATATCCACTTTTATTTGAGCCACATTATGTTTCATGACTTTTAATTGTCCTACTTTCATACTTTGTACAGTCCAAGTTCCAATTCAATTGCCATTTATAACTTTTTCTTTCAATTTTGGGTTATGCCCCATCAGCAAATTGTTGTCCAGAGGACTTCACATTTTATTCCATATATGTCCTTATGATTGACTTATTTTTGAGAATGCATTTCTTCCGCATTCATATTTTGGGTACCTGCAGGTGTGAGGGCTAATCTTCCATCTCTGACAATGTTCTGCTTCTATGTTTTATATTTTCAGTAACTGACCATATTTAAAATCTACTCCTATGATTTTTAGTCGCTAATCGCTCTCAAGTGGATAATTTATTCTTTCCTAATAGTCTAGTCTAAGTCTGGACGTTCCATTGAAATCTGTTCACTTTGGGTAGCCCTGCAAGTATTTGAAATACCAGTGACATTCCAGCATCATAGCAGCTCACAACCCACCAAATTGTGAAAAATAAACAGATAAGTGGTAGATTGGTATTGCGGTAGTATTCATATTGATTGAAAGCTGTCAGATAAATCTTTGTACAGTTACAGCATGTTGACTGGAGCAAAAGCTAATTATTTAAATAAATAAAGAGGAAGAAATTTCTGAGCAAAGAATCAATGCATTTCCCTTGCTTTATATTTACTAGTGCTACAAGAAATACTAGCTTTAGAGCCAGTCATGCCATTTCTGAAAAACTTAATTAAATACATAAATCTTTTATTCCAAATGTAAATACTTCCCTTCTCTACAGTCTCTGAAAATCTATGGTGGAATTCATACTATATTGATGATTGTCTTCCATACTCAGGCAGATAGCACCATGCTGAGAAATAGTAACTACAAGTAAGTGACGAAGATGCCAATAACATTGAAACGATGTCCCAATGTTCACTTTGTATCAGGACTCTAGTTCTCAAAGAATAATCCTACATTAAGTCTAGGTAACACACTGCAGGACAAATTCCTATAGATTTAGATGGAGTAGGATCTCTTTGTGTGTGTATCGCAGTTTGGTTAAAAATTTTATACTGACTATGTGTTACATTTAATTCATTTTTCTTGGTCATATTTATTTATTTATTTATTTATTTTGTCACTGTTAATTTGCTTCAATGTAAGTCCTTCTAATTCACAAGTACGGAACAAGTAGAGATATTAGTTTTGATGCTTTTGACTAAATAAAAATGCCAGACTAATGCAAAAAGTTTGGTCACACTAAGCATTTGGCAAAGAATATCATCATGATCATATTTAAGAAGTTACAATGAAACTATTTTGACATTTATTAATTTCAAAGATAATATCAATTATTATAATATTACATCTCAAATAAAAAAAATTAGAATATTTTTTCCTGTTGATAGATTGACTGATTTTATTGGATTAGGCCTCTTAGCAATCTTTTATTTATGATATGAGCTACATTTTATAAAAAGTGATTTCACACAAGGAACATTTTCATATATGATCTAGATTATAATGAGCTTTGGTGATCAAAATGAGAGAGTCCATTATGAGAAGTAAAAAATTCTCTAATGGTTTGCCCTATATTTTAGTAACTGTTTCAGGAAGTTAAAATTTAGAACTTGGGCTATTTCTTCCCATTTTGTTTCAGCAATTTAAAATATTGTTTTTAACTGTTTGATAAGAATTAGGTGTAGGAAGGAACACTAAATATTTCTGAAAGACTATAAAATTATATATGAAGTTACTTTAATAGAGCATGTATTAATTATTTGCCTTTATGTCTAAATCATAAAATAACTTTCTTCCAAAACTAATTTTAAAATTATCTTTAAAAATCTGTGTATTCATATTACTCCAACTACTTCTACATACAATATAGAATCAACATGTTTCATAGAGCTCTGAGAAGAGAAATACCTGGTCAAAGGTAAGGATCAATAATGGCTCCAACGTTCTATAGTTTGTTATTCTACATAGTACGTCTTCTCTACATAGCTTATGTGTCTAAGGAGTATATCTGAGGTTTTCTTTTTGCATCAACTTCTGTTGAAACACAATTTGGATGCTTTTGCGGGCACTTTTGTTCTACAATTTTACTGTGCTACAGCACTAAGAGGATTACACATTTATATTACACTAATATGGAGAAAACATCTTAAAAATTAGAATCAATTAAATATTCTTCAATAATGGGATAATGAATAAGGGCTTTGTTTTCTATCAATTCCCACTTGCCATTCCCTAACTTATTATTATTGAGAACATAATCTCTGAGCAAAATGGTGAATGAAATAATGCCACCTGGTCTTTCATAAGAAATATAATATAATATGTGCCTATTTATTTCTCTTTGCTCATGAATACTAAAATGTCCCAAATTACTATGCTCACTAAAAACAGTGACCATCAATTTGATTCTGACTCATTCTTAGTCTCATTCATAAGAGTAAAACCAAATACTGTTGATAAATAACAACAGCATAGAAACTGTACTACACAATAACATTGAGATGTGAAGTAATTCTTTTCAACATTTCCTCCATCTAGGCTGCATATTTTTGGAAGTTGTGTTTTCAATCACATATTTTCTTCCTTCAAGCTCTTAGATTCACTCCAAATCAAAGAAGCAAATTCTGCCTCATCGAGGGACTCCAGTTGTATCCCATTGTTATGTTTTCAGTGGGAGAAGTAAGAGGAATTCTAAAGAAGCAAGATCAAGTTATAGGGCAGATGAAGTAAAGTTTCCAACAAATTTTAGTAAGATAGCTCTTGCTACCCATGAAGAACTAGCAGTTGTATTTTCATGATCTAAGGCAATAATAATAATAGTAATAAATATTCTTATGTTTCCATGGTTTTAAAGCCATCAAAGCAGTTACTATTGTGAAAATCTATCAAGATTACCCCTTTGGAATTCTAGAAAATCCTTTCCATAGACTTCACAGCTGCCTTCGCTGAACTGGTCCATCAGAGTTGCTGGAAGTCACCACACTTTAATTTCTGGGTCACATTGCTAAATGCAAGACTCTTCCCTTATTACTGTTTATTTTATAAAACCATATTTATTAGCTTCAAACTTGCTAAAAATAAGTCTAGTGAAATATCAGCCAGCTGGTACAATGCTGATGTTACCTTTCAAACTGAAAGTTTACTGAGACCAAGATAATCACAAAAAAGTAAAAACACCAGCCCTGTGAGATCCCCATTTCAGGAAAGATCCTATCAGTGGAAATTTTGCAGATGTGCACCACCAGTTTCTGAACTCTCCCTCCAATGTCTTCACTAATTAGGTTGGCATACTTGACTATCTGCCTTATTTTTGAGGTATTCCCAAACTCCCTTAAATTATTTGATTCATTGAAAACTCTTATTTTAGGTGGCACATCATTATCATAAACTTGCTGTAAAGCTCCAATGATTCTAAAATATTTTACTTGTGTTGAAAATTTATATTAACTCTTGGGCTGAGCCCCGGTGGCATAGTGGTTGAGTGTGGGACTGTGGCCTACAGACTTGGCGGTTCAAATCCAGCAGCGGCTCTTCAGGAGCAAGGCTGGGTAGCTTCCACGACCACCAGAGGGCAATGATGTCCCCCCCCCCAAATTTATATTAACTCTTACCTCAGAGTTTTACGGTATCCGAGTGAGACTCAGAGCAGAGGGAGCAAGTTTTTCAGAAGCAATCCACTGATGACAGGGATACATTCAGACACATTTTTTTGAAGTGACTGTGTGCACATATGAAGCAGATAACTAATAGAAATGTGCACATCTGTACCTTGTACAAGTAGTATCATTCTCCATAGGATTCCCAATGGCTGAGTTTGGGGAACTAATTTGTCCGACCTTTTCACAGTGTCTCTTTGGTAGCTTCTGACCTCCAAACCTTGAGTGAGGAACTGAATAATCACACTGTTTGCATCATTCTGGGACTCTCAAGCATCCTACATAATTTTGGGGAAACTGTGGAGAAGCAATTAATAAGGAGTTTTCCCATAGGATGCTTGGTTGATCGTGTTCAGTGCTGTGTGCAAATAAAAACTTTACACAAAACTATTCAAGGATTGACGGCCTAGTTAGAGGTTTCAATTTGAACTTCAATTTCTTCTTCTTTTTGAATATTCAAAACCATGCTATCTTGTCTTCAGGAAGAAAGATCTTCAGTTGGTGTGCAGATTGGTTCACCACTCATCTTCTGGTATGATATTTACATAGATTTCTTATGCTAGGACTGAAACCTAGTTCTCCAGTTGTGCAAATGGTGGTTTATTTTGTAGTCTATTTTCTTTTCTTTTCTTTTTTTGGAGAGGTCTAGTCATTTTCCTTTCTCCATTTTTCTGGAAGGCTAGCATATCAAGATTTGGAACAATTTTGGCATCTCTGGATTTATTACCACTTTAGATTTCTTCACAATTGCGTTTGAACCTCATAGTACAGGCAATTCAAATCTCTGTGTGGCAGTTCCATGATCTCCTCTCGCCCTGAGGGGAAGGGTTGAATCTGGTCTCTCAATCAGGTCATAGCCAGTTATGCTTCTGTGTAGGCAAGCTTTTCCCGTGAGGACTCTGGCAACTTGTATGATCCTCTGTGGCAGCGGGGCACACACACTCTCTGTGTCACGTTCTTAAGAACAAGCTAGAAGGGGCTGTGAAACAACAGCCCTAGAGTTGGAGGAGCCATGTGGTGACTCATGACAACATTGAGATGTTTCCATCACCACTGGGTCCAGAAGACTTTTCATACACTGGCCTGTGATCATCCTGCATTCAATGTCCTTGCATGTGCTTGGTGAGTCTGAAGAGGAATTTATTGACTGGTATCAGAGACAGGCTAATATCAGACTTAAGGACTTGATCTGGATTACAGTGGGAGGTTTTTTCACTGTACAATTGCACTTTTACATAAATCTCTTTCTTATACACATATGATTGTCTATGAATTTGTTTTGCTAGTCAACCTGGAATGGCACACACTTTTATTTGCTCTTGTTTGCTTGGCTTTTTGACTATTAGTATCTTGGAATTTAATTTTTCCTTCAATGAAATATCATGAATAAACAATACTGGACAAAGTAAAGGTGCATAAAGTGAAATATGAGTAATATTATTTCAAAAGTGAGATAAGCAAGAAGGGGGTAATGAACCAGCAACAGAATCAGTAGAAATTTTTTGCAGTATGCCTATACACTATAATGTCTTTTATATGTTCACTCACATTTGATTAATACCCAAGCAAAATGGCTGGTTATATTAAACACATTATAAATGCATTCAAGCACAAGTCAGGTGATGGTATATTCAGAAAAAGAGATAATTGGTGTTTGGTTCCCTGAGGAGAGCAGATAAAAGAATACACATTTCTGATGTGTAAAACTTCATGTTAATGCTTCTGTACAACAAAAACATTCTTAAGAGAGACTTCCAGCTAACTAAAAATATAACATGTGTAAACTTGTATGGAAAAATATTATCTCTAGTAGGTTCAATCCATTTTAATGAACACTGAGTTGATTTGTTATATTTACAAAAAACCTTGAAAAAATCCAAACCCTCTAGGATTCATATACTTACATAATTTTTTCTTTCATCTCTAGAGAGTTAAGTGAAATTCTCAGTAATTTGTGGTACATACAATCCTCTGCAATATAGCTGATTATAACTTGTAGGGATTCTAAAGACAAATCATTCTAGGAGTAGACAGCTTTATCTTTCTCCCCCAGAGCAGTTGGTGAATTTGAACAGCTGACCTCATAGTTAGCCATTCAATACTAACATGAAAATACCATCCTGTCTTTCCTGGGACAAACTAGATACTAAAAACCTGTTAGTTTCTGACTCATGGCATCTGTTAACATAGCAAAAACATCCATGTCATACAAGATAATTTTAACTGTAGTTCATTAATGCTATCAGTGTTGGTTACACGTTAAATTCAGTATATGTGCTTCTGTACCAAGCATGGTTACATGTTAAATTAAGTCATCGTAAATTATATAGTGGCCATGAAGCAAATGTTTCCTTATCATTTTCCTTTATTTATAAGAAGATAAACAATACATTTTAAAGGAACATAAATATAGGACATTGTGGAATGCTGCAATATTAGCTCTTAAGCAGGAGTGCTTTACACTTTCTTTATATTTAACAAAAAGTTATTGAAAACATCTAGAGTGTACCAAGTCTTAGACTCTGTTGTTTTTTGGTGCTATCCAGTCATTTACAAGTCCTAGCAGCCTTGCGTACAACAGAAGGATACGCTGCTCAATCCTGGACAATCCTCACAATTATTGTTATGCTTGAGCCCATGGCTACTGATGATGTGTCCATCCATCCCATTAGGGTCTTCTTTTTCTACTGTCTTATTCTTTAGACACTATACTTTAAAACACACACACACACACACAAAACAGCACTGCTAATGAATACATTCTGACACATTGGACCTTAGAGGACAGTGTAGAACTATCCCTCTGAGTTATAATCCCCCCACCCCCCACCCCAGAACTTAAACAAGTTAGTTTATTCATGAGAGATGCTTTGGAAAAGAGATGTGAAGGGACATTAGCTAGTCTAAAAGCCTATAATTCTTTATGAAAGTAAAAATCTCTTCCTTCTCTCACAGAGCATCCCATGATTTTCAACTGTTGACCTTGTGGTTAGAGGCCCCATATTTCTAAATATTTCTAAATTCTGACTAATCTTCCAAGGTGGAGTCAATGCATAAATATTATAAAAGCTCCAATGATGACTCACATGCAAGTATTTTTAAATATGAATTGATAAAAGGATTTCTGGAAATAGTAATTATATCATAAGGGAGTGTCTGTGTGTCTGCACAAGCCCATCTGACTTGGCTCTGCCACCACCACTCTACTTTCAGATGGATGATTGCACTTGTATATTGTGTACCAATATAGATTTCAATGCACTGTAGAGCGCATGGCAAGTTATTATACCTATCTCATTTCTTCCTTCTAAAACATGTTTTAAAAGAGGGCAACTTGACCTCCTTGGTTTAAACCAAAAGAATGAGATACACTTAATTCTTTGTTTTTCTTCATTCCCCCCATACAGGCCCTATACTAACTGTCCAATAGACCACAACAACTGTCTGATACACCTTCTGTACCTATACTTTTTTTTGAAAACCGTAGTGTTTTCATCCTTCTTTTATTGTTCGTCCTTAGAGGTTCCCATCTAGTGTCTGTCCCTCATTTCAGTTTTACTGCACCATCAATCCAATTTCCATATTGAGATAAGGAGTGTACCACTGATCTCATTATTCTTTGGCCTAAACATCAATATGGCCTCTTATATTCTTGACAGTTGGTATTTACTTACCTTTCAGGACTCATTTATGTTTAGTTGTCTGTGCTTTTCGGTCACACTAAAACTTGCATATTTCATACATATTTTTACTTCCATGAACATTCTATATAATTCTTTGAAACACATTTCCATAGTTCTCCCCTCTTCTAGCCTTTACTTAACTTTTATGCTGCCTTCTCCAGTTAGTGTTCCCTGACACTAGAACATAGGTGAACTTTCTTCTTTGTAAATCGCATATTGTCGTATTTCCCGTATCATTCCATTTACAATACTGTATTTGATTCTCTATATGTTTCTGTGTTGAAAAATGTTGACTATCCTTTCATATGACCTAGAAGGGGGTCACTCCATTTCCCCCACAAATCAAAAAAATAGTTTAAAGCTATGTATTTAATTTTTTATTTATAAAAGAATTCATCACCTTCAAAATGCTCTTCATTACACATAATGCATTTTTCCAAATCTGAGATTCCATTCTTGTAAACATTTTTCAAATGATCTCTTTGAATGGTGACAGCACCTCTCTTATTTTTTTTTTAAAGTAAGCTTCTCTGCATCGTCGGATGGCTGTGTTTTCATGGCCCTCTTCATTCAAGGAAACAAAAAGTAGTAACATGGAGTGAGGTCAGGTGAGTCAGATTCAAGGAGCTAGAGAGGCATGCTGAAATACTGTGACCAGAGAGAACTTTCCCATTAGACGCCATTGGGGACATTAAGTCAGAGCATGATCATATAGTAGGAAAAACTATGTCCTATGAAGACTGTGCTCCACCCAGTACAATTCCAGCTTGGTGTTTGTGGTGGTGATGGGGCTATCCCCTTGCAGTGTCTTGTTTCCAATTGTATCTACTGTGCTGTGCCCAAAGCAAGAGAATAGTCCTTAGTTAGCATGAAATTTATGAATGAGCAGATATAAATGCATTGACTTGCGCATGACAAGAGAAGCTTTACTGTCAAGCAGATTTGGGAGATTCAATTATTGAAAGAGATTAGTAGGGAGATTGGCATTGTTATGATTACAAGAAAGGGCAGGAAATTTACCAAAGAAAAATAAAATGCTTTTGATGATGAATTAAGAGACAATTAAAATCAAGTACTTGTGTCTTTTTGTAAAAATGTGTATTTTTAGGATATTTCCGAAGATTTCTTAAGTCCAAGTAAAGAAAGGGAGATGCAAATGTTGAACTTTCTACAGGGCTTTTCCCAGTGGTTTTTGTAGGAGTTCAGGACTGCTATAAACAACCATATGGCGTGTCAGATTGGAAAGCACTTTTGGGAACCTTGTCCAGGATCCATAGACTTAAAAGTCTTAGTTCTGTGTTGGGACAGGTGCGTGTCTTTTCCAAGGTTATGCATATAGTAAATAAGAGAATACTCTGGTATTATGGTTTTTACAAACACTGTATTATGAACTAAAATAATCTTATATAGAGAATCACTTAGTTTACATTTTATCTTGGTAAAAAGGGAGATATACTATGCAAATAACTTTGACCCAAAGAATTTTTTTTCAAAAGACAAAGCTGCTGGTTTACATAAATGGCGTCTTTTGCATTTTTCTGAGGAGAGTGAGGTATGCTTAGGTATGCTTAGAGCAACAACTTTTGGGTGGAGAAGCTTTTATCTTGAAAATATCCACACTATAGAATGCATCATGTTTTAGTTTAGTAAATTGGAAATGACCCGTTAAGGCAGAAGTAATATTGGTAAAAATGAAGACTAAGCTGCTGTGGCAAATGCTCAGTGGTTGGTGACAGAAAGGGACTCATTTCACAATAGAGAACATTGAAAAGGTTTCTACAAAATAAGAAGTAGCACTTCGATTACAAAGACACAGTTTAATATAGATATATATTTGACACTAGCATATTGTGCAACTCAAGCAACAAAAGAAGTCTTGTGGTGAAAAAGCACCAAAAAGAACAGGGACATGAATAAAACATTTCCTGTATTAAATGGAGAACATTGTGACTTGAAAATGAAGTGTATGAAGCAATCATACTTTGAGGAAGGTGAAAACCTCTCTTATAGATAGATACATAGTTTGTTCATATTAGAGTTTATCTGAGAGGTGTTATGCCATTGGAGGTTACCCTCATCAAGTTGTGTTATGTTTTTATGTGTTTTGGTATATGAAACAACCCAGAATTGATGAATTTATAGAGACAGCAAGTGGAATAAGGGTTTCAGTGTGTGTGTGTGTGTGTGTGTGTGTGTGTGTGTGTTGGGGGTGGAGGGTGGTGGGAGGTAGAGAGTGTTTAACTGGAGATAATGTCAAGAATACCAGGAAGAGAAAGAATGTTTTTAAACTGTGGTGGCCATTGTGCAATACTACTTGATGTAATTGAACTATGGAATGATAAGATGTTTGTATTAATTCCCAATTAAAAATATATGTTTTCAGAATAAAGAAATCATTACAGTACAGTAATATCCACGGGTAAACTTCTTTGTAAAAGTTGAATCCATTCAAATATGCAATAATAAATAACTCTATGATTAAGGAACTATAAGAAATCCAAATGTTTAGTCTCATATTTGTTGTCCACTCAGGCATATTTTTGTAAAAATTAAATTTTCTCTTAAAAATTGCTATTTTACGTCTTATGAGAGGCACTATCATCACATCATTTTGCCAAGTTTAGTAACTGGAGGTGTGGCAGTCTTCTAATCAGGTGTCAATTTGAGGACTAAGAGTGTAGGGGTGGAGTCAATCCAGAGATAGCCAATAAGAGCTCTGTGTGGTCCTGGTCTTCTCCTGAGAATTCTGGGAAATGTGATAATTCCTTTTTGGAAGCAGAGACATTATCTCTATGTGCTCACTTCGTTGGAGATTTTCTTCCGACAACACTCACGGCTTAAGAGACTTGATTTACATAGCTGGTTCCATGTGAGACATGCCTCAGGAGAAGTCACATGGAGCTGCACGAGTCCTCTAATCTGGACAAGCCACATGGATGCAACCAGACTTCTGAAGCAAGAGGAGCCACTTGGAGAACCCAGCCAGTGCTGAGATGCTTACAATGCCACTGGGTCTGATGGCCTTCTCCCCATCCGACTTGTTATTGTCTTACCTTCAATGTCATTGCATGTGCTTTGTGAGTTACAAGGAGACTTTATAAACTGGTATTGGACATATGTGCTAATATCAGACTTGTGGTCTTGTACTGAACTGGGTTGGGATGCTTTCTTAATGAACAATTAATTTTTATATATAAAACTCTATCTTACATGCATTTGTGTTAATGAATTTGCTTCTCTAGACTACCCAGACAAACACAGTAGGTATATCTTAGCTTGAATCTATGGTTAATTAATATTTTAAAAGTTAATGTTTTCACTAGAATGAAATAGCTTCCTGAAATATAGTAGAAAGAATTCTGAGGAGTAATTAAGCACTGAGAATCACAATCTTCATCATCCCAAAGGGAGTAATACCCATGTATCTTCATAAATTCTTTCTCACTTTTTAATTACCCTTTCTGGCTAAAAATATCAAATTTACACAAAAGGGCAAAATAAAATTGATCTCACATAGAAAAAGTCATTTTAAAGGATGTGTACAGAAATAAAGCTCTATGTTAGATATAAATTCACACAAGATTTTCAGTTTTTGATGATACCTTAACAATAAAATGGCAAAAATATAATGGGTTAATGGGCCATCCATTACTTGCCTGTCAGGTTATTGTATTGCAATGACTTTCATGCTCTATAACTCTATCCTATAATTCAATACTATACTTCAATACTATAATTCAAATACCAACAAGGTCAGTCATAAGAGACAGGTTTCAGTGAATGTTCCAGACTAAAAAATATTAGAAAGGAGAAAGATGAAGCTCACTTCTGAAAATTTATTCACTGAAAACCTTATGACTAGCAGTTAGATGTTGTCTGATACAGACTGAAGACTAGAGAAGTTGTGTGATGACACCAAGGACATCATAACAAATGAAGCCAAAAGTCTTCAAGATGAAGAGAATGAAGAAGAGACCAAGGTGGAGACAGAAGAGACTTTGGAACTTTCAGATGCAGAGTGACTCAAGCAAATGGAAGAAATGATGAAGTAGAAAATTTAGACGCAGATGTCAAAGAACGAGTAAAAATTGAGCAAAAGATGTCAGAGATATTTAGAAGATAAAATATTATGTAATGTAAAGAGTAGTTGGAGTTAGAAAAAACATGCTTAACATTTCTCATGGCTGAGAGACATAAATAAAAAATTCAAGTTTTGAAGAGAAATTCAAAATATTTGAAAATATCAAATTTCACAGGAGATATTAAAACTGAAATAAAAACAGAATCACAAACAAAAAAGCAGCAACAACTAAACCTAGTTTATGTGTCCCCACTATGATTAATGGATCTAGCCTGCATGGAAGGCATTAGCAGAAAACAAACCTTTAAATATGTTTTGAACATGAACCGTGATATTTCAACAAAAATCTGCAATGGTAATAGGGTTCAGTAATCTATACAAATAACTTTGGAAGACAGCTGGCTAACCAACTAAAAGAGATCTATAGCTATACCAATTCCAAAGAAAGAGGATACAGTGAAATGCAGAGCATATCAAATAAAATTTTTAATATCAAATGCAGGTAAACTCTTTGCTGAACATAATTCGAAAACATTTCAACAATGCCTATATAGAGAACTAACAGAAATTCAAACCATGTTCATAAGAGAAAAAGTAACAAGAGATAATATGCCATCCTTATTACTAAGTATATGTTGGTTAAATGCAAAAAAATACTAGAAATAGTCTTTGTTGGATATTACAGACTGAAGGAAACTTTTATGCATAGGTCATAATAAATTATGAATGACATTGTAAAGACTAAGAATCCCAATAAGACTTTATCATGATCACATGGAACCTATAGCTAAAAAAATGGTTAGGCTTTTACATAGAATAAAGGAGTACTGCATGGTTCATAATCAGGAGAGGTTGCTTCAGGTCAACGATTTTCATCATACAGAAAATAACATTAGAGAAACACACGGCTGAAAGCAGATGGCCTCACCTTTCCTGCAGGAAGTGAAGAAGACTTGAAGAACTTACTGATGACAAAGAACTACTGTCTTCAATGTGGAATACTCCCAAATATAAGGCAAAATTTAAAAAAAAAAACACCTCACCACTGAACAAAGATGCAATTTCATGATCAATAGAGGGAAAAAATGAAGTTGTCTAGGACTTTATTTTCTGGGTTTCCTTTGTTCCCAACAGTTGATTGGCACAAAATTCACATATCGTACAATTCAGCAGTCGATAGTTCAGTCGTATCAAGGGGAGTTATAAGGTCACCACCCCATCTAATGTAGAGCTTCCCATACCCATACTCCCAACCCTGCATTCCTTACACCACCTTATAACTGTTATAATCACCATGCCTCCTGTGCTTTACAGCTGGTGAACCCAATGGAAAGTACTGCAAGGCGCATTACACTAAGGTGGTAAGGATAAAATCATATTAGTTTAAAGGCATAAAAAATGACACCTAAGAGGGAGAAGACCTCAATCAACATTCAAAAAACTAGGGAAGACTTTTCTGTCATGGGGCATCTAAGAGATACTTGTTCCCATGACAAAGTCAGGCCATGTGGATCAGGAGGACAATTGGCATGGTACCAAGTTCTATCCCAAATAGCCAGGATTACAATGGTCTCCGCCTGATAGTGAGTCTGTTCTGAACTTGTGTCTTGGTTAGAGCACTTCTGCCAGCAGCTCTGTCAAGTTTGAGTAGATACTCTGCAGAATTTGGGGTTCCCACTGTCTTCCATAGCATTCTGCAAATTTGGTGTGCCTAATTTTAGCTCTCATGCTTTTCTCTTCTCCATATTTGAATTTTGTACTTCTCATCTTTGGATCACACAGTCTAGTGTGTTTCTTCTGTGTGGATTTGGTTGGTTCCCGGTATTGATGGCTGCTTGTTTGCATACAAATTTTAAAGACCCCTGACCCTATTATGACTGATAGACTTGCATAATCTGCTTTATTGGCCCCACTTCACTGTAGCACCCTTACTTCAGTGATCACTTCATGAAGGTCAATATCAAACAGGGCTATGAGGTTCAGAGCTAACTGTTCCTCAATTGTAGCTGGGATGTAGAGTCCTGAATCTATGGAAGTTTTTTTTTTTAATTTACTGTAACTTGAAAATTCATGCATGCCATATTATTCCATAGTATAATCATGTGAAACACAATTGTACAATTTCATCTATCATCAGTTTCCTTCCTGGATTTCTTGATGTCAATTTCCTCTTATCTCTCTTATCTCTCCATATGGCCCCTCCCCCAAACTCTTGTTATTTTTTTCCTTTCCTATTTGCCCAAAGTTTCATAATCAATGCCTATGGAAACTGCAACCAAGAAATCAAATGACATTGCATTAGGAAATTCTGCTGTCAAGTTCTTGTTAATGCATCAAAAAAATAAAGGTGTCATCATGATGGTGAAATGTGCTTGAACCAGCAATAATAATTTAGTGATCTAATATGCATATGATGACTAGACAATAAGTACAGCTGAAGAATTTGCATCATTAAGTTTGGTGTTGGTGAGGAATATTAAACATATCATGCATACTGTACCAGAAAAATGGACAGCCATGTCTAGAGAAATACAGTAATAATGCTTCCTTAACACAATGATAGTGGAATTTCACATGTTCTTATGATTTGTTATCAGGAGGGACAAGTCCTCACAAAAGGACCTCACATGTGGTCAAAAAGAGGGTCAGTGAAAATTTGGAGACTCTTCCCCCCAAATGAGATAGGTTGTTGCAGTGGTCACAACACAGGTCTGAACCACAGTGACACTTGTGGAGACGGTTCAGGAAAGGGGAAGTATTTTGATTTGTCACATTTTGAGTTGCACTTAGGGTTGCTGAAACTCAAATGAACGTAACAACATCCACAATGGTCGTTGAGCTAATCTAGTATCTGCTAAATGAAAGAAACTAATATGTCATTATAATTTCTGAAACTCAGTTTTACCATCTCTAAAATCACATCATACCATGTAATTAGATTGAAGTAATAAGTAAAACTAGATATAGTAATGCCTGGACATTGCAGCAACTCGATATTTATGTAACTTACTACAGACAGGTTGCCACATATTATTTAGAGTAAGAATTCAATCAATGATCTTCAATATTACTCAGTGTGTTTTCTTAAAAGTGTGTTAGAAAGGGTTGACTAGAGAAACAAATCCAGTGACACTCGTAGGTGTGTAAGACAGAGCTTTATATTAAAGAGCAATTGTATATTAAGAAAACATCTCAACTCAGTCCAGATCAAGTACAATATCAGCTGATGCCCAATATCACTTTATAAATTCCTCTTCTGACTCATGCAAGAACATGCAATGTTGGGAAATGCAAGAATATCATAGGTGAATGAGTGAAGAGTCTTATGGATCCAGTGGTTGTGGAAGGATATCAGTACTGGCATAGTTCTCCATGTAGCTCTTCTGGCTCCAGAGTTTTGGCTTCAATCAGCATAGTTCCAGGTGGCTTGTCAACAGGAATGTGCAGTGGAGAGTGTGTCCCACCTCCCAGCAGGAAAACAGGAGTTCCCAGAATCCTCAACAGAAGGCCATGCTCACAATGAGGAATCAATCAGGCTGTGACCTGATTGACAGGCTAGGCTAGCACTGGGGCATCTTTAAATGTATACAAATTTATTTTTGCATTATAATTTGCACTATGTTTTCTCTGCATATAGCTGGAAAAGATGCCAATAGAGAAATTTCTTTATTTTGAAAATATCTTGATAACCATGAAGGATTGAAAGGAGAGAGCAATTGTAAATGAGCACATCAAGGAGGGAAGTGTAACAGAGCCTAAACCGTGAGGCTACAATTCTTGTTTGTAGATGTATAACAGTGGGAGCTTAAGACATGTTTATGGGCTCTACCTAACCCTCTGGTGACTTCTCTCTATCCATAATAGAAGGATAAGAGGAAGGTGGTTGTTAATTAGAGTGCAATGGAGAGATGCCTATAGAAGATAAAAGTGCTAAATCTAACCTGGACAATTAAGACCTTGTCAGTTGGTACCTCCCTGTGATGCACTTTAGGCAGATAAGAGTTTTCAACATCTCTTGCCATTTTTTTTTTGTTGCTATTTGTTTGTTCAAATTGAAATTTATCTCAGATGAGTTATGTGAAGAGTAGTCATAGTCTTGAATTTTTGTTAAGTGTTATTCTGTTTTTCTGTATATGAAACCCAGGATTGATGACCTCTAGGGGCAGGAAGTAGAATAAAGGTTTCTTGGGTGGGGGATTCATTAGTGGTGGAAGTGCACCCGCTAAAAAGGAGCTAATGCCAAGAAGTTCAAGAAGGAAAATAATGTTTTGAAACTGATATGGTAGTGAGTGTACAAAACCCTGGATGTGACTTAACTAAGGAATGATACAATATCTGTATCAACTCCCAGTGAAATGGTTTTTGGGAGAAAAGCCAAGTACAGAATGGTTAGAAGAATAGATCACTCTTATTTCTATCACTGCTAGTAATGGCTTAAATGAGGGATTTTAAACTCTCAGTTCCTGACCTGAAAGTTTCAGGAATGTGTTGATAATTGAGATGGCAAAAAAGAAACACATAAAGTACTAGAAGTCTTATAAATTGAAAATTAGGGATAATAGAATGATACATTTTTAATAATACATTGTAACAGTCTAAGAACTAATATTATTGAATGCACTCAATGTGCCCCAGACTTCACTGGACATATTGCATGCTGTCTTTCATCTAAGCCTCAAAATATTCCAGTAACATAGACATTAATATCCTCTTTATTGTAGAAATGATAATGTTAGGAACTAAAGAATCTAAGTATATTGCCCAGAATAAAATAGTCAGAAAAGGATTCATTTCTGAATTGGAAGCCTAATTTGTTTAAAAAAAAAAATTCACTATAAGTCAGATATCAATGCTCAAATCATGACACTTTTGAGGTTCTGCATTGTTAATATCATATAAAAACCTTTGATCCTTTATAAATAACCATAATATACATTGGACTTCATTGCCTCCAACTCTTTTATTTAATTCATCAGATCTAATTAATAATTTCTTTACTCCATGAATTAATTTATAAACAAATCTGAAATACAGAGTGTCTTTGCTGAGACAGACACACCAATAGATCAGTAGACATTTGTGCACACTCATTCGTTGACATGCACACATACATACCGATAGCACGGTACATTTGATGACCAACTTTACTCATTTACTCAATGAAATTAGTACTTGAATTTGAGAAGAAAACATTTTTTTTTTACTTTTCTCAGTATGAGCAAATGGACATGTATAGTGCTAAAGTCTTATATTTGCAAAGAAGCAACTTTTTTCTTAATAAGCAAAATTGCAAGGTGAAACCTCAAATCAAAAATAAATGAGATGGTGTTCAGGTCAGATTTCCTGTTCATTCTGCCTTATGACCTGACCTGAGATTTTGTTAACTAAATGCTGTGAGCTTGTCTTTTGCATTTTCTCTTTAGTCTCCACAGCATGGAAAGGAGAGATGCTTTGGCTCAAGATAGAGACAACTTTCCAAATATTGTGGGAAGTGCAAGGTGCACTGAAACCGCTAAGAACCCACATCCTGAAATGGAATCGTTTCTGCCCGCCCTCATGACTGACTACTATGGCAAACAGGAAACTAGATAGAGGTGAAGACAAATATATTTTGGAGTCACAATCCTATTGTTCTCATAAATCCTTTCACCACTTTTTCACCATATATCACAGACTATATAGGTAGCCTACATGACTGAACTCGTCCGGTTTCATCAGGTGAATATGGGTGTCTTTGCATTCTAATAATTTCTCATTGAAGTCTATTGGGTCTATTTGCAATAGAAATTTAATAGTTCCACACTATTTAGAAATACTTTATATTAAGATGTCTCATCCTTTTTATCTGATTTCCATTTCCAGTAGCAATGGGGTTTGGACTAATTATATCTTGAATCAATTTCTATGTCTGATTATTACTCTGCAGGTGTTATGTGGTAACTTAATAATAGTTCCTAGATAGTCAAGTCACTAGAGTTGATTTATAGTGAAAATGCATATGGAATAATTTATTGCTGCTCCACTGAATTTCAAAAAAATTCTTTATGATTAATAATATTCAATAGCAACTAGAAAATGTAATAATGATTTGCCATACATTATAAGGACTCATTGGATAGTTTTAGTACTACTACATTTTAATGTTGAACTGCCTGCACATTCAGCTATGTTTGATAATGAGATTTGGAACTCATAATAGAACCATTAATCAAAGCTGGATTTAAAAAATATGGTAAGGAATACATAATACTCTGAATTTGATTTACACGATTTCACCAATTTGAAATTAAGCTCCATGAGATTTCGAGCCAATGATGATTATGACTTGACATGAACTGTATTTGTTTTAAGTGATTGATGGGCTTCATTCTCCCATGTGAATATTCCATATTTATACCGAAGTATAACCATTTCATACAATTAAAAGCAGGAGAGTGTCAGGGCAAAAAATAACGATGGTTTTAGATAATAAAATACATGCATTAAAACCCAATTATTGGATGCTTTTCTCAGTTTTTAGAGACACCAAAGAAGTAAGGTGCAGCAAAAAAAGAGACTTCAATGAAGCTAATAAGCATAACTTTTTGTCTTTGTATTTATTGCTGAAAGTGGGAATAAAAAGAAACCAGGATATTCCATTGCCAGTGGTTCCCTATAAGGCAGATGTACAGATATAGAGAATTAAACGTTTAACAGTAAAGGTAAAACCTGCTTTAATGGGATTCAGAACAAAGTTCCTGTGAGAGGTAACAAATGCTTCTGCTTGAATGAATCACAGAGAACGTCATAGTAAAGATCATATTTTGAGCTGAATTGATGGATGACATCATTGTATCTGCTGAGGGTAACCCAAAAAATGTGGCAAAAATCCTAGCAGCATAAGATGCTGCTCAGTGTCCAGAGCTACAATGGGAAGTGCTCAGGTACTTCCCGGATACAAATTCCTTGCTGTTGTCGATTTAGCCATAAAATTTCTTATTTTCTTCACAATATGATTGTTCCTCATTTTAAGTTAACCCTCCAAATAGATGCCATTGAAATGAAGTTGTGGGGTAGAGTTATAGAATACTTATTGTAGAATACTTATTGATTATTGAAATAATTATGACAATAAAATTTTAAAAAATAGAAAATCTAGGAAAAGAATGCCTGTTTGGTTTGTGTTTGGTTATATCAGGGTGCTATGTCATTAGAGGTCACCCCCTTGTACTGAGATTTTATGTGTTTCTGAGTTTTGGTATATGAAACCCAGGATTGATGAACTTATAGGGACAGCAAGCAGTAAGGGTTTGTGGTGGGGATATAGGGGAGGTACAGCAGTGGGAGTGGGCATGGCGATAAAAGGGAGAAGATGTCAAGAAGTCAAGGAAGATAAGGAATCTTTGGAATCTGTGGTGGCAATTGCAAAATTCTGCTTCAAATGATTTAGATGTAGTAATATACAATTAATAATAAATTATGAAAAAGAAAACAAAGGAGATAAACTATCTTTCCTTTATTGTCTGGTTAATATCATAGACTAAATTCCATTGTAGTCAAATTTGAGAGTCATGGGTAATTAGCAGGTAAGATTTTTTTACAAAGAAGTAGAATGAAAGATGAGGGAAATTGAGTGGTAAGCATGGGCACGTATGAGTGAGGGTAGAAGCCATAGTTCCAGGCAGGATGAATGAATCCTCACATAATGAATAGGACATAAAGGGAATCCAGAACATAAATGAGAGAAGCCCACCCAATGTGTCTCCTGAGTATCTATGGAGACTCAGTAATCCTTAAGAGGTTTGCCAAGAAAAATGATTAGCAGTCTCTCCTTCTGAGCAATTTAGGGCTATACAGAGAAGAGTGACTGCAAAGACCTTGGTGGTATCATTGTCATGTAGCCCAGGTTCCTGTGAAGAATTCAGCAGGAAACTCAGGGACTGGGGTGGAGTCAGACATAAATATAATGTCACCTCACATTTGTGCACATGGGTATCCTTTCAGTGAGTCAATTTCAATACATACTGACCCCAAATGTGTATCTTTGAAACTGTTGAGGAGGTTTTATAAGGGTGTGACTATTTAGAATTCTGTTCTTATATCCTACAGGATGGGTTTAGACTATCAATTTTCTAGCATTCATCAAGGTTCCCATGCAAATGCTCCAAATGGTTTTAAATGTAGACTAAGTTCTTCCTATTGTTAACTTGTAGGCCCCCGAGACAGTATTATTTTTTTAACACAAGAAGAAAATCTTGAGAGCTAACTCAATTCTTCAAAGGATGAAATATACTAAAGAGCAGCTGCAAGTGGATGTGTTTCCAAGGAAGGACATTAGTGCATTTAGGCCAATTTCTAAGCCAAAGGAACTGTGTTTTCATTGCCCACAAATGTGTGTTGGTTAAATAAATAGAATACCAGGCGCAATATTATGAGAGCAAGATTACTTTAAAAACTAAGTTTCACAATACTCAAAATTTGATCTCACTGCAATGTAGTCAACTCTGACTCATTATAACCTTAAAAGACAAAGTAGACCTGCCTGTGTGCATTTCCAAGATTGAAAGTCTTCATAGGAGTTGAGAGACCCATTTTTTCACCCACAAAATGACTGGCAGTTTAACTGTTGTCCTGTTTTTTAGAAGTCTAACATAAATACTCTCTCTCTAATACTTACATACACACACACATACATACACACATATATATTATGATTGTATTTCTGTTAAAATGCAGATAAGATCAAGTCTTCTTCAGTTTGACGATAACTAGTAAATAGAATTTTGTTAAGAAAAAGTTTGCTGACCGAGTATTTAAGCAAATGTAAGATAGACTAACTAATTTGAGTGTGTCAATGCTAGAGTTCTTCCTATAATGAACTGTTGAAAGTATGATAGTTTCCAGACTTTGAAAGCTATAGGGCATTATGCTATATCTACAGCATATGTTTATGTTTTCATGGAAATGACAAATCTTCCCTTATTGGATGAGTCATATTTCATATCTTTATTTAGCATATAGTTTAGCTTTTGTATTTTTGCATAATGATGAAGTTGGTGGAAAAGATAAACAACACATATTTCTTGAAAATATAAGATTTGGATGATTGAACAAAAATGTTCAAAGTTTTGGGCTGAGCCCCGGTTGCATAGTGGTTGAGTGCAGGACTACAGCCCACTGGCTTGGTGGTTCAAATCCTGAGAGCAGCAGCTCTCAGGAGCAAGGCTGGGTCTCCCACTCTCACTAAAGGGCAGTGATGTCCCCCCCAAAAATGTTCAATGTTCTATTAGTGATGTATTTAATGAGAAGTGATGGAATATTATTTGAAAGTATACTAGTCTGTTTGAATGGAAGCTATTCAGAATCCAGCAATTATTTGGGGTGATGTACTTGGTGGCATGTTCTCCTTTCCTGGAAAGAGCTTGGTTACCGCAATTAATGCACAATGCAAAGTGCTAAAATGAAGTTGAGCTTCGAGATGTTAGAGAAATCTCATTGTTTTCCTGATCATGTGTCTCCAAATAGACCAGAGAGAAGCATCCACACGCAGCCTGTTCCCCTTCATGTCAGCACTGTGGGGGAGGAATGCCTCAATGTGATTTAAGAATAGATCTGCACATTAGCACTTTTCTATATTAAGAAATAAATAAAATAAGTATAGTACATGTAACCTAACTATGATTATAGATCTATGGAATTCATTTAAAAATTAGTTGAGTATCAGTCACTTTTCAATACCAGTTGAAAAAATAGTATGCATAAATAAACATAAATAGATCATTTTAATAATTGTATATTTTAAGCAATATAACAAATACCAAGTAATAATATGATTAAAGTGAGTAACAGACGTAACAAAATTGTCCTGAGACATTGCTGAGCATTATGTAGATGATCAGAATAGTACATGTGTAAAATATTGTCGACTGTTTAATAGGGTGGAATCTCATAATTTTGAAGCTGCTCTTCCACTCACATTTTTACATCTTCCTCTCTACTTGCAAATGCAATTTCTTCTTATTTTTCTTAATGACAATTACTGGTAAGTTATAGTTTCAACTCCACTTTTTCATCATGAGATAATATTTCCTATCAGGAACATTGGCACAGCAATTCAGCTCTTTGTAGCTCCTTAAAAGTTATTAGTCTAAACATATCCAGCTGCTCCATGGGAGAAAAACTAAGTGATTCGCTTCAATAAAGAAGATAGTAAAGAAAGGTATATTTGATAATTCTACTTAGTCACATAAGTTTTGATAAGTTGCACTTTATTCAAGGACCCTCAATAATGACAATGTTAGTAATCACCAAAGAGGTACCATAATCAATGTAATTCTATAAATAATTGTTTGTCCATTGTAATCAAAGAGGATGTATATCTTAAAAAATTTTATGATGAGAAATACTTTTCACTTTTTTAAAACAAGAAAAGCCATCAGCTTTTAGGGAGATTCCAGTCAAACTTTATAAAGAACTTGAACAATCTCAAAAAACACCTCAATCTTTATCTCTAAAGCTTACCCTGCAATTTCAGGCAAGTTTGCACCATCATCATTGATGCCATTTTGTGATAAAATTTTATTGATTTATTTAGTATTCAACAGAATTTATCTAGAATTCACTTTTAGAATTTTTCATTAAGTAAGTAGTTTCAAATTAGAATCCCAACCTTTTAACAAGATGTATGCATGTAAGAATGAGAAATAATAACTTAGGTTTTCCATATATGGGTTTATTGGTTTGTTTGGTTTTGGAATAAACATTTCTCAAAAAAAAACAAACTGATTTTTTGGCTCCTCCAAATAGAATACTTTTAGATCTATTCCTTTATGTTTTATACATAAAGGATATATTCTTTTATGTAGATATATTCCTTGATGTTTTATACATCATCAAGTCAACTGTTTCTGATTTTATCTATTCACAATTACTGGTGTTGAATATCTTTGAGACAAGATTAATTTTTATATTAATATAATTTGATGTGACCCAGAAAGTAGCCAAGAGAGATCTTGTTAAATATAAAATTATGCGAGTTGAATTTCTCTATCTGTTACATAAATATGATATGCAAACAATCATAGTGAACGCAGCCACCTCTTCCAGCAATTAGGCAGCAGGACAGTGCCATATTTCTCATCCCTATCTGTTCACCAGAATTTAGAATCCAAACTTGGAAATCGCCAGAGAATCTACCAGCTATTGAAAATTTCACTGACACTGACATAGTATACTGGTGAATTTCCCCCTTAAAGGTAGGCATCTGAACCGCACAGGCCTACCTTTGAATGGGAAATTCTAAACCTGCGGATGGCACTCTCTCTATACAGAAGAGAGTTTCCTGTAGGATGGCCATGAAATGTTGCACCTAGAGCTGCACCAAATAACCAGTTCAGTAATCATTCTCACTGTTTCACACTAATTGTTGGGAAGAATCAGGCTTATTGCCCCTTGCGGAGAAGACTCTTTTTTCATTTACCATGAGACGCTAACGGCTCCTACTCCTACAATGTCCACCTTTCACACCCCTCAATCTTACTCCTGCTCTGTGCTTAGAACCAATGACATCTTTCCTGGCTAACTTTCAAGTTTCATAGAATATAAGATCCAGGCATTCTTGTAAACTGATAGTTGACTGAGGATAACATTTCTCTAAACCAAAAGTTGCCAAGGTTTCCCTGTGAAGAGCCACAGAGTGAACATTTTAGGTTGGGAGGGCCAAACAGCCATTCAAAGGAATCCACTGTGTCATGAGAGCATAGAAGTATCTATAGACAATAAACGTAAGGGCAAGTAAAACCATTAATTAAATTATACAAACAGGTTACAGGAGGGTCTGAATCTTAGGATATGAGGAACAAACTGGGGCTTCAATGGAGGTACCAGAAGTACTTTGCTCTTTGCTGATTGATAATAGAATCTGAACAAGGCTTACAACTTATCCAACTGCCACAGCTCCCAATGGGTACATATGTTTCCCTTTGCCTTTCAGATTTTAAGCACCCACATAAACAAGATTCTCCTCCTTCAAGTCTCCTCCTTCCCTATTCTCGTAGCTTTAATTTAGTGTTGGTAAACTCTGATTCAAACTTTCCTTCCCACAGAAAAGGGCGAGATAGATTACTTTATATACTAGATTAATATTTCCAATATATTAGTGAATTAAATCCATTTATAATGTAGAATTTGGAGTACTATTTAAAACACAATGATTACATTTCCTTGAAAACATCAGTAAAATGACATCAGTAGAATGACCCAGTTTTATATTACTCTTTTTTATTTTCAAGGACTTGAATTTTTTTTTTTTTTTGCTTTTCAAGCTTTTCCAACTTATAAAAATAAGTATTACTTTCACCAAAGCTAAGGGCTGAAGTGTAACATTCTAAAGGACCTATCAAAGGAGACTCCAGAACAACATGGACTTACATCATATCTTAATTGGTGTTCTTTATTGACATAAGTTGTGTCAGAACAATATAGCCACTGAAGTACCTTAGCAATATAGCTTCTGAAGCTGCATGTGAAATTTTCAATGAAAGTGCTCACTAAATCTTCCAACCATTTACCCTGGCACATACATACATGCATAAAATATTAAATATTCTTTTCAGGCTCTTAGTCATTCATGAATCTTTTACTGAGTCAAGATGGAGTGAAGGTTAAAAGGACTTTACAAATACATGAAACAAATTTCAAATCTGATTGACATATTTAGGATGTGCCATTTATGTAGGCTATCTTTTTAAATCCCTCTAAATTTCTAATTTACCCTCAAAAACCTCATATCATTCTTATGACTTTTTTGGAGGGGGGGCATCACTGCCCTCTGGTGGTCGTGGGAGCTACCCAGCCTTGCTCTTGGAGAGCTACTGCTGGATTTAAACTGCCAAGCCCATGGGCTGCAGTCCCTCACTCAACCACTAGACCACCAGGGCTCAGCCCTTCTTACAACTTTTAAGTGACAAATATGTTGAAAATTCTCAGCAGAATGTTCTGCATGTTGTGAGCACTCAAAAAAATGTTCACTGCTTTATTGAGCAATGACCCTACATAATGTATTACCCTAGGACTGCAAAGGAAATAAAAGTACTGCTTTATGATGATTTGCTTTTTTAATGTGATTTTGTAATCAATACTTGTGAAAGATGAAGGATGATGCAAAATTCTATTTTCAGTTTGCTTATCAGCATCTGTGGTGTAAATCTATTAACTCATTATCTATTTTCATTTTTATTTATTATAGCACCAGGATAAAAACATTTTACCTTATTGGAAAGCATTATCTATTGCTGTGTATTATCATCTAACATTGTTATTAGATGGCATATATGAATAAATATTTGTTTTATATAATTAGATATTTGGGCTGATGAGGAGAGATGCTGTATTTAAGTGAAAGATTTCACTTTCTGACTGTTGAAATTCACACATTTTTAATATAGCCTGTTTGAAATATTACAGGTAGAATTTCACAAATCTTCTCCACATTTTATATATCAAGAAAAGACTTATCATTGTCATTCTTGACCTTTGTTCTCTCCTGATAAGGAAATGCTTTATCAAAGAATGGTTACAAGTGACCTTTCTGAATCACATTACATATTTTCTTCTTGAAATAAGTGTGCGAGAGCGGTCATTAAGATTTAGGTCCAGCACATCTGTATATACTATTGGGAATTAAGGTTGGAAAAGATGGTTTGGCCTGGTATTGCTCAATCAGTGAAAACAAACCCAATATTCTTCAATAACTTGTACAAGTTAAGAGAAGGTCAGAAAGCAGAATTAAAGTCAGTGAAGACTTCTTTGAGCAGTCATTCACTGAAACTCAGAGGAAGAGTGCGAGAGAGAAGTCAAGCATAATGGCTTAGGTGAGAAGAGTCTACGACTTGCACCTCTCAATACTTATTTTAGGATGTTGTTTATATAGAACACTTACAAAATAAGTATACTTATCTTAGATGTTATTGCTGTTGGGTGACTTGGAACAGATTTGGACTCATTCTTAATTTGTCCATACAAAGTAGAACTAGTCCAGAGGGTTTGCAAGATTGTGTCTTTCCTGGAAGCACCTTTTCAGGCCAGTCTTTCGAGGTGCTTCAGGATGAGTTCTAACCAGCAATCCTTCCACTACGAGACCTGTGCTTAGCACTTTGTACTATCTGAGGACTCCATTGTGTTAAATTTAACTAAGAATTTAGAAAAAAATATGCCCTAAAGTTTATGAGGTTTAATAAATGCTCTTTTTTTTTCTTTTACAATTCTAACAGAAACCAATGATACATGAGCAGGATCACAGTAAAGGGAAGCTTGATTCCTTGACCATACATTTTTATACACTATGGAAGACTTACCATATACACTCATGCAGAAGCTGAGTTTTTCAACACATTTTAATGCAGTTTTGTGGTAAAATTATGTGTCTGAACTGATATTCAGGTCGGCTAATCTTCCAGTATATATGGTGTGTGTGTGTGTGTGTGTGATGTGGAGAATTTATGAAACAATACCATTCCTATGTAACTTTGGACTTTGTTGATATATCTTTTCATGTCCTTTTGAGGGCACTGTAGTGAAATAAAATCTCTGAATATGGCTCTTCTGTCGAAATCTCTGTCCACCAAATGATTGAATGGACTAGTCAAATATAATATGTGTAATACTTTATAGGAAAAAATGGTCAATTTTCATTATTGTCCCTATGGCTATAAGGATGAGTAAAATTTAAATGATAGCAGAGGCAGAAATCTCAGGATAATTGGAAAAGGACAGTCCAGACCCCATCTGAAGTGGCACAGGCAGAGATCCACACTATCTCCATCATCTCCACCATCACCACCACCATCACCAGCACCAAGACCAGAGGCACTGGAGGCATGGAAACTATGGGAGAGGGCAAAAGGAACATCTCCCAGACTAGGAAACTGTGAGACAGAGGAGCAGTTGGGGATCAGGAACTGGGAAGGAAGAGACCAATGAAACGTATGGCTGAGTGGGTGAAAATGAAAGTCTTAGTGGCCGGCTGAAGACAGGTGTCGCTATGACCCAATGTCTGTATCTTTAGCTATTTCTTAACTGTCTACTAATTCTGATTTGCAGTAAATGGCTAACTGCTCCAATAAAAATCTACACCTGTGACTATTTTTTGAGTTCATCGTAGCCATTGCAACTTATTTTAGAAGCCCGTGTAGACATAGTGCTGGCAGAAGCAGTTAGGGTCAGAGCAGGTAAAGAAGACTGGAGCACGGAGGCATGTCTGAGACCTGCCTTTGGGAGATGGGGAAGTGAGAGGAGGTCAGGTATGATCCTTTATGCCATTTATTGCAGACAATCAGACATATTTTCAATGATTTGTGAAAAGAAGATTGATGTATATATTTTTTAACTTTGGAGCAACTCAGAAAATGATAAAGAATTTTAAAAATATATATTCAATGAAGACCTTAGTTCTCTCACTCAAAAGATAAAGATGATATAAATAAGGTTTTGCTCTTACATCTGCTACAGAAAATCTATGATATTTCTCAGGTTTTCTTGATTCCTCTCTTAAATGAAACTTTAGTTTCCTACCATGGGAACTATTTTAATAGCTACCATGATTCTAAAATTTGAGTCAATTCTGGAGTTTCGAACAGTAGATTGACTCAGTTAAAAGTATTAAAAGTAAAAAATGTGGATAAAACTATCATTCATTTTTTTAAAGTATCATTCTTAAGATTCTCCACATCTCTATGTTGCAAGAAGGACACATTTGAGGTTTAAAAATCCTCAAGTGTGGACTACTTGATTCAAATCACAGAAAAGTAAATATAAGAAATCTCCAAATGTTTCTAGAAGTATATGTCATGATAAAACTGTACATAGACTTTAACATATAGTTGATGTAAAATAATCTAGAACTACTCTGCTGTATGTCTATACATTGTCATACACACACGCACGCACACGCGTGTGCACACACACACACACACACACACCAAGAAGAAAAAAGGATTGGGTGTCAGTACTTTGAAAAGAACACTTACCAAAGCAATATAAATACTACTGAAATTGTAGCAAGATAAACATCAAATGTATGTGGACAATGGTGAAATCATTGACATGTTACAAAATGTTTATTCAGATAATATTCTAAAGAAAAGGAAACAGCAGCTTAAAACTGAAAAAGTTATTTTTTTAAAGAAGGGATGAGATGTAATAAATATGACTCCTGCAGCTGAAAATCATCCACCTAAATTACTGAAAAATCAATCTTGTACATACCCAACTTGAAGAGGAACAAAGATTAATAACTGCCACACTAGCCTAGCCCCTGTGTTTCCCAAAATGGGCAATGCCACCTCTTCAAAGTACTGGAAAAATATAAGGGGACTGAATAAACAATTAACAAAACTTTATCCTGGATTATGAGCAATAGAAAAAAGTTTTTGAATTGTCTGGTAGGTTGGGGGGTAATATTTATTATAATTTAACATGGTTACATATGGTTTAATATGGTTAAATCCCCAGGAATCTCAGTTTCTTAGGGGTGGATAAGTGACTTCTATCATGACTTAAAAAGGAACCTGGTTGGTGCTTATGATAAAAAAAAAAAAACAAACTTTACGTTTCCCGGATTATCTTTTACGTATTTTTTTAATTGTGTTAAGGTTTATATTTCAGATGATCAACTCTGCATTCCGCAGGTCAAAATATTCATTGACCTGCCCCTTCATGTGTTTGGCTCAGTTCCTTCCCCAGATATCTCTTTTCCACCTTGCGGTCATCCATCCTCCCTGTCACCCAAATAAATACCTGTTAAAACTCTAGTTCTTTGCTTCATCTTTACTCCATTCACCTCCTCCCCCTTTGCTGGTAAAATTCAAAGTCAATTACCTTTGATGTGAAAGAATTTTTCTAGAATTTTAGTTTTATAGTAATGGTGTCATGAAACACTTGTAATTTACTAGTTGAATAATAATCAATTTGTATTATTCAATAGTGCATGTCACTTACCAACTACCCAGAATTCTGCTCCACCTCTACAAGTTACAACCATGAATCACTTGAACTTGAAATGTGTGAAATATGAATCTGGAAAAATTGGAAGCTTCTAAAGATTAAACTCATAAATATCTATATTCTAGGCATTAGTGAACTAAAATCCAACGGTATTGGTCAAGTTGAATGAGAAACCACAATGACACGTATGGACAATGACATATTCATGAGGAAAGCAAAGAATTCATTGTCAAACAGACATTTCAATATTTATCTGAACTTAAGCTTCATTTGTGATAGGATGATATCTATCTACATAAAGAAAATCCAGTAAATATAATTATGATTCAAATTTATTCACCAACACTAAGGCTAGTGATGAAGAAATTGAAGAAATATCTACATCTCTAGTCCAAAATGGCACAAACATAATCTGAATGGGAGCACTCAAAGTGCACCGATTAATTTGGATGACAAGTACTTGGCCAATTGACTGATAGAAATCCATGTTTGCACCCATTTCAAAGAAAAGTGACTGAGCAGAATTCTGAAATTATATAAAATATCATTGCTATCAAATGCAAAGGAATTTTGCTGAACATCAACATTATTTGCAGCAGTATATTGACAGGAGCTTTCAGAGGTTTAGATTGGGTTCAGACGAGAACATAGAATATGGGACATCATTGCTGATGTCAGATGGATCTTGATCAGAAGCAGAGAATGCCAGAAAGATGTTAAACAGCACTTATTTGACTATGCTAAGATATTCAACTGTGTGTATCATTAAAGAACTCTGATTAGCCTTGAGAAGAAAGGGAATCCCAGGACATTTCATTGTGGTTACGTGGAACCTACACATGGATCAATAGGCTTGCTTGCTGAAAGTGTGAGGGATTTCAAAGCACTTGCTAATGAAGGTCAAAGATTGTGGCCTTCAATAGGTATTACAGTTCAATACAAAGAAAACAGAACCATCAAAACTTGATCTATAGGTCGCATTGTGATAGATGGAAGAATATTGTTGACTCAGATTTTATCATCCTTAGATCTCCAATAAATGCACATGGAAACAGAAGACTAGAGATTAAAGAATGCACTCTTTTATATAAATCTGCTGAAGAAGACCTATTTAAAGTGTTCCAAAACAAGTATGGCACTTTAAGGACATTGTGCCTGATCCAAGTCATGGCACTGTCAATCACCTAATCTACATATAAAATTTCAACATATAATAAGGAAGACTGAAGAATTCCTTCCTTTGACATATGGTGCTGGCTAGGAGTATTGAAAGTACTAATAACTCTGCATTGGAAGAATATAGCTAAAATTCCCCTTTCAGACAAGGATGGTAAGATTTGTATTATGTACTTCAAGGATTCGTATCATGTACTTCAGACATGTTATCAGGAGAGAAAAGACCCTGATCTCTGGAGAAGCACATCATGCTTAATAAGGTAGAGGTGCAGGAAAAAGGAAGAAGGAGGAAGAGGAGGAGGAGGAGAAGAAGAAGAAGAAGAAGAAGAAGAAGAAGAAGAAGAAGAAGAAGAAGAAGAAGAAGAAGGATTGACACATTAGTTGAAATGATGCCTCATCAGTACTTCTGATTTCATCATGTTTTTATTGATACACAGCATTCCATTGTGTATATACCAAAGTATGTATTTTTCTACATTCATTTTTCTACTGATGAAATTTAAGCTGTTTTTAAAATTGGCTCTTGTGAATAGTGACAACATGTGTTTTGGAGTGCACATATCTGTTTATGCTAGTTCTCATTCTTCTTTATGATATATAAGCAGAACATTACTGGACTTTATGAAATTTCTATTCTCAGCTTTTTTTAAGTATTGTCCTATCACATTCCAAAATGTTTATACATATTTATATATCCTCATTAGTGTATGAGAGTTTCTCTCTGCATTCTCTGCAGTATGTTGTTTTCTGTTTTGTTTCTTTTTTAAATTGGGTTGTCATTGATGTAAGGTGATCATCATCATTACTTTGATTTTTATCTCTGAGATTGATAATGATCTGGAGCATTTTTTTTTCTTTTTGGACAATTGGATGTTATTTTTGATTAACTCGTTCTATGTGTCCTTTCCCCCATTTTTTAATTTGGTTACTCATATTTTCCTTACAGAGGTATTCAGTTTTTTCAATATTTAGAAATTATTTCTTTTTTTAATTTTAGTATGTCCATGTCATCTATTTTGTTGGCTAATATGTACTTTCTCAGTTAAGTTTGCTACTATGTTGATGCCCTGTATTATGGCCCTTACATAGGTCCTTACACTTTTCAAGATGACCTTTATGTCTGTGTGGTTTCCATTTAGGTGTTGCATCAATCTTAAATTTGTTTTTGTAGATGGGATTAGGTATGGGTCTTGTTGAAATTATATAGAGTTAGAGATCCAATTTTGTCAATGCCATAAAGGGACTAACTTTTCCCCACTGGATGGTTCTTTATCCTTTGTCAAAAACCAGTGCTTTGTAGGTGGGTAAATTTAGTTGTAAATTCAAGAAGAGATTTTTTTATTTCAATCAATAGTTATAGTCTTCAAAACAGACAGGGGCATTCTCCTCAATGTTATAGGATCACTATGATTCCACACAGACTAGATGACAATGAATTTTGTTGTTGCTGCTGTTGTTGTCCAGTACTCAACTCATTTGACTATCAGGATTGTGAAATCGGGTTTTAGGATGGGAAATGAGAGGTCTCTCTCTCTCTCTCTCTCTCTCTCTCTCTCTCTCTCTTTCTGATAACTTCTTTTTACTTCTTCATTTCATCTATTGCCTATTCATTATTACATAGTGTACTGGTTGGCTTTCATGTACTTATTTTTCTTGTATTTGTTCTTTATATTATTGATTTATAAATGTATATCTTTGCAGCCTGTAAAAAATGAGTGTAGAATTTCTGTGTTTTAAAATGTGTGAGTTGACATGTGGTCTGTTTTAGGGAAGGGTCCATGTGCCTTGGGAAAGAGAGTATGCTGTGTTGTTGTGAGTTGCAGTCTGGGAGCTGTTCATTTGAACCAATTGAATTCTAAAATGATTGAGCTTTTTTTTTTTTTTATATTGACCATCGTGTGGGTGGTAAAGACAAATTCCCAGTAACATTGATTTACAAAAGTAGATTCTTCCCTATCAGAATAACATATATCATATTAAAGCAAGGAGGGCTATATTATGATTTCTACTGTAGTTTTCATTACTCCAGAAGTCAATGCAAAAAGCCCAAACAACGTCTAAGACACCACATTCATTGCGATTGAGTCAATTTCTTCTCATAGAAACTCCACAGGGTGGACTAGAAATGCTCCTTCAGGTTTCCAAGACTGCAAACCCTTCTGGGAATAGACAATCTCATCTTTCTACAGAGAGGCTGGTGGCTTTGAGTCCCCTAACATTCTGGTTAGCAATCCAACACTTAACCCACTGCAACACTGGAATTCTTACTATGACAATGATGACAAATATTAATATTGACAAAGAGAAAATAATACTGTGTTAGCCTGGGTAGACTAGAAAAACAAAATCACAGACACACTTATGGATATAAAGGAATGGTTTATACACAAGAGCAATGGAAAATTGAGAAAGCATGCCAACCCAGTCCAGTTCAAAGTCATAAGTCTGATATTTGCCCATATGTCTGATACCAGTTTATAAAGTCTCCTTCTGACTCACGAAATCACAAGTCAGTGGGTGGAGAATCCCAGCGCTGGCAGGGGTCTCCCCATGGCTCCTCGGTTCTAGGGCTCAGAGTCCATCAACAGCATCCAGTGGTGGTAGAAGCAACTCAGCACTGGCAGGGATCTCCATGTGGCTTCTCCAGCTTCAGAGGTCTGGTTTCATCAGTGCACCTTCTCCTCCAGCTCATCCAGCTCCTCGGATGCTGTCATCATGTCTTGTCTGTAGTTCATTGCCTCTGAGACTACCTCCCAATAACTGCAGAGATAGCCTCCCATCTCAACTGAGGGGGTGAAGTCTCAGGAGAAAGCCACGCCCACACGGAGGCCTCATTGGCTACTCATTAGCTATCTGCAGATTAACAGGTTAGACTCCACCCCTACATCTCAATCATGAAATTAGCATAAGCCCGTGTCCACCACAAATACATTTGTTCTTGTGTACATTTATCTTTTGATGTTCATGGCAAAATTCCATTTTCTTTAGCTTCATTTTACACATCTGTGTTCGTGTCTATAAAACCAAGTCTGTCTATACATAGTAAAGGAAAACTATGCAACACTTCATATGTTAAAGGGAATGCACAAGATTTTTTCTACAAAGCACATTTTCGTTACTCATGCTCCTTTTGCTGAGTTTTTAAAGTGTATGAGGGCAGCTTAAGCTTTGTTTTCAAAGCACTGAGATTTTGCATTCTGGTTAGTATACATCTTCTATATTATAGGAATGTTAGAAAGAATTACTTATGTTCATGTCCATTGTAATGATAGCTATTATAATGGAAAATATACACAATATAAATAGCTCACAACATTGAGACCTTTATAACTTTGGTTAATGAAATGTATGTTTTGGTAGTTACATAATCTCTTGTGATTATGAGATTAAGCAGTGAAGGGGTAGGGTTTAGCCTGTCATTCAGATTGTAGCTTAATTACCTCATTTGGAAGTTCAAGGAGATAAACAGTTTGTTGGAGGTGGAACACACACACACACACACACACACACTCCCTGTGATGCATTTCTGCAGACAAGACACGTAGAGCTACCCTAGAGCCCTGGAACTGAGGGACCCACGTGGAGAACCCTGCCAGCACTGAGATGCCTCTAACACCACTAGATCCACAAGACTTTCTACTCACTGGCCTGTGATCTTCCTGCATTTGGTGTCATTGCAAATGCTGTGAGAGTCTGAAGAGGATTTTAGAGATTGGTATCAGACATACGGACTAATATCAGACTTGATCCAGACTGGGCTAGAGTCATTTTTCAATATCCAATTGCTCTGGTATATAAAGTTCTTTCCTATACACAAATGAGTACCTCCTGGGTTTTGTTTCTCTAGTCTATCTGTAATAACACATGAATATTTAATGAAATATATTTTGAAAATGTATTTTCCACAAATCATTATTTTTAAAATGTTACTAATATAGTACCATTTTACATTTCTTAAAGAATACTACAAAATATGTATTTTCTATTATTTCCATAATGAATATATTATTACAGTGTTTGTTTTTTATTTAAATAATATTTTGTTTTTTATTTAAATGTTTTGTTTTTTAAAAGTGTTTGTTTTTTATTTAAATAATATTTTGTAAGACAAAAGTTATTAGAAAATATAAATCCTGTAAATTCTTCAATAAAATAAGCAATTTTATTCAAGCAATGTCAGGTTAAATTTCATGGAAATAGTCAATTTAAAAAGTAAAGATCAGTCTGACTTAAAGTAAAGTAATAAAAACCGAATATCAGTGATCAGCAATGTATTTTGCTTCATTTTACGGAGAGGGAGAAGTGCAATATCTGTATGATCAAAAATTCAATTTTTATGCTTAAGCTATATTGTTCATTATTGTCCACTTTCTAGGCTCCAATGTGTGGGATTTAGATAAAATAATTGTTAGATGCAAATTCTATATTTTTCACTCAAAGTCTTTTTACAATGTGCCTACTTTGGCATTTTTTATACCTCTGATCCATATGTAGCATCTTCGCTCTCTGTATCCAAATCAAATATGAAAATATTGCAGGCACTGCATCACCTACCATATACTTATATTATCTGATATATTAAAAAGCTAAATATTTTGTTGTTGTTTTTGGCGGGGCATCACAGCTCTCTGATGGTCGTGGGCGCTACCCAGCACTGCTCCTGAGAGCCGACACTGGATTTGAACCACCAAGGCTGCAGGCTGCAGTCCAGCACTCTGCAGTACCGCACTCAACCACTTACGCCACCAGAGCTCAGCCCAAACTAAATATTTTAGAGCCAATTACTATATTATTAAATGTTTTAATAGTACAATATATTTAAAATATTTTAATGAACTCTGGTGATATTGTGGATTAAGCTGTAGACCAATGAAAACAAAGTTGGCTACTCAAAGCCATAATTTTTTGTGGGTATCACTGCCCTCTGGTGGGAATAGGAAGTTCAACCTTGCTCCTGGAGAGCTGCTGCTTGATTTGAAATGCCAAACCTCTGGGCCGCAGTCCCACACACAACCATTACACCACTGGGGCTCAGTCCATAAATTGATTCTTAAGAGGAAGATAAGGCTGCCTTCTCAGTCCCTATTAAAGATTTACATTTTTAGGAACCAGCATGAACAATTCTATATGGACATTAGGGTCGCTATTAATGTGAATGAACTTGACTAGCTATGAATTTGGTATTTGAGCTAATATTTAAAATACTAAAGAAACACCTAAGGCCAATCATCTAAACTTTCACCTTAGGAGGCAAGAAAAGTAAGAAGAGTTGAAGCTAAAATAAAGCAGAATGAATAATGAAAAGGCAGTAAGTCAATAATCAAGAAGATTCATGAAATCAAATTTTTTTCCTGAGAAAAGAGTAGTAAAATTGATAAAAATCTAACCAAGAGACATAGAGGAAAGAGAAGAGAAAATTTAAAATATATATATTGATCCAGAGATTAATAAGTTGTCACATTCCCCCATAGGTATTAAGATTAATAAAGCGATACTGTTTATTATCTTTCCCAGAACAAGCTTGCTGAAATGCATAAATTCTTTGGAATACACCAACAAACCTCTAGGATGGAATATTTTATAATCTAAATAACCCTGTATTCATTAAATAAATCATTGATAACATCCCGGAAATAAAGTAAGTGACCCAGCTGTTTACTGGTGAATTTTAGTCTACATTTAATAAAACAGTGAGATCTAATTCTACATAATCTATTCCAGGAAGTAGATGCAGGAGGAACAATTTCTAACTCATTCTATAACATCAGCCTTAATATAACACAAAACTAAATAAATACATTAAAATAAAGGACATATAATGAAGAACCCACTTTTATATGATCATTGATTTTAAAACTTTATGGAAGAGACTCTGAAGCAAAGCCAGCTTTTTATAAAATAATCACAGATCATAACCAAAGGCTTTCAGAAGGGCTAACCATTGGGAAATTCATTAAAGCAAACCATGACCTAATGGGATAATGAGGAGCAGCCATATGATCATATGGGGTGTTCTGAGTGAAGTCGTTTTTACATTTAATTATATATTACATGTTGCTGATTATAATTATAGTATATAATTACATATTATAATGTAATATTTCTGCTCTAAAATCAAAGTGCTTGCTTTCATGTTTAAACTTTAAGGATAACCTTGCTTGCAAACAATGTCAGTTAATGAAAGTGAACATGATTCTATTGTAATATAATATCATAGTAAAATATATAGCATTGAAAGTGATTTTATGTATGAAGAATATTTTATCAAATGTGATTGTTACAATATAGATTATCCTTATTCATTTAAGCTGTAGTAAAGGTATATGAAAATAACATTAAATTCCATCCCTTTATTTACACCAAATAAGTAGAAGTGAAGTGTCTGATGTCTTTGAATAAACACAACATACCTGGCTCTTATGAGAATTGTTGGAGCCAAGTATCTATCTACACAGTCCTCAAACCAAGCTGCAACAGCATTTTCCACCTGCATCTTAGGTTTTTGAGGGTAAGAGTTCATCTCCTACTATTGAATTGATTCTGACTCTAAGATCTTACAGAGGACAGAACAGTATGGGTCCTTGGAGTTTTTAAGACTGAAATTTTAATGGGAGAAGATAGCCCAATCTGAACCTCTGGCCTTGTGGTTAGACCCCAACAGGGAATCAAATTCCTAAGCACATGATGAGAGATTTAGGAATGGTATAATCTATACTAGAATAATTTCTTCTCGTGTTTTGCAGCCAATGGCAATAAATTGTTTGAACTCTGCCATGGTAAATTGAATTGCAGACAAGGAGCACAACAAAGGAGGAGGAAGAGAAACAGGAAAAGGTGAGGGAGGAGAATAATGAGAAAAAGAAAAAAACTGGGCAGGGAAGGAGGATTAGCTGTGGAGAAGGAGGAGAAGTGACTCAAGGAAGAGAATGGATTCAGAACAATTTCTGATATGTTTCACATTATTGAGTGTTTTTGCATCTAATGCGGTCCTTATATTTATATTTATTTGATTACATGGAGAAAATCACCCTCATTTAATTTAATCCAATGCATATTTGATGACTGACTGTGCAATATTTGAATTAATCAGACCTAGTGTTTTTTGCTTTTGTGTTGTATATCGGGGGAAAGGTATAGAGAGGTCATGGTTTTACCTCAACAACTTACACATTTTGATTCAACGCATTCATTGCAATCCCTTCAATGTAACTTCTCATTCCATCTCCACACTGGCTTTCTTGTTTCCATTTCTCCTTCTTTCCTAATGCCCTGAGCATTTTTTTTAACATTCTCTTCTTTTCTTTTTTTCTTATTAAGTGATATTTTTATTGGCATGAATTACTCCTTCCTTCCAACTATATCTCTTCCCTTCTGTGTTAGTCCAGGTAAACTAGAGAAACAAATTCAGAAGCATGCATATGTATATAAGGCAGTGATTTATATAAAAGAGTAACTGTACATTAAGAAAGCATCCAAAACCAGTACAGAACAAGGTAGCAAGTCCAATATTAACCCACATGACCATTTCCAGTCTATAAAGTCTTCTTCAGACTCACAAAGCACATGCAATGACACCAGGACAATTACAGGCCAGTGCATGCAGTCTTGTATATCCAGTGGCAGTAGAAGCATCTCAGCACTGGCAGGGGTCTCCTCATAACTCCTCCAGTTTCCAGGGCTCATGATCTGTCAGCATGCTGCCATGTGTCTTGACATCTGCAATGTCTCCCAGGGGGTCAGCCTTCTGTCTTGTCAGTAGAGTATCTCCCAGGGACAGAGTTGTAATTCCCTCATCTCCATAGGGAAAATGCAGCCAGATTTCCCAGAATTCTCTGGAAAAAGCCATGACCACACAAAGGTCTCATTGGCCAACTCCAGATTGACAGGTTAGACTCCACTCCTACACTCAATCCTAAAATTCACATCAGATTAGTGACTGCCACACCTTCTCATACAGATCCCTTGTTCAATCTCATCGGGTAGGGCTGTGCAAGCATGAATACTATCAAGGCCCCTCTTCCCTTTTTCCTCCTCCCCATCACTTCTGGTACCCTCAGAGAATCCTCATGCTTGAGGGTCCTCTGTCTTGAGTACCATGTACCAAGGGATCTTACATGGACAAATGAACATGTGCAAATCTAAATGACCAATAAGGTATATTATGTAAGGATCATAATAAAAAGGGGAGGGCATTTAAAGAGCTAGAGGATAGTTATGTGGTTGATAGATACCCTACTACAACAGGATTTATCCTCCATTTGTTGAGGTTCTTCTAAGAGCAACTCTCCAATTGTCCTGCTGGTGGACTTTGGGTCTTCACTACATCTATTTCCCTGCTCATCAATTGAATGCTTGCTTTTTAATACCTCTTGCCATTGACATGTCATGATCTCAGAGCCTGGTGTGCTCCTTCTGTGTGAACTTTGTCCCTTGCTAGATGGCAACTTGTTTAATTACAAGTCTTTAAAACTCTGGTTGTTATAGTTTTTGATATAGGGCACTATCAGCTGTCTTCACCACATTTGTCTTCACCATTTTGACTTCAGAGATTGTTTCTGGAAGGTTTGCATCATATAGTATAGTGCCATATTAGAACAAATCATTCTTGTAATGAGGTAAAATTTAGAGGCCCAAAGTACATCTGCCTCCTTGTTGCATTTACATGCATATGCATATATAAAAAACTACACTCATTCATATATTGGGTTTTGTTTTTTTCGCCCTACACTTCTATTATGCCTGCCTGTCATTCTCCTCTCAGCACATTGTCTCAGATATAATTTGATTTATCAAACATGCCTAGAAGAGTCTACACCTTCCTCAGGGCCCAGTATTAGAATGCTTACTATCGCCCTGTGTACCCGTGATGGTTGGCTCCCCCAATCTTCCCTTCTGTGTTGTCCACCTCCACCGCCTGCCCCCTCCCTACACCAAAAAAAAAAAAAAAAGGTTATCGAGTGGTTGTCAGTGTAAGACTGCCCATACTGAATTTCTCATGCATAGATAAACACCTCATCCTAAAGTGACCAGATTTTAAGCGGGACACCATTGACAGTGTGGGAGGGGGGGTTCTTGGTTAAAAATTTGGCCTATCTGGAGCAACAAAAATGTTCATAGAATGCAAAATTAGTATTGTAATATATTTATTTAATTTTAAAATCTCATGTGACGTGGGACAAATTGTTAAAAAGTGGGACAGCTGGTCAACTCAAGTAGTTATGATAAAAATAAGGTCAAAGATAAACAACAACATTCAGCCTACAGAAAGCCAGGAGACAACAAGGGATAATGGCATGCAATAACATTCATGTCTAAAAGGCTAAGTTCCCATAAGCCTACGTTGCTATTGCTGCAATTGAGGTAGGAGCAGTTTCTTGCTCCTCACTCCAGCTGTGCCTTAGACTTTCAAAGTGGCCCCCTTGTGAGTAACTCCCAACAGCTCAGGTGGGGTGCCAAGTGTTGTATCTTAACCCATTGGGGTTCTTCTGTAACATCCTGACTTTCTGCCATCACCAGTCAATCAGAATTAGTTTTGCAACATATCCCACACAATTGTTTCAACAATATCCTGACACTCTATTTTTCTTAATTTCTTAGCAGATAAATGTGTCATTTGTTCAAAAAATAAGAAAATTTATCATAGACAATTCCCTATTTCCTACTCTTCTTTTATGAATCTATTCCTTTCCTCCCCTCCCTTTAAGCGGATTTTTAATGATGACACAATTTTAAATCATTTATTCTCAAACAATTGAAGAACAATACATCTGTAAAATATAGTTTGAACAAAACAGATGTAAAATATAAAGGACACAAACAGTATGACTCTTCATTTAAAAATAGTACATTCATCAGAAACACCACTATCAAAATAATATGAAAGTTCTAAATCCTTAATCTCTGTTCATCAGGAATCTGTTGTGGAACACGTTTGGTGACATAGATTGAGTAAAGCTCTGTTGTCTCTTGTAGTTTTCCTCTTCTACAAAGAGTGTTCCTATCACCTACAATTCCACTTAACCCCTTTCTACTTGATCTTTTCCAGATGTTTTAAAATATGCATATAAATCTTGCATACACATCTGAGATAGATATGCAAAATAAAAATCCTTAAATTCCAACTTTACTCTTTTAGAATCCATCTTATCTTTATTTTCTTTGCATAACTCATTTTCTTGGGGAAAAAAAACAAAGCCTCTTGTTTGTGTTTCAAGATTGTCCCCAAGTCACCAGATTCTTATTCCACCAGTCTTCTAGAAAACAGTCATGTTTTTAATGACAATCAAATTGGTAATTTCAAGTAATTTTTTTCAAAACTTTTCTGGTGAGATATTTTATATTTCTTTGTCACTGCTAGTCATCTAGTTGAAATCCAAATCTCTTTGGGGATATATAACATTCTCTGATAATTTTCTTCTTACATCTCTAAGTACTTTTTAGTTATATTTATTGGTCTGTTTTTTTTTTAAATGTTGATTCTTACCTATTTGTATTCCTCTAGATAACTATTCAGAAATCTTAATGTTTACTGTGTGTGCTAGGCCAAAGGAATAAAACCAGGATAGCTATGATTATATACATATAATCATATATTATGATTGTGATATAATGGCTAATTACTTCACCCAACTCACTTTCATGGATTACTGAAGGTGCATCACTCATGCAGGCTGTCAGTCTAAGGTCAAGTGGACAGAAAGCAGAGTCTGTCTTCGGGCAAGACAGGCAATGGAACCCACAGGCAGCAGATAGCAGAATAGAGCAGCAATAGTCAGCAGCACCAGGAGCTTAGTGAAGGAGGCCCTGATGGCATCTCAAGCTCAAGTGATGCACACCCCAGCAGCACAGATCTAGAAGGACCATCAAGCTCTAGCGACAAGATTCACTAGTTGGGTTGGCCCACAGGTGATGCAGCACGTGGTTGAGGCAAAGACCTAGTTCAAGCAGCAGCATGCTGGTGATCATCAGGGAAGAAGAGCTATGGTGCCACTGTTGTCCATTTATGAGTGACACCTGCATATCATGCAGAGCCAGTGGTAAACCAAGCATGACTATTCTGTTCCTTAGTTAAAGTATGAGAAGGAACTCCCCAGGAGGTCATAGGGACAGAGGGGGAGAAAGAAAGTGCTGTGACAGAAGTGAAGACTAGGCATTTGGGCCACCTTTTAATACTGCTTACTTGGACCTCCAGGTCCTGCTCTAGTCGGATCTCATAAATACAACTTCCATTTAAAGAGGGAGTATTCTGGTGCACACCCAACTTTATGACTGTCAGAGAATACTCAGGTCGGGATGGGCAGCTCAGGTCCCATCATGACTTGGGGGCCTGAAGTGAGGTGTTCTTCAGTTACAAGCCAAAAGTCATCTTTCAAAAAGGGAGTAACTGTCTGCAGAGGACAGCAGAAATTTATTTCAAATTTCCAAGGCCTGCGACAGCATCCACATGGCATCTCTGTCTGTGAATGACATATTTAGCAGCCTTGGGTGAGTGAGGTCATATGGTTTCAGTGGCAAAGTACTTGAATGACAGTCTATTGGTTGCAGAGACTTTTCCTGTTCTGGGCTTCATTCAAAATTTATGGCCTTTCAGGTCACTTGGAACATATTTGAAGTAACACACCCAAATGCAGGATACATTGTCCCCAAAGTCAAAGTGGCACACTAGATGTTGTACCTCCTATTTAGTTGTGGAGGAGTCCAGATGCAATAGCTTATCCTGCATTTTAGTAGGAATGTTTTAACATGCCCCACCCCCCTGGACCGCTAGACATTTCCCTGAGGTGGAGGGTGCCTGAGTTGTACTAAGGAATCTAGAGTCTTAGAGAAATCCTACTTAGTGGGTCCAATCAACACAATAGCATCAATTCAAAGACTACTATTACATTCTATGGAAGAAACAGGCAATCAAGCTTCCTGCAGATTAAATTATGGCACAAGGCAGAAAAGTTGATGTACCTCTGGGGGAGAATTATGAAAGTGTACTTTTGCCCCTGCCAGTGGATGAAAAACTTATTTTAGTTGTCCTTCAAGATGCATAGGTCCAGATCATTAGCTGCATATCAAGTACCAGGGGAAGTGTTAATTTGCTTTACCAATGAAACCACTTCTGGAACAACAGCTGAAACTGCAGCTAACACCTGGGTATGTTTATGATAATATACCATCATTCTTTAATATCTATCTATTTGTCAAATAGTTGAGTCAAATGAGCATGTGGAAAAATCATCACTCCTGCATTCTTCAAATTTTTCACAGTAGTGCTAATTTCTGCAATCCCCCTAGCAATAAAGTATGGCCTTTGGTTTACTATTTTCCTAGGCAATGTCAGTTCTAATGGTGTCCACTTGGCCTCTCCTATCATAACAACCCGTATTTACATTTCAGTAAACCAATGTGGGGTTCTGCCAGTTACTAAGTCTATCTATTCCAATGATGCATTCGGGAATGGGGGACATACTGACAGAATGTATTCAGGGGTCAACTGGACCTCTGGGAGGCATCTTGAGTTAAATTCCATAAGTAACTTGACTTCCAATTGCCATTTTCCTTCTATAATACTATCCCCATTTTCACATTCCTAATTTTAAGTTTTATAATTATAAAAATGATTTTTTCAATTAGTGAAATGTTATGTCTGTTACTTGGAATATTATCTCCAAATATCTGAAACTATATACTTCTTTATCTTCCATGTATTATCAACTATTATGACCTCTTCTTAGTATGAGTCCCTCTACTTATAGTTTTCATTTTCAAGAGAGGTCATTGTTGTGGCTGTTGTTCTTCTTCTTAAGCACCCTTGAGTTTATTCCAACTCGACCCAATTTGCAACAGAATAAAACAGAAATACATTGTCAATCCTCTGGATTGTTTCAGTCCCAACATGTGATTTTCTTATTAAAAATGACAAATACCAGTCCTTTTTCAGTTTACTAAACCCAGAATATCAATCTTTATGCATACCATTTTATTTTTAACAACTTCCATGTTTCCTAAATTTATTCTTCTTACATTCCAAATCCAATTATTAATTGATGTATACAGATGCTTTTTTATCATTCCAAGTTATGTTCCATAAACAAATGAAGGCCCTGAAAGCTAAGTACTGCAGACTTCACTCTTTCCACACCAGATTTCTTCATAATCTGTTCTTAGTCTGGAAGTTCTGTTGAAGACGCTTCACTTTCGGTGATTCTGCTGACATTTGAAATACCAGGGACATAGCTTCCAGCATCACATAAATGAAAAAACCACCACGAATCAATAAACTGGCAATATAGGTACAGACCTTCAATTTAATAAGTATCCTTCCCACCTTATCACAATCCAAAAATTTTAAATCAAAGTGTATACCAGAATTCATCTTCTAAAGATGACATCTATCTGCCTCCACAGTCATTTACAACTCAGATTCTAATTCCACCATATATACTTCAAGGAAACTACCTATCCTGTATTATTCAGTAAATGCAACAGTTCAATTTTGTCATTCTTATAAAGGAATGCCCAACATAAAACTATACAACAGATACCCTCCATTGGGTAGAACAATTTTGATGTTTATAATACTGGTACTAGCTCTTCTACAGCTGGAGTATGAGTATGCCTCCCACCCCCTTCTCCCTACACCACAAGTCTTTATATATTCATACATATATAGTGAATATATATATATATAATCTTGTTTATACTAGTATTATATGCTTATATTCTCCACTGGACACAAGATTCAAGGTGAACATATACTATATCAGACCTTTATATCAAGTCTCAGCAAATAGCTCAGTAGCTGGCAGCTTATAGTGGTCCAATATTGGAAAGACAAATGAATGTTGACAATGACTGACATGCTACCGCCCATCCATTTGTCAGATGTAATAGGCAATACGCTATCACTAAAAGATTGAAGAGTAGGGAAGGAAATGGAAGACATTTACAGAACATTCAGTTCCACCTTTCATTAACATTTCAGTGAATATTAGGCATTTACTTACGCACATATGACATAAAATGAAAAAGTGGCTCACCAGACATATGTAAAATTATTTACTTGACTTGAAAATTAAAATAACATTTAGTATCCCCTCTATGAGGACATTAACTCCTACAATGAATTCAAGATCTCAGTTTTAAGTTCTGCATTTGGAAAATATAAATATAAAGGTATTTAAAGTCCTTAAAAAATCAAATTTGTTGTTCTCTCCTTTGAATCCTCTCTCCAAATAGATATTTTTAAATATTAACATCTAATTGACAGTTAATATATCATATAATTCAGTGGTTTAATCCTATGAAAATGAATTGTACAACCATCACCACAATCAATTTTAAGCATTTCTTCTTTGTTTACTCTTTATTATTAGCAAACCATTTCCTCTGATTTTCCCTTGCCACAACCTATTACCCCAATTACTTTCCCTATAGATTTGCTGATCCTGGGTTTCTTATAAATAAAAACACACCCCTCAAAAGCTAACAAAAATGGCAAAATATTAAAAGCTACACATTTTGACTAAATGTTCAATGATAATCAAGCTCCTACACCCAGGCGCTCTAATTCACAACAGATGTTTGCATTTAAATAACTCATCTGTCCTGGATCGGCCAGAGGAGGACAGAAATAAGTATATCTTCTAGAAGAAAAATAGGAGCAGGTGAGAAAGAGCCAAAAAAAAAAAAAAGCATCTCTGTAAATAAGAGCTAGAAAGTCCACTCTCTGCAAAGAATCTTTATTATGTGAATATGCCCTTCTCTCAGCCCAGGCTCCCTTCTGATCTTTCAGAGTTCAAAGGCTTCTGCTCAAAGCACTTAAAGTAAATTCCCCTACTCATCGATTTGTGGTTTCTGTTTAAAGAGCTCACAATCCAACACTTTGTTATCATTGTATTAAACCAACATCTAATTTCATCTGTCAGTGCCTAGGGAGTTGTCAATTTTCTTGCAGTCAGTTACTTATCTTTCACTAATTGCAAAATAAAGATCCTGCTTGCCCTTCATTCTCCCACAGGGATTTCCCTTTATCAGCATAATACACTCAAGAAATCTTGGTGGCTCCTAGAGCTACCTGTTGGGCTTCTAAACAGAGAGCAACAGTGTGAATCTACCAGCTGCTGGGGGTGCAAGTGGGGGTGGGGGTGGGGGAACGTCAGGCTGTCTGCTCTCATAAGGAAGCCCCATTTCAGAAACCCTAGACATCCATTCCATTCTGTCTACGAATATGCATCTAGTTGGAGGCAGCACGTTTCCATTTATATAGTTCACTTAAGGATATACTGCAGCTTATTTAAAAATTGACAATATCGAAGTATACTAACATTTAGAAATATGCTTAAGAAACATTGCTTCCCTATGAACACTCCTTTGTTCCTATCAACATCCTACAGCCCAACTATTTAGTCCCTCTGTGCATGGATCAAATTTCACAATAATCAGTATGTTCAGCCCTCTTGCCCAGTTCTATAAATTAAACAGTATTTAACCTTGATGAAGCTTTGGTAACTTTTTTTACTTATGTCTATACTTAAATTTTTGTCTTTCTCTTTCAGATACAAAGATAGCAAACGGAATTATTGTTTTATTAGTTGACAGAGACCAGAAACCAATGTTCTTGAAATCTTCCAAGAGATAATCCTAGAAGAGCTGCAAATGCTGTTCTTACTCAGGAGAAAGTGGAGGCAGACATTCAGATAATGAAAAACCAATAATGCTCTTAGCTATATTTTGCATTTTTCCTAATGATGATCTCACAACGACAAAAGTTTTGTAACAACCAAATAACTGTAAGTGTAAGATTAATGATGATTTTCATGAATATGAGGAATTGTTGCATTCTAAAAATATGATATACATATTTTTGCACTTTGTAGCCTTGCTATCTTCATAAAAGCCCACGACAATCTTTATATCCCTCTCTGTCTTTTTTATTTTTTTTAATTTTATTTTTTTTATTTCCCAATGATTTAATTGTAGGTTCTTACAGTTCTTATAACATTCAACACATCATTTGTATCTAGCATATTTGTACACGTTGCCATATTCATTTCCAAATATTTTCTACTTGAGTTCTTGGTATAAACTCCTCTTTCCCTTCCCTTTTTATTTTTAATAAATCATTTTGCTGGGGCTCATACAACTCCCATCATGATCCATACATACATCAATTGTATGCAGGCCACATTTGCATGCTTACTGCCATCATCACTTTCAAAACATCCTCCCTCTACTTAGACCCTCAGTTCCAGCTCCCCATATTTCCCTTTCTTCTCACCCCTTCCCCTGTGAACCTTTGATAATTTACAAATTATTACGACTTTTTTATATCATACATTGTCAAATGTGTCCCTTCACTCACTTCCCTGTTGTCTATACCCCAGAGAAGAAGTTATATGTAGATCCCTGAAATTGGTTTCCTCTTTCTATTCCACCATCCCTCTACCCTCTCAGTATCAGCATCCTCACCACTAGTCCTGAGGGATCATTTATCATAAATTTCCCATTGTCAATTCCAGTATACATCTTCTGGTCTAGCTGGATTTGTCTGGTAGAATTGGGATCATGATAGTGGATGGGAGTATGCATTTAAGAACTAGAGGAAAGTTGCATATTTCTTTGCTACTACGCTGTACCTTAACTGGCTCATCTCCTCCCTGCAATCCCTCTGTAAGAGCATGTTGCCTCACCTATTGATGGGCTTTGGGTCCCCAATCTGTACTCCTTGTCATTTATAATGACATAATTTTTAGTTCTTTGATGCCTCAAACCAGATCCCTTGGACACCTCGTGGTCATACAGGCTGGTGTGCTTCTTCCATGTGGGCTTTGTTATTTCTGAGCAGGATGGCCTTTATTTTCAAGTATTTAAGACCCTAGACACCATATCTTTTGATAGCTGGGCACCATCAACTTTCTCCACCACCTTTGCTTATGCACACATTTGTCTTCAGTGATCATGTCAGGAGCATCATTTAATAGAACAAAGTGTTCTTGTACTGAGGAAATACTTGTGTGGAGATCCAATGCCCATCTGCTCTCCTACTACTAACCCTGTAAGTATATGCTCATTGATCCTTTTCCCTATCACCATATATAAATATATGCTTCCTCTCTCACAGTTTTATTTAAAACACAAACAACAGAAATTCTACTGTTTGGATATTTCTTGAGAAATTACATTCTGTTCAAATATATAATAAATTGACCTAAGTGAAAAGTTACATATATATATATATATATATATATATATATTTATGATTCCATGATCCTGCTCAATCATTTTAAGGGAAAAATTAAATTTCACAGAGACCAAAGAGCAAACATCATAAGATCTCAGAATTTCATGTACTGAATTATAGGATAGTTTTCCTTCTGTGACATTGAAAATGACTCCAGAAATTATGATTCATCGGTTTGACAATTTTGACTCTGTACAGGTTAAAGAATTAGAGGGTTTAATATTTTCTGATTGTCTAACACATATTCAATGCAATAAATTAGGCTCCTTCGCTAGTTCCCTAAAACTAGTGATGTCCTTCACTTTGTTCAATTTTTAAATTCTCTCTTTTCTTGACACTGATGATAACTAACAGTGCATGAATAGGGATTTTTACTCCATTATAAAAGTAGTTAGGATATTTATAGCTGATTTCCTTGCTATTAAAATAACAAGTTCTTTAGTTTGGGTCCTCAGTCCACAATTGTACGGTCGATTCGTGAGAAGTTATATAAGATTAGAAATACCTTGGCATCTCTTATGAATTTTATAAATATTATAAAATAACTATGAGTATTATCCTTTGATCAATAACTCCTGAGAAATAATTGGTTTGCATTATGAAACCTGTAATTTCTCATAAAAGGAAAATACCCTGAAGCAATTTCACACCATCCTCACGTATGTTCTGCCAAGAGTTATATAACAGTGAACCATACAGCCTAGAGCTGTAGCAGTATAATTAGATTTCCACTTTATAACTGTATATGCTAATTTCATTGGAAGGTATTTAAGGATATATTTTGCTTAGTATGCCCAAATGTCATGGTTAGGGGTTGAACAATGTGAGCTACAGTTGATTACACAGTTTCAGGTAATTGAGACAAGAACCTTGTGGAGTTCCCACTGAGATACAATGTGGCCTATTTATGGAAGTCTCAGGATTAGTGATTTATATCTTCTTTAGGTGAGACCTCTAGACTCACAGTATATGCAGTACTTAAATGAAAGTATAAAGACTCCGGTAAGGTTGGTTAGATGGTTTGATGATTCATGCAGTCTAAGATTCCTGTAAAGTTTCCCTATGTCAATTTAGTGTCTCTTTCAGGACAGGTAGAACACAGGTACACATTATTGACAATCTTCTCTTATAGAGAAAATCAAATTTTCAGATTCCAATTCCATAAAATGTAATAGGTGATTTTCATTGGAAAGATCTGACAACCAGTATTTGTAGGGAATTGAAGGAGATCAAGGAGAAATTGGGGGTGTGGTCATGGATTAGAATGCCAAATTTAAGGTAAGTAGATCAACACAATGAGCTGCTTTACTAGAGAACAACGTGGTTTTCTTTTCCAATAAAGAGTTAAGGTCTTTTTATTTGTTATTTTTATTGGCCTTTTCATTTTCTATATTTTTCTTTTGTTTTCCTTTTGCTTTTTTGAACTATTTCCAGGATATTAAATTCTTCCTTTGTTTAGGCCTTTAGCGTGCAATAATGCTTGGAGTTCAGCATAAAGTTTGAAGAACTTCTTACTAGAAATTGGGTGCCAAGCCTTGCTTCCTTGTCTGTTATTTTTCTGGACACTCCTCTGAAACCTGTTCCTTTTGGGTGACTCTATTGGGTGAAGTACCAGTGACATAACATCCAGCATCCCAGAAACACGCAAATCATTACAGTACGGACAGCTGAGAGTCAAGTGGTGCTTAGCCAAAAACAATGCTGTAGGAGTTGCTTGGATACCCATTGGGATGCCTCAGAAAGCTGGAGAAGCACTGAAAGAGCTCACTTATATAGGCCAGGAAATTTGGAAAACATCTACATGGACAACTAACTGGGAGAGATCCATATTTGTGCCCATTCCAAAGCAAGATGACGCAAAAGAAAGCTCAAACTATAGAATGATATCATTGATATGACATAAAAGCATAATTGTGTTTTAGATTATCTAAAAATTGTTGCAGCAGAACATTAACAGAGGACTGCCAGAAGTTCGGGCCATATTCAGGAAGATACATAGAGCAAGGGATGGCATTACTGATTGCATAGTTCTTGGCTCAAAGAAGAGAAAGATGTTCACATGGTTTCCTTTACTCTTCCAAGGCATTTGTCTGTGTAGACCAAAATAAACCATGGATAAGCTTGAGAAGAATAGACATTCCACTAACACTTCCTTACACTTATTTGGAAATTGTCCATGGATCAAAAAAAAGCTGTGTGAATAGAATGAGGGAATGCTGCATTGTTTAAAATCAGGAAAGGTGTGCATCACGGTTGTATTCCCTCACCATACTTGTTCAAACTGTATGCTGAATAAATCAACAGAGAAGCTCGATAATAAGAAGAAGAATGTGGTATTAGGACTGAAGGAATGCTTATTAATAGCCTGTGGTAAGCACTTTAAACAGTCTTCTTTCTCAAAATGAGGAGAAAGGAAGCACTAGTTAATGAAGATAAGGTTTGCAGCCTTCAGTCTGGCTGACCACTCAATGTTAGGGAAGATGCAGATCCTCACATATGGACCATTTGGTAACATCATGATAAATGGAGAAGAGTTTGAAGTCATCAAAGACTATGTGTTACTTGAATCTATAATCAATGCTCATGAAAGCAGCAGTCAAGTGATAAAAGACCTATTGCATTAGGTAAATCTGTCTCATAAAACCTGTTTTGTGTATGGAAGAGCCAGGTTGTTACTTTGAGGACTAAGGTGCAGCTAACCCAAGCGATAGTTATCTCCATTGTATCAAGCGTGTGAAAGTTGAACATTGAATAAGGAGGGGTATTGAAGGATCTATGCATTTGAATTGTGGAACTGCTGAAGGATGTTGCAAAATCCCATGGACTGCTAAAAGGACAAACCAAACTACACAGACAAAAGTAAGGGCAGAGTCCCCTTTAGAGGGAAGAATGGCAACACATTGTCTTACAGGCTTTGGGCACGCTGCCAGAAGACAAGAGCCCCTGGAGAAGGACATCATGTATGGTCCATTGGAAGGGCACCAAACAAAGAGGTAGTTCTGAATTGACAGTGTGGCTGCATCGATGGACTTCCTCATAGGATTGCAATGGTGGCAAAACACCATGCAGTGTCTGTTTGTTTGTTTCTGAGACTATGTAAGCAAGTAGAAGAAAGCTTTTTCTTTCTCCAACAAAAAAGCTGGTGGTTTCAAACGCCTGACTCTATGTTGGCATCCCTCCTGGCCTAGTGGTTTGCACTCTATGCTGCTAACCTCAGGGTCAGCAGTTTGAAACCAGTAACCAGACTACAGGGAGCAGATAACGCTTTCTATTTTTGTAGGTGGCCTATAAGAAAAATGTATTATATCCCAGTCTTGAGAATTTTAAGTCTGAAATCAGGGTTTAAGCAGAATGAACTCAAAATGATTAAGTCTTTTCTCTCCTAACCTCTGGGAACTCAGGCATTTCTTGGCTGTTAGAAGCTATTCAACACCATCTCTGACCCCATCTACCATGATCATCATTTTACTGCTGCCTCTGTCTGCATCGCTTCTCTTTTCCAAGGACGTGGGCTTCGATTGGGTTAGGACTCAATCTATGTAAAACGAACTGAAAACATGTTCCAAAGACTCAATTTGCAAAGCAGATCACATTCTCAGGTAGCAGTTTGGGATGTGAAAGTATCTTTTTACAGGTATATATGCTAATTAAGAAGGAGCTTTGATAAGACCATTCTTAGGAATCAGCTATTAATTGTGAAATGAGTCGTACAATCCCAACAGTCACACCACAGCACAAAAATGACTAATAGCCAGTCTTTGTACATTTAGTATATTTAGTGCACATATCTTACCATTCAGAAATCACATATACTTTGAATGGACTCAATTGCATGAAGTTAATTAGATATTTATGTCAATCCCCATATCACCTAGCTGTCACATTGTTACTCTTTAGTGGCTTGTATGATTCTGTGATGCTGAAAAATATGCTATAAAGTTTTCTTTTTTTTCTTTTATCTTTCTAATATCAGCAAGATCATTCATGGAGGACAGCTTTCAGCAAGCTTCTCAAGTAAGAAAGCCTGGGAAGAAAGATTTGATAATGTAATTCTAAAAATTTAGTCAATGAAAAATTTAAAGGTCAAAAGAGTCATCCATATAGAGCTGTTCGTTGAGCCTCTTAGTTTTGAAGTCATCATCAATCACTTCAAAAATATTCTGTTCTAACCCATATGTCAAATGTCATTATCAATAATCGCTTCAAAAATATTCTGTATCAATGATCATGACAATGGTGATGAATTAGGCAAGATCTCATTCTTTAATAAATATGCTCACCATGAGAACATCCCAGTAGCAATTCATTTCACAATACTTCCTGATGTGTGTAATTTAGTATGGTAAAATAATCAATAAATAGAACTATTGACATTCCTAACATTCTGATGTTGGAATCCCTGACCATTTAAATAATGTATAGTTAATCATGACATTTTGCATGAAGAAAATTTACCAAATAAATAATAGAATTATTTAATAAGAAATATTGTTATAGTTAATTCTGCATTTTCCCTGTTTATTTTAAAAGAGAAATATTCTGTCAAATAGTTTTTACCAATATTCATCAAGTTTTCCTTATTTAATCTGATCAAAATGTGAATCTTTATAAAATACTGAAACAATGAAATTAGACTTTGACTTCCTGAAAAAAGGATGTTACTAAAATATGGTGACGTGTAAAATAATATTGTCTCTTCAAAAGTAGTATACTTGATGACTATTGGAAGGAGGATCCAATTTCTGGCAAAAGAAGAGTTGAAAGATCAGTGATATAGAATTAGAATATTAAAAAATGTGATTTTTATGATCTTTAAATATATTAAAAAGTCATGAATGCCAAGTGTTCCATGCAAGAAACAGGCAAATTTTTATCTTTGTATTCAATGGTGGTATAATAATTACCCTATACATCAATGAAATTAATTTGCTGGCATTTTCACTTTTTCATATCCTTCAGTAGGAGTCATGTTCTCAGACAAGTTAGCTATCCATTGTACATTGTGAAGATTCCTACTGGTCCTGTACTCACAATTTCAGTGGTTTAAATCCATCAGCTGCTTCACAGGAAAGAGGCTGTCTAGTCCCAGAAAGATGAACTGCCTTGGACACACTACACAGAGTCATTTTACATCAGAATTGTTTATGACAGTAACTTTGGGGTTTTGTTTGCTTTAGTTATTGTGTAATTTAGAAAACAAGAATTATAGTGGGCATTTATACTATCCTGAAAATAGGCATGAACTTTACATTTCCTTTTGGCAAAAGTTTCTAGGTGATGATAACCCTTTATCAATCTCTGAACACTCTGCCTACCTCCCCAAACTACTTTCACTGTGTTATGAGGAGCATCCATCGCAGACCATACTCCTGATGAGCTTTAAATATGTACTCTTGATGGTAAGGCTCATTTCTACTCTATCAGTGCAAGTACAACTAAATAAACCCATTTATGTAATCTTCCATCTTCCTGTGAGATGGATGAATAAGATTAATGTATAAAGGATAACAAAATGAATATCGAATTCTGGACAGAACAGAATAACCAAGGTTGCACATACAATTACTAGCATCTGCCAATCCTTCCCTGTCATTTGTCATTAATTTTGTTTCTAATTCTCACTATTAAAATTATGTGTCATGGAAGAAATGTAACACAAATGTATTTTTTTCAGGTTTTCTTGAATAAAGGATCAGATTATGGGGAAAATGTAACTGGTATTGCTTGTAATTTTCATATTTTCAGCATGGGGAGAAATGTACTTTCTCTCCCATTTTAGAATAAAGAACATGGTACATAGGAGGATAATTTCTTGTCCCTTAGCAAAAGGTCAAACTATACTTTCAGTTAAACTCACAATTTCTAAAACTGAGTAATTATTAATATACTTACTATATATACAACATTCAATTTTATTCTTTTGACTTAGAATATTATCAGATTTAATAGACATTACGTTAATTGTAAGGCAGCTTACTTTTAAAATTAAGTATACATAGATACATCAATACATGTGTACATATATAAAATAAATTATTTGGTGAGCTAATAACACTTAACTTGAGAAAATAAAAGGGTTGAAAAAGTCAAATGATAATTTCATTATTATAATACATGAGCTTATTTTAAATATTGATTAATTTTTACTGTTGTGACAAATGTGTAAAAAATAAAATAGCATAGTAACATACTGTGGTAAATATGTGCACACTGTAGGGGCAAAGAAAAAACCTTGAGATTGATCCAAGTATTAAACATACACACACACGAAAATAAAAGTGGAATTTCAAATTAGTCCAAAAAGAGATATGTCTCACATAACCTGCTATGTTTTGGTTAAGTTTATGGGAATTAAGTCAAATGAAATTTTAATATGCCAGTATTAAATTTTTATTTTTTAAATAAAATTTCTAAAAATATATTCAATAAAGTGTCTGTACATCACCACTGGGTTTCCAAATTTTTCATTTTCTCAACCATAACTTCAGGGTATTAGATCCCCTTCTAAGTATCAGATCCCCTTGTTGCCTCCCCTAGTGCCCATGAGTGAACTCTAGTCCCTATGTGTGTATCTTTCTAGTCTAGATGTTTTTGTCATGGTTCTTTGCTGTTGAGTCTGCTCTGAATGAAAACAACACTCAGTACACCCACCCGAAGGGAGCGCCACATTGTCTATCATCACAATTGTTGCAGCCCTTGTGTGTATTCATCTAGTTAAGGAACTTTGTCTTTTTTGCTTTTGTTTTTCTGCCTTCTCCACATTACCAAACATGCTTTTTCCATTGATGGGTTTCCAGGGAAAATATATTCAAAGTAGGTTAAGTGAAGTCTGCTGACCCTTACCTCTAAGGGGCTTTCTGACTGTACGTCTTCCAAGGTAGATCTGTTGGTTCTTTTGGCAGTCAGTGGTATTTCAATATTCTTCATCAGCACAGTGAGTGAAAGGAATAGAGCTTTTTTCAACATTCCTTATTCAATATGGTATGAGACCACTGAAATTACCAAGGTTTGGTTCAGGCCTATATTGTCTTTCTGAGTTGCCCTTTGGTATTCTGTGTACAGTTTTTAGATGTCATCATTTCTTCCAGGTGGCTTAACAAGTCTAGCAACTTGGAGATTAAGAACACGTGTCAGAGTCTCTTGGACTTCCCCTTGAATCTCTTCTTTCTTTACACTCTGTCTAATGATCTATTGCTTTCTTCATGTATGATGGTCTCGAGGTCCTCCCATAGCTAACCAGGTCTTCAGTTCTTAGTGTTTAATGCATCAAATCTGTTCTTGAGATGTTCTCAAAATTTGGGAGAGATAGAGTCAAGGTAATCTATTGGCTTTTATTGATTGCTTCAATTTGCTTCAGTTTCAACATGTACTTCCATATGAGCAAGTGCTGGTCAATTTTGCAGTTGCCTCATCCCTCAAGGTCAACTGCTGCTATTGAGCTTCTCCACGGTCTCTTCCATGGATGTAGTCAATTTGATTTCTGTGCATTCCATCTGGAAAAGTCCACTTGAATAGTGTCATTATGATCAAAATTTATTTTAGAAGGCAGTTCTTCCTCAATTATATTTTAGTACCTTCTGTCCTGAGAGGCTCATCTTCTGGAACTATCTCCACCAATGTGCTATTAATTAAGTTGTCGGTAACTGACAATATCCATGGAGTTTCCAGTGGTTCCTTCAATGGCCAGCTTATTCTTCTTCATAGTTTGTTCTCATTCTGGAAGCTCTGCTGAAACCTCTTTACTTTGGATGATCCTGCTGATATTTAAAATACCAGTGACACGACTTCCAGAGTCACAGAAATACAAAAGCCATCATCAGACAACATTCTAGTTACTGATACAAACAATGCCGTATAAATCATATTCATGCAACTTAAAGTTTCTAAGTTTCATCCATGTTGTAGCATGTATCAGATCATGTTGGATAACTACACATTTTAATGCAAACTGTAATAATTTTATTGGCCTATTGCATAGCCCTTTGATTTTAAATGCATAACAGATGCTCTTAAACAACTCTGCTTACATAGCAAGTCATTCCTTACTCAAAACTTCTTCAATAGTAGTTTACGCTTGCACAAAAGTAAGTTTAAACTAATAACGTAAAAGCAATTAGATCCAGCATATGTGGAGAGAAAACCACATTGGGCTTGGAATTAAGATGTTAAAATGATAACTCTTCTAATCACTGTGAATTAAATCTGATTCAATGGCAGCAAATTCAGTTATTTGGTTTGGTCTTTAATTACTGCCTGTATTGTATTAAACAGATCACTAAACATCTTTAAGAATTCCTTTCATTATAGAGTGGAAGTAAAATAATGTTATCAATCCATGCAGAGGGTAGATGCAAGATAATTTAATTGGCATAATGGATTCATATTGAATGGCTGACTGAAAAGTCAACAATTTGAAATCTAAAGCTGCTCTTTTGGAGAAAGAGGAGGTTTCTCTTCCTGTAAAACACAAAGTCTCAGAATCCCATATGGGCAGGTTCACTCTGTGCTTTAGGTCACTGTGAGTCAGAGGGACACAAGGGCATTAAAAAAATAGAGTGTGTTAAGTGTATAATATTTTTAAAGGAATATTAATAAGTTATGATCACTACTTATAACAAGAACATTCAGAGAAGCAAAGAAACAACAAAATAACCACCTAAAAGCACATGGATGAAAACATTGGCTATACTAATAATATAAATCTTTAGGTTTTTTTAAGTAGTTGCATACTCCTTTGGTTCCTATTGTAGTTTACTGGGGTTCCCTTAGGTCTCCTTGTTGGCCCTTCTCTACCAGACCTCTAAATGTTGGTGTGATCTAGGATTAGACATATTTGTTCCTTTACGTTCCCATCATTTTATCTTATCCATTACTGTAACTTGAAATTATACACATGCATACACAGACACACACTAGGGGGTACCCCTAACACAAAAGGAAAATAGCTTCACTGGGAAAAGCTTTTGTATTACACCTTTTTTCCCCCAGGAGGCCAGAATCCTGTAACTTGCTCTGAGTTAGTGCACACAGTGAAGTGGCCAGGGAACGTTCTCTTTGGTCACAGTGAATTTTTTTCATAAAAATCAGTTTCTCTTAAATTTTGTTTATGCTGTTGTTGTTGTTATGGCTGATTTAAGAAAATGGGGTGTTGTGAATTTTTGTTTCCTGTTTGGAAAAATATTCTGCAGAAACTATTGTGATGTGGAACAGAGCTTCCAAGGACAGTGATATGGGGCGGAGGGGAGGGAGAGATCAAGTGTAGGAATGTTTTTCTCATTTACAAAAAAGTAAAATTTTGATTGATGACAAACCTCATTTGAGCTGTCAACTTCCTGAATGGATGAAAATGTAGACTAATAGTGCATTTGAAGCTCATTACACCAGGTGAGACTATTCATCACACTTTCTATTTAGAGGTTCTGAAAAGACTGCATAACAGTGTGTGACAAAAGAGGAGTGATTTGTGCCAGTTAGGGAACTGGTTTTTGTCACCAAGACAATGAAATTACTCAAGACGTCTTCTCAGTGTGAAGGCTTTTGGCAAAGCAAACAAACAAACAAAAAAAACCCAGCATGCCTCTCTTGACCCATGCACCTTCCTCACCTGACCTTGCTACATGAATAATAGCTGTTTTTAAACAGATTTCCCCTTTGTTTGCATATCACAATGTTCATTACTGAAAATTTCTTCAATAGTAGCTTATGCCTGCAGAAAAAGTAAGTTTAAACCAGAAGCATAAAAACAATTTGGTACAGCATATGTGAAGAGAAAAAAAAAATTTTTGTTTGTTTCTGTGAATGGAAAGGAGCATGGAAGGACAGAGATTTGATGGCATACACAAGGTGAAGAAACGACAAAGGGAGGTGCTGTCAGCCTTCCAGTCAGATGAGTTTGGAAAATATTTCCAAGAATGGAGTCAAAGACTTGACAACTGTAATAAGTGTAATGGAGAGTATTTCAAAGTTGATAAGGCAATTTTTAAAAATAAATTACATACATAGCTTTATGCGTTTAATACATATGCAAAATGTGATTTATTTTGTGTACCACTGTGTGTGTGCACTATGATTATTTTCTTTTTTTTTTTTTGATTATTTTCTTCTTCTCACAGATATTCTTCCTTTGAGATGGAAACTCTTCTCCTTCCTTTGGATGTTTTTATCTCATTTCGACATTGTTGCTATTGTTAGTTTCCTTCACTAGCTCATAGCAATTATATGAATAAAAAAATTAAATCTATTCAGTACTATATTTTTCTCACAATCCTAACTGTGGGGACTCCTTTTGCAGCCACCTTATAAATTCTTTTTATTGATGATTTCCATCATTTTAGCTGATTCTTCATAGACTTCTCTAGTGACTGGTCTCTCTTTATGATGCGTTAACTTTCATTGGATGAAGTCTCTGTATCCTTAGGTCTTAGGACCATGATGGACTTCTTCTCCCAAGACTACTTTATTTGTTCGTCTGCTCTCAAACCCTGCAGTGAGTTGATTCTCACTCATAGGCATCCTGTAGGGCTGAACAATTTCTGCAGGTTTCCCATGCTGCCAATCTTTACAGAAGAAAGAGTGTCTCATTTCCTCCCATGGAGCACCTCATGGTTCAGTAGACTGATGTGGAGTTTAGCCACTGCACTGTCAGGGTCCAGATTGCTCAGTTGTCTTCACAGTATCACCATTGAAAGGTGCTGATTCCTTTTTGATCCTCATTCATCATTGTCCATTATCCAATATTAAGACATTGCCCATTGTTTTTTACATGTCTGTTTTCATGCAAATGAAATAATTGAAAATACCAAAGGCCATACATTGTGTGGTGCACACTCGTCATCAAAGTGACATCTTTGCTTTCAAAGACGTTAAAGAAGTCTTTTGCTGTAGATTTGATTTAAAATTAATAAATCAAAGGTTTTTTTGACTCCATGTCCTCTAGCAATATCAATGAAGCCACCCACTAATCTTTAATTTTTGCAAAGTTCTAGATGGCCTACTGATTTTCAGCTTTATTTAATTTTTTTCCACAGTTTTAAAAATTTTCTCTTAAAAGTATCATGTGATGCTGAATTTTGTTTTTACCAATTTAAGTACAAAGACATATCTTACCCTCCTGGTAGGAATCACAATTCTTCCATAGTGTATACCCAGCAGGAAGACATTTTATTGCAATCTCATGCTGAAAAATTCTCGGTATCGGCTCATTATCAATATGAAACTAAATATACAGAAGGTCAACAAAGCACAAACCGGCTGTAGTCATTCACAGTTGAACCTGCAGCTTGTTGATTTCCAAAATATCTGATGCCTCTCAATGCCTTCAGCATAAATGCAATAACCATCAAAAACTGTTATTGGATTTCTAGGTCCTCATGGGCATTACTCATGGTAAATTTTTGTTTCTTTCACAATAATAATAAAATTTAAGCTGGGAAGATATAACATTTCATTTTCCTGTATAGAATGGTTGTCAACTAGTAATTATTATCCTTCAGTCATGAAAGCATAATCTTAAGCTTTTGAAATGTGTTTTCTCCTTCAAAAATCTGTTAGAAAAAAACAAATAGAAAGTAAACGTTTCCCTTCTCATCCAAATGTAGTGAAACAGTGGGATATCCTTTTATAGTAACTGTGTTTAGGAAAGAATTGAAAGACTTGCTGAGCGAGGAACATAAATGGCTTTAATAGCACTGCCATTGAGGACCTTTATTTACATTCAGTCAATGGGAATTCCAGCTTTCATATGGTCAAACCTATGGCGTATACAGAGGTTAGTATGTCAACTGGCTCTTCCCACACAGATTAGTTTATGATGGCAACCATGCCCTCTCCCACAGTTTCCTTGAGTCATCTGTAACTCTTCTCCCCTTTGTCCTAATACCAGATCCCCCTCTACACCAGCCATGCAAAATTGACTCTTACTGCAGAGTCCTTTCATTTTTATTTCAGAAAGGTCAAACTCTGCTTAGCTAGTTCCTCCTGATTCACTTAGACTTTTGGAACTCATATGTGGATAAAATTATCCAGGTTAAAATTTGACTTGGTTTAGAATCATGAAGGATGATGACTACTATAATATTTTTAGTTTATAACTATATATAATGGCCTTTCATGAAACACTCTGGTGGCTTAGTGACTATGTCTTGGGCTGCTAACCACAGGGTCAACAGTTCAAAGCTACTAGCTCTCCTTGGGAATGAGAAAAGAATTTTTAGGCATAAAGAGATAACCATCTGGGAAACCCACAGAGGCAGTCCCATAAGATTGCTATGCATCAGCTTTACCTTGATGGCAGGAGGAGAGTGGCTTTGATATGAAATGACCAATGATGTATGTAATATGATAGTTTCATTAATAATAAAATATAATGGCTATAGTCATTTTCTTCTGTAACACATCATATTCAGCTTAATATTATATGTATGTATTCTACTTTCCAATTTGTTTTATACCATCCTATTTCTCTGTGTACAGCTTCTATCTTAAGGTTTATATCTCTAAGCAATGGATGAGAATGACAGGCCCCAGGTGAAGAATAAACTCTTTGCGCTATCACAGCACACTTAACCACACCTGCATTTATTTTGTCAGTTATTCAGCTAACAAATATTTATAGAGATATTTTTATATTTTACCTTTTCCTACGATGAAACAAACACAATTAGATTTAAACTTGTATGGCAGTATTTGGTGAGTGGATAAATAGTTCCTCAAGGAGATGGTTGAAATTAAAATATTTATTTATGAAGATGGATTAAAAGTGGACATTTCTTGATTGGTGGTCTCAGAGGACTGAGTAGTTATTAATAGGTTAGTGCCATGATTGCTGCCAGGTGCCACTGCACTCTTATGCCTCATTGGGAATTTATCATCACAGAATGTACTACTCTCTGTCCTGCACCGTCCTCACCATCTTTTAATGTGTGAATTGATTGTTGTCACCATTGTGCTATCCACCATGCTGAGGGACTTCCTTTTTAAAATGAAACAATATTATCTTCTATTTTACCAAGCTGTTGAACTTCAATTAATACATTTTCACCACCATTTTCATTGGCAAGTAATTTTCATATCATATAATGCCATAGTTCACACCCCTCCCATAGTTTAATCTCCACAAAGATGAGTTTTGCAGTCACAACCCATTCTAATCATCCCTCCCCCTCCCTCTGCACCAAATGCTCAGAGGTGCTCTGTCCCTCCCCATCATCTCTCCTCATCCCTGGATTCCCTTACTGCATTCACTCCTGTGTTTTACATTCTGAAGACCCAACAGAAAATAATGACAAACAAAATTGCACTCAGATGTTAAGGATAAAAATACAATACTATACTGACAAAGACACAAATTATGTGTAAGAAAGGACAGATCCTTAACAACTTTCAAAAATGCAAGAACAATTTCTGTCATGAAGAGATATTTGTACCTAGAATATTTTTAGGTCTGTCTATAGGGTGGTCAGTTAGCCAAGTCTCAAGGTTGATTCAACCTTGATTACTGTGGCGGTCATGTGTTAATACCAATTTCATGATTGAGATGTAGGGGAGAATCTAGCCTGTTAATCTGGAGCCATTGAGTAGCCATTGAGGCCTCTGTGTGGGCATGGATTTCTCCTGAGACTTCTGAGAAATCTTGCGGTATTTCCCTGGTGGAGATGAGAGGCCATTCCCCCCAGTTGTTGGGAGTCAGTCTCAAAGATGATGAACTACAGACAAGACAAGATGGCAGTGTCTGAGGAGCTGGAGGAGAAGTCAGGCAGCCTTACCCTGATGGAAGCAGACCTCTGAAGCTGGAGAAGGCAGATGGTGACCCCTCCCAGTGCTGACTGGATGCTTCTACCACCACTGACTGGATGCTGTTGATGGACCCTTAGTCCTGGAATCAAGAAGCCATGGGGAGACCCCTACCAGTGCCAGGATTCTGCACCCACTACCTGTGACCTTGGAAGTCAGAAGGAGACTTTGTAAACTGGTATCAGGCATATGGGCTAATATTGGACTTATGACTTTTAACTGGACTGGGTTGGGATGCTTTCTCAATATTTCATTTCTCTTTTATATAATCCTTACCCATATATCCATTTGTGTGTCTATGCATTTATTTCTCTACTCTACCTGGACTAACACAATGACAATGGTCTTTGTCTGATCCCAAGGCTCTTCCAAATGCTTACCTGTGGCCAAAGCAGATCAGCCAGTGACCAGTCTGTCCAGATATCCCACAGATGGGTTTTGGGCTCTGACCATCCACCACTGCCCTCCACAAATTGGGTGTTCATAATTTCTGCTCTGATACTTTTCTCCTCTCCTTATTCAAATCCTGGAATTGTTGCCTCTGGATCACACTAGGTGGGATACTTCTGTATGGACTTCATTGACACCTTTTTTAGACAGTAGCTTGTTTTAATACAAACCTGTAAGACCCCAGAAATGATACCCGACCATCACCTGCTTTCTTTACCACACTTTACTGTAGCACACTTTGTCTCCAGTGGTCATTTCATAAAGGTGAGGATCAAGCAGGGCCATGATTTGATTTAAAAGCTAATTGCTCTTGAGTTGGAGCTAGAATTTAGTGTGATCCCAAAACTCATTCCTGGATCTATGCTTCCTGGAGGAAGCATCTGAGACAGGTAGGAAGTAGGTAGTTCCTTTGTGGAGAAGGAACTAAGAGGGTGAGCAGGAGTGTGAGTGTCGATCATAAAGAAATGTTGGGTGTAAGGCAAGAGCATGGGGATGAAGACTCCTGATGGTCCTGAGTTTCTCTATGAAGAAGATCATATTGACTTCCCAAGTTGAGCTAGGTGAAGTGTAGAAAGAGACAGATAGCAAAAGGATAATCACTAGATTTAGTGAATCAGAAACATGCTTTATGGACAGACAGTGAGTGAATAAGTGCTGAAGCGACCAGCAGATCTGAGTCTGTGGTGTTCCAGGGGTATTATTTCTTACTATTTCTTACATATGGAGCCTAAATTAAAAATAAATCAAACATTACATAGAGCTTATTTCTGCAAATAATTATAAGATGCTTAGATTCTATTATAAAGAAATATCACTAATGAAATTGTACATGGTTGTGAATTTGATTTGTACTATAGATATTAAGCTCCTTAAAGAAGATATTGTAAATAGTAACCCTCAGTTTATCTATTTGGTTCTGTTCTCCTACACTGGGCACTTACAATCTTAGTTTCTAATTTCTTATTAATAAGACAAACAGTGCTGCAGAAAATGATTGTCAACATCTTTTTCATAACAAATACCATTTTAAGATTTTTGTTATTTACCCTTTTAAATCTATTTCTCATAAGTGATGCTAATAAATGAAAACTGAAGCATATTGTATATATATTATAACATCTACTATGCCTTTTAATAAAAGACTAGACAAAATATTCATATTTGTATCATATGATATTGTCAAAATGTAAAGGCCAATTGGATGAGAGGCAGGTAATGACAATGAGAATGACAATCTAAAGAATATTGATCCACTATCTCGTATCAATTATGAGGATCACCACTTAATTTCTGAACCCCATGTTTTATAACCAAGAACTAGTTAGGTTAGGGAGCTAATTATCAAATGATTCTTTATGAAAAGATAGGGAGTAGAGCTTGTTTGTGATGGTTCGGACTCATGTAGAAGTTATAAAAGAGCAGAGATAGTGAACCAGCAACCAAAGTCAGGCAGAAGATCAGGCGTGAAGGCAAGCTAGTATGAGATGTGAGATAGCTTTAGTGTAGTGGTAATATGGAGGAAATCTGTAGAACATGTTCCCATCAATAAATCAGCTCCAGGCAATAAAATTAACAGATTGATTAAAGATATAGATTCCCAAAGCAGGTATCTTGAGTTTAAATCAACAGTCCATCATTTACTAAACTGGTGATCTTTTGCAAATTAAAACTATCTGGCCATAAAAATGATAACAAAACTATGAAGACTAAATTAGTTCAGAGAAAAACACTTTTGAAAGAGTCACTGAAATATTGTAAATGGTGCAAAGATTTTTCCTTATTATGCTACTATAACTCGCAATCAATTAAATGTGGCTAATACAAAATATTTTATTTACCATTCCATCAAATGTTCAATTAAGCTATGCTATAGCTTTAGAACTTTAATCAAAAAAAATTACACCAACGAAACAGAAGATTTCATTTGTAATGTCTTTGGGAAAACCATATCGTTAAGTTCATAAGTGTCGTCTAGTCCCCTTCAACCCATAGCAAACCTGTGCATGACAGAAAGCAAGGCAGGGTCCTGAGCCATCCTCGAACTTTTCCAATGTCTGTGCCCGTTGAGGAAACGGAGGGGTCAACCCAGGTCATTGAGGGACTTCTCCTTTTGCTTCCATTCCACTCTACCAAATCTGATCTCCTTCTCCAGGGAGCCATCTCCGAGGACCACATATGCAAAGCATGTAAGGTGAGGTCTTCCCACCCTGACCTCTAAGAAGTGCTGTGGCCTTATTTCTGCTCACCCAGATCACGTTGTCCTTTTAGCAAGCCTGCTAATGTCAACGTTCCTCTGCAGCACCACCCTTCAAGTGCATCTATTCTTCTTCAGTCTTCTTTATTCATGGTCCAACTTTCACATGAACATGATGCAATAAAGGAGGCCATAACTTGGGTCTGGGTCACCTTTACTTCAGTGACGTCATTGCGATTCAATTCTCTAAGCAAGTCTTCTGCAGTAGATCACATCACTTCATGTGCATCTTGATCTCCTGACTGCTGCTTCCATGACTGTGGGTTGTAGATACAAGCAACATGGAATCCTTGACAACTTCAACTTTTTCTCCTTTCAACATGATGTTACCTCTTGGTCCATAGGTGAAGATTTGGGTCGTCCTTCCTTCCATTTAGATGGAATCCATACTGAAGGCTGCAATCCTTGATCTTCATCACCAAGCACTTACATTTCCCCTCCCTTTTAGCAAGCAATATTGTACTATCCGCATTGCATATGTTATCATTAACATGCCTTCCTCCAATCTGGATGCTACCTTCCCCTTCCTTAAATTTAGCTTCTCTCTTGATTTTCTCTGCATACACATGATGCGCCTGATGCACAGCCGGCCAGATTTTAAACCTTGCAGTATTCCCTTCTTCTGTTTATAAAATGACCCTTGATCAATGCACACATTCTGAAGGAGCATATTGAATTGTTCTGGAATTCCAACACTTCTCATGGTTATCCACAGTCTATAATGTTCTACACAGTTGAATGCCTCTGAAGAGTGAATGAAGCCCAAGGAGATATTTTTGTGGCAATCTCTGCTTTGATCCAAGATCCCCTCTCTCATCAGCAATGGCATCCTTTGTTTCCCTTCCTGTTCTGAGTCTTCCCTGAACTTCTGATAGCTTTCTATCAATGTATGGCCAAATTTTACATGTGTGAAATATCAAAGATATCATTTCATAGTTAGGACATTCTGTTGGGGCATCCATTTTTTGAAATGGGCCGAAATAATTGATCTCTCCCAGTCAGCTGGCCAAGAATCCATTTTCCAAATTTCCTAGCACATACCAGTGAGTGCTTCCAGGGATTCTCCAGCCTGCTGAAATACGGCACTGAGCATTTCATCAATGTGGAATCTTGTTTCTGGGGAATGATTTCTGTGTAGTTTGAACTTCTTCCTTCAGTATGATTGATTGTTCCTCATATCCTATCTCCTGAAATAGTAGGATGTCAACTTGTTCTTTTGGTACAGTGACAGTGCATTATGTGCATATTCTCAGGATTCTTCCTGCCTAATTCTATATATTTTTCATAGATGGGAAATTTTAGACAGAAATTACTTGACTTTTGGGATGAAACCAATTTGGTTATTAAGAGCAGTGTATAATTTCCTATTTGATTGTTTGAACATCATTCCACTTATCCTAATAACATTCATCCCTCTCAAGTCTTCTCCTGGGATTAGCTTCCCTACTCCAAATCAGCTTACCACATGTATCCTAATAGTTACCTTTAAGATTCTGGCTGCAGCTTATTGGTCTTTGAGTTGTCATAGGGCCCAAAGCAGTTCATAAGAATCCTTATTAGAATTTCTGATGGTGATGATTTCAATTAGCCACTCTATGTGCAATTAATTTTAAAATTTATATATATATACATATATGGTAATGTGCTATTGTACAGATTAAGGATCATAGAAAGTCAATATTTATCAGAAATAATAACAGATGCATAAGCAGAGGTAAATGTGAAATGAATAAAACAAGTAGATTATTGGTGCTTTACTGAGTAGAACGTACCTAGTCCATTTGTCTGTTAAAGTATAGGCAAATATCTAACTTCAGTTTTCGTGAGCAAATCTGGAAGCTATTAGTACATACATTTTTGTTCAAGCTAGTTTGACTTTAGTTCTTTATATTTGCAGGGAGAAAATGGTCTTAAAAATACAGTGGATATTTTGAAGTGTTGCACTCTTTGAATTTTTAAAAGAAAATTCTGGATGTCAGGGAAAACAGGGGGAATATCTCTACTCCCCTGTGTATCTATTAGACAGAGACACACAGAAAAAGAAGATAGACCATTATGGAAAGAAGCCACTCTCTGCAGACGTTTCCTTGGCACCAGTGTGATTGAGACAGATAAAGTCTAGCCTGCTTTGCTAGCAAGCTAATGAAAAGCAGGCAGCTCTTTTAAAGTCAGAAACCAGAATAATATCACATGAAGTAAACAAGGCCAATATTTGATGACCTAAAGAAAATATCCTGAGTGTCTGCAATTTAGATCTCAATGAATGTTCATTGTTAGATGGTGATTGTTCAGAGGAGGGAGTTTGTATAGAAGGAAAATGCGGGGGAGAGGGGTGAGGATGACTTTATATTTTATACAGCACTGCAACTTTTTTGTAATTATTAAATATGTTAATGGAAATCTGAATGTGAGTTTTGATATTGTTGCACACAGATATTTACTTGTTTTCATCCACCTAGTTAACAAGGTAAGCTTGCTTTTTTATGTATGGACTTCAATTATTTCACATAAACTTGGATTAAATGATTAGCATCAACTTCCATTGAGTTACCAATGTTTTCTGCTGGGCTGTTATAGTTTGTTGTGCTCTCAAGTGACTTCTGACTCTTAGGGATCATGTGGAGAACAGAAAGACACATGCTTCAGTCCTGCACTCCTCTCACAATTATTGCTCTGTCCAAGCCCACAGTTCTGGAAATGATCTATTTCCTTGGGGTTTCTCTCTTTCTTGTGGACCCTTTCCATTAATAAGTGTGGTATCCTTTTCCAGGACCTCGTCTGCTTAGGCTGCTGGCTGTGAGGTCCCTCTAAGGTCCCAGTGAGCCACCTCTGACTGGGTGGCAGTGAGTTCTAGCTTTGAATTGATTGAGTCCTTCCCGATAACGTGCTCAAAGTACATACAGTGAAAACCGACACCCTCTCTTCTAAGGAACATTCTAGCAGTATTTCTACCCAGACACATTTGATTGTTCACCTGGAAGTCCATGATATAGTCTATATCCTTCACCATTACATAACTCAAAGGCATCATTTCACTTCATATTTAGTTTTTATTCATTTTCTAGCCTTCCCATGATTTTATTATGGTAGTTTGTGAAGTAAAATCATGTCTTGGTTAAAGTATACTGTAGTCATTAAAGTGACATTTTCTATGGACTCACATTGTTGCAACAAACACGTATTGATTAGGTATGGTAATATGCAACTCTGAGTCTTTGCCTTAAAAGTGAAATTTGAATGCTAGCAAAATACAGGGGAGGTATCTTTAAACTATTACTAAGGAATTTACGATTCTGAGCACGGACCCTATTGGGTCTTCTAAATAGCATTCTTTAAGATTCCGTCTGTCAGCATTCTCCCATGGAGCACGTGGTGCGTTCCAAAGGCGGAACCCAGTCTGAAGCCCCAAGTGTCACCTCGGCACCATCAGGACTTCTGGTGTTAGTCATTTGACTTTTAAGTGAAAGTCCACTGCCAGCCTTTGTTAATTCATACACAAACTTCTTCTAATTGCGTACACACCCCCAAAATCAGGAACTCAATCCTGAAAAAAAAATCAGCTTTCTAAAAAATATCCAAGACTATCAAAATATTGTAATAATTTTGCTCTGAAAGTGAAACAATGATATTTAAAAATTAATGTCATATAAATAGTTTACATCTTAGAGATCAAACTTTCTTTGAGTATATTAGCAGTTTGCTAGTTATTGATGTGATTAGTCACTATATCTACCTATAAGTCAAATGTGGAGGCAAGTCAGAATAGGTACTTAGGGGTCTTAGCTTCATTCATCCACCTTTTTCTCTAAGTACAGGGGGCACATTTAGCTTTTCTATACATATGGCAAAGGAGCCCTGGTGATATTATTGGTTCAGTGTTGGCATGCATACTGCAAACACAGAGTTCCAAATTCATCTGAGGCTTTCTGAGAAAAAGATGAAGTTATCTGAGATAATCTATATAACCCTATGTGTCTCCCTAAGAATCAGAATCCACTTGTTGGTACACGCTTACTTTTGTGACTCTGCATAGAAAACAAGCAAGAAGAACTTTTAAATAAACTAAAGGGTTTTAAACAAATGATAGAAAGGTCCATGGCTTAGTTCAGGTTTCCCTGCCTCCTCTAAGTAACTTCTTTGATCTTACATACTGAAAGATGTCATGTACTATAGATGTGTATTATAGTTTTGTCCTTTGTTTTTTTCATTAAATCCTCATTTTTTTGACTGCTGCTTCCAAAGTTGCTGATTATGAATCTGAATAAAAATAAAATTCTTGAATACTTCAGTCTTGACTCTTGATCATGAAGTTCTTTACTGGTCCAGTACTGCTTTTTAGCTTCTTTATATTTTAGTATAATCCACAGTGAAAACTACCAGCTTTCATTTCCATCAGTAGTTACTTAGGTTCTCATTGCTTTCAGAAAAAAAGTGCCATCTACATATCACAGGTTATCAATGAATATTTCTTGAGTCCTGATGTTGTCTCCTTTATATATTCCAAATTCTAAGACTTTTTACTTAGCATACATATGGAATAAGTACAATGAAAACACACTACCCCTCCATACTGTTTTTCTGTGTTAAACCTTGCATTATCCCCTACTTCCCATTATACAGCTATCTTTTGTACATGTTCTGCTCAAGAACAGTGTCGTGTTCTGGAATATCCATTCTTTGCAATCTAAATGCCATTGAGTGGTTGAAATCCACAGTCAAATTCCTTTGATTAGTGAATAAAGCACACATAAGTGCCCATCCGGCATTCTATTATTTCAGTGGAGATTCATCTGACTTCAACAAAGCTATCCCTCATTCCTGCCTTCTAAAGAGTTCCCTGTTGATGTACTGATGAAGCTTTTTAGAAATTATTTTCAAAAAATTTTGGTTGTGTTTGATGTTACTCAAAGTTACATATCAAAGTATAGAGAATAGTATCTAAGACCTCTGATCATAGTCATCATACTCTTTATGTTCCATTGCTACAGTGTATATATTTCACTCAATTATTAAGCAAAGTAAGATAATTAAGACTCATCACTTTTGTCAGTTTGATGTTGTTATATACTAAATAAACTAGAGAGTGACATAATTAGAAAGAAGCAGAAATATCTAAGTTGGCTTTCAGTTTCTAGTCCTTTCTCCAAGTTCTAAGCCAAACCTAATGAACAGTTATTAAACACACACACACACACACACACACACCTGTATTTAGGATATACCTCTCATGGTCCTACCCAATACTGGATTTTAATCTTTCATTTTTTGCCTAATTTAATTCTGTAAACCTTTGCAGTGAGATGAAAAAGAATAAATCCAGAGCATGTTTTAAATTTCAGTTTTCAGAATGATCTTACTCATAAATTAACCACAACCAACTACTGTTGACTCTATTCCAGATAATGGTGACCCAATTGTACAGAATCTAACTGCTCCATAGTTTTTGAAGCTTAAATCTTCCAACAGCAAATCCCTAGGAATTTCCTTCCAGGTTCCTGTAGATAGGCCTGAATGGCCAACCTTGGTGTTAGTAGGGGAGGCACCTTTGTGACATCAGTTTCTGTTTAAATCAAAGACAGAAATCTAGGCAAATCTCTGATATGGCTACCACCAAGAAGATGCACTCTCAATGACATGCATTTATTTCTTGTACCCTTTCTAAAGAAAGAAAACATTGAAAATTGAACTTTTACCTCTCTGAAAACAAGAACTGCAATCCTAGGCTTAATTATCTCAGCACATGTTATCTGTAATAAATATTTTACATGAGTCACCACAATTATAAATTACTTATACTGTTAATGAAACTTTCCATGCTAAAAATTTACTCTCATTTATTAACAGTTGACACAAACAACACCATGGGAGAATTTGATTCTATTGTATATTGTATATATTGTGGTTCATGCAAGATGCAGTGTTTCAGCTTTGGATTGGAAATAATGGTTTATCACGACTTTTACATATTGATGAAAGATTCTGGTTCAAATTAAGATGTTTGAATATACAATTGAAGCAGACTTAAGAAAATATGGAACATTTCTGTGCTGTTGCCTATTTTTCTCAGCACTAGTAAGCAAGTGGACCTGTTGCATAGTGTTTCGGGTTAAGTGGTTTCACATCTGTAGTCTCTTTTGTGAGTCTTCACATATTAACAAGCTACAAAGGTTTATGGTAAACATCTGTCATATTTTCATTTAATTTTTCCAAGAACATTTTAAAGGTCCCATATCTGTATGGCTGTCAGGAAATGATTTTGGCCTGTGGTACTTAAGAGTTCATTTGCCAAATGCAAAAATCTCAGTTCTGGATTCTTATCTATCTTTTCTATCTTTCCACTTGAACTTTTCATGTGATGTTGACATTGGTGATGATATCAAATTCAGTTCAAGGCTCAATGCATTATGAATGGAAGACAAAAATCAAAAGAAGCAGGAGACTAAGAGAATATTGTGGATATATATATATATAGTGGGATATATATAAAGATATATATATATATACACACATATATATATCTTTGTTGTTTACTGCCATCAGGTCAGTACCAGCCCACAATTATCCCTATGCACAAAATGTGGAGACCTTGTCTGGTCCTGGGTTCTTTTCACAATCCTTACTGGCTTGAGCCCCTTGTGGTCACCACTGCATCAATCCATCTGACTGAGGGGTCTCCTCTTTTTCTTTACATTTTTTCACTTCTTTTTTGTTTGTTTGTTTGTGGGTTTTTTTTGGCTAGAAGACTTAATTCCTAGTAATGATAAGCAAATAAAAGGGTGCTACAAATACTAATGGGAAATTTGAATTAAAAAAGAATGAGATATAGCCCAAACTTTTTGAAGCCCCCTCAGTTCTAAAAATAAGTTCTTATTATATAACTCAGTCCAAATTAAACTAAAGAACATAATGGGTGTACCATATATCAAGTTGTATAAATAGAGAGTAGTGGGAAAGCTAAACAAGAAGGACAAACCAAACTGGGTCTTCAGGACAATTTTAATTCCTACTTCTCCTTGGTGGCAGCGTAGAACCCTGCGGTTGTCTGAGTGATCTTTACAGGAATCAGACATGTCTTTCTCCTGAGTAGTGGCTGGTGTGTTTGAAATGAGGAACTCATGGCTAGCAGCTCAACTCATAACCTACTATCCCATCAGGACTTCTAGAAAACAAAGAGGATGGTGGATTTTACTGAAAAATAATAAACAATACATACAAAGGATGTTTTTGCTTTGCTTTTTTGTTTTGTTTTTTTTTCTGGACCTTGGAAGAATTCAGAGAATGAAAGTCTCAATGCTACAACAACTTAGAAATTAGAATGCTGTTTCTTTGTGTAATTACATGTTTCAAAGAACTATAAAGTCAGGCAGTTTCTCCTATGGTTCTCTTCCAAATAGAATTATTAATATTTTATTAAAATATTTTAGTCTTCAGAAAGCCATTTAGAGTCTTGTTTAAAATTTGTCTATTGATGGGGAAAAAAAGCACACTTCTAATTAGATAATTTGGTGAGACCATTTGTATTAGAAACATGTAAAAGTTGTGTATAGTTAAACAAGTTCCCAGCTGTGAATTAATCAGGGAGATAATGTTTCCCTAAGAGTAAATTGGGAAACTGCTTCCTCTGTATTAGAAATAACTATTTGGAGAGATTTTGCTTTCAGTTTAAAGCCCCAGTGGGACAGTATTTCTTGCCTTTCTTCTGCCAACTACAGGGAAGAAGAACAGAGGAGTGAAAAGGAATGAGCTGCCCCTACCAGAGACCTTGAGTGACAGTAAGGCAAACAAGGGTCATCACTTTAATTAGCTTTAATAACCCAGAGCAGAATGAGAGATCCCCTCCTGAGACAAAAGTTGCCAGCTGCTGGAAAGATGTTAGTGGGAATTCTTGTGTGTCAAAAGTCTTACCGCTCTATTTGAGGTTTTTATTAAGAAATCCAGGAATGTAGAAGCTTCTGAGTAGGAGTAAGAGGCATTAAAGCAGAGATGAAATCTAATTCCTTCCATCCTCCCTCCTTTTATTCCTCCAGCCCTCCCTATCTTTCTATTCGCCATTCTTTCTTTCATTTCTTTTTTTGGCTAAAAGTTGGCTTCTTTTATGACAGAAAATTAGTATATTTCTGGTAACTATGTCAATGTACTTTACACTCATATTTTAATTCTAAATGGGAATACTTAATTAAATATGAACCAGTTATTGAATGTTCAGGAAAGAATGCCCACTGAGAGATTCTCATGTGCTGAAAATAAATAATTAGCTTTCTGAACCTATGAGTTCACTGAACATCTGACCTCTCAATTTACAATCTTTCACTTCACTAATTCTAGTTAGTTCTGAAATCCTTGGCCTGTAATCACCATGTATTCTCTAGACATGTGACACTCTAAGCTGACCATACTGTACATAGTGTATTTGAAAATGTTATTGGTCTTTTGTCTTCTAACGGTGCTACTGAGATGTTCCTTTTGCATATCTATTTTAATTTTTGATGTGTGATTTAACTCTCAGAGATTTACTTATTTTGTTACTTATCCATCAGTTTTAGCCCAATTATCCTCAAGTAAGCTTCAAAAAATTAAACAGATATGTCTGCAAGACATTAAGCATTTTGTGTTCTTTGATCCAAACTACAAGGGATGTTTCTTCATTCTAAAGATGAACATGTGAATTGCTAAGCCCAAATTAATGGTTCAGTCTATGTATGACAACATTTACCAATTCCCAGGCTACTCATTTGTCTGTTGGTTTGGGGGGTGTTAACCCTTTGTGTTAGATTCCGTCAACCTTAATGATTTTGTTAGGCTAAACTATCTTTTGACTACTGAAATATTACGTGTTGAAAACACCTAATGGAACTGAGAACTACCAGTGCAGCTATTCTGGCACACAGAGAAATTTTACCCGAGGATTAAACCATCAAAGAAAGACAGAGAGACTGAAAATAAAATCAGAGCAGGAGATGTGTATGATCGAGTGAGATTTCTGATGATATTGTGTACACCCCGGGATCAAGGCAACCTGAAACTTGCAGTTTTATTCTTTGGACTAGGAACCAATGTATGTTTTATTTTCTTATAACTTCTTTGATTTTGTATTTTATTCAATAGACAAAGAGCTCTTTGTCTAGAGCACAGTGGCTAGGCATTGGTCTACTAACTGCTCGATCAGATGCCAGATGTCAGAAACTCCTGCTGCTCCTGGACAGTCTACTTTCCTAAAGAGTTATCGTCTCCAAGACTCCCAGGGACAGTTCTACTCTGTCCAATATCCTCACTATGAGTAGGCATCAATTCACTGGTAAGGAGTTTGACTTGATTTGGGTTTATGCGATAGATTTAAAAAATGTTTTCAAATCAAACAACGTCACAATTAGTACAAGACGTCACAATCAAATTGTTAAATCATCACTAGCAAAATATCATACAACAAAGTGGTTGAGTAAGGTGTCCTTCATTGTGTCTGAGGTCATATCCAATGAAGCAAAACTCTACTGTGTCCCACCTCCTTGTTAGATCTGAGCTCATGGTTGCACCACAATATAAATCAATTCTGTGAAAGAACTCCCTCTTTATCTGTTATTCCTCCACTGTACCTAGCATAGAGGCAGCTCTAGGGACTGGTCCCTTCAAATGATTTACCTAATGTACCAGAGATGAAGTCTTATCATACTTCACTGAAAGGAAAACTCACTTTTTATTCTTCCAAGACAGGTGTATTTGTTCTTCTCCTGGTCAAAATTATTTTCAAACATCACAATTGAAATCCACAATTGAATATCTAATCTTCCTTAGTAATTGTCTAGCTTTTATGTAGAAGTGGAGCAATCAAAAACACTATGGCTTGGGTCCGTTGTACGTGCCTCTTCAAAGTTAAATATTTGCTCTTTGATATTTTAAAGAAATCTTCAGAAGCAGATATGCCCCAAACAATATGCGTGAGTATTCACAGGCCTGCATGAGTATCTGAAAGAATTTTGATCAGGATGCCATTGATCCCTGTGGCCTTGCTTTATCCAAATGATATGCATGCTTGTTGGATTTATGTTTCAATCCCATCAGTTCTTGATAACATGCTACCCCTTGACTCTCTGAAGTAAGGGAACGATGACTTATTCTTTTTGGTACAATGGTTCTATGTATTCCTTCTATCTTCTTTTGATGTTTCCTACATCACTCAATAGTTTGTTGATAGCATCCTTCAATATTGAAATTCTAGACTTGCATGTTTTCTTCAGTTTTTTTTCCAACCTGACAAATACCTAGCCTGGACTTCATTTTTTGGCTTTCTACCCCAATGTATTTACAATATTTCACTGTAATACTTTATCGTGTTGAACTGCCCTTTGGTATTTTATGTTCAGCTATTTTAATTCATCATTTGTTTTAATAAGTGTAGGTTTTCTAAATTCAACAGCAAGTGTCAGAGTCTCCTGTGACAACCATTTTGGTCTTTGCTGCTTTTCTTGTCTTTTTAATGGCTGTCTCCTTTCTTCATGAATACTGTGCTTCATTTCTTTCCACAACTCATTGGGTCATTGGTTATTAGTATTCAATGCATCCTTTATACACTTGAGATGGCCTCTAAATTCTGGTGTGTTATACCCAAAGCCAGATTTCAGTTCTTGTGTACTTGTTTTCACTTTTTCAGCTTTAGCCTGAACCTGAATATGTGCAATTAATTATCTATTCTGCATTAAATCCTGGTTTTATTTGAACTCATTATACTGCATTTTCCTTCACCTCTTCCCAAAAATGTAGTAAACTTGCTTTGCGTATATTCCATCTGTGGCAACCCATAGTTACTCTTTTTATTGTTGAAGCAAATGTCTATCCCGAATATATAGTAATTGGGCCACAAAATTCTATAATGTGATCTCCAGGGTTGTTTAAATCATCAAGGCCATATTTTCCAATCTTCATACTTTCAATTTAATTTTTAATAACTTCCAATTAACCTAGATGTCTATGACCTGGAATCCACATTTAAATTTTAGTCAGAAGTTTTCCATTGTTTCTTCCTAATTTGAGCTGTGTCTCATCAAAAATGAAGGGTAAAAAGTCTTTGCTTCATCCACATCAAGCTCTACTCTACTTGAGGAAGCACTCCTTCCCAAACTGTATTTAAATACCCTCCAACCTGAACTGCTCATCCCCTGCAACTATATCAAACAATACGGCACTGTGAGGCATGCTCTATCAAGTGTCTGTTGGTTTTTCATATTGTCTTGGTGTGTGTGATTTCATGTGATGCTCTGTCACTGCTACTTCAAATGCCAGATGGTTCTCCAGAAGTGAACAGCTTTCAGCAGAGCTTCCGGTCAAAGAACTGACAATGAAGAAGGAATAGGCTATATACTACTGATGAATTGGCCACTGAGAAAATTATGAACAGCAACAGAACTTGTCAGACCCTGGAAATCCCTGACCATTGTTCAGTATAGTTCCATAGTAAGAGCCCCTCAGGTCAGAAGATACACAAACTATGACTGAGAAGGAGCTGATTTCTCCATGCAGAGTTGACCACAATACTGTGAATGGAGTAAAGCTCTTGGGACCTTCCCATGCTCATGAAGGCTCAAGATGAGAAGAAACCATTGCAAGAATTTGAAACTTGAGATTTATGAAGTATGGACCTGGGAAAATCAGAATCCATTAATGTCCTGGAAATAAATTCATTCAAATGGACTGATATTGGATCTCTTGAGTCAGACAATCATGCAGTTTACTCTTCATGGAATGACAAATCAAAGAGGAGATAACTTGCATTCATTGTCAACATTGTATCTCAAGCTATATCTTAAAGTACAATGCTGTTCTTGACCGGACGACATCTATCGTATAGGAAAATCCATTCATAGAACTATTTTTCAAATATATGTATGAACCACTAAAGTTAATAATGAAGACATTCAATAATTTTAGTAATGTCTTCAGTCTGAAATTGATCAAATATGCAGCCAAGATGCATTGTTATTATTGGATAATTGGTGTTGGTATTGGAATGCACAATTAGAAACAAAGAGGAAGGAAAGTAGTTGGAAAATATGGCTTTGTTGGTAGAAATAAAGCTGGAGATCACATGGCTCGATTTTGCAAGTTCAACAGTTTATTTCTTGCAAATACTTTTTTATAACAACACCAACAGCAACCATACATGTGGATTTCTCAAGGTCTAATACAGAAAAATCTTATTGACTATATCTGTAGGATGAGATCATGGAGAAACTCGGTATCAACAACAGAAATTAGTCCCAGGGCTTATGCTAGAATAAGCCGCTAATTGTTCATATGTAAATTCAGGTTAAATCTGAAGAAAATTACAAGTCCACAAGAGCCAAAACATGACCTGAAGTTAATCTCCTCAGGAATTTGAGTACATCCCAAGAACAGAATTGAGGCATTACCTGTGATTGACAGAACACCCAACAAGGGATGAGGGATGATATCAAGAATGACATGGGTAAAGAAAGAAAATGATCATTAGAAAGACATGGGAGAAAGATAATATCGAAGTGGATGTCAGAAGAGACTCTGAAAGTCATTCTACATCATAGGCTAGCTAAGAACATTGAAATGATGATGCTAAAAAGCTGAACTGTACATTTCTGAGACCCTCAATAACATGGACTGACATAGCATCTGCAATTACGGACTCAAACATAACAGAATTTTTGAGATTTGGCAGGGCTGGGTGATGTTTCCAGGTTTTGCTCTGCTATATATAGGGTGAATATGAACTGACACCAATCCAACATCGCCTAACAATAGCAGTTCATAGGCTTTCAGTGGCTAACCTCTCAATTGTGACTCACTCCTGGATCCTTATATCTGCTTTGTCTTGAAGCTCTGTGCAAACGTGTGGTCTGTGAATGACCCTACTGACATTTGAAAGACTGGTGGTGTAGCTTTGCTCCTCATAGCAACATACAAATCACCTTAGTATGATACAATGACAGATGAGTGATATAATTGAATTAAGTAGCAAGAGCTATTTTAATGCTTTGTTTACCTGAAGATCAGTACCTACTGGTAAGAAGGAGTTGACTCAGGTAAACAACATCTATGGATTTTATACAAAGCACCGGGGAAAATTCTGAACAGGTTGGAGTAATGCTGAGAGTTATAAAGGATAAATTCAGTTGCATTTGTGTCATCACTTAGTTGTAGGCTCTATTTCAGTATTTACTTTGAATATAGCATTCATTTCATATCATCTCACTATTAAGAAATTGCGTTTTGCAATTGTGATTTCTAACCGAAGAATATATAGCATCTGACAATTGTCAAGCAGAAATCTAGTGATTATGACATGTGAAGCAGGTACATAAAATTCACCTTGTAATATAATGCAAGTTATTTAGGATTAAGTAAGGCAGTATGCTTTTTTTCTTTCAGAAATTATTCCCAGTGAGTAACTTTGGCAAATGAACATATATTTATCTAGTTTACTGCAGATATTAAATAATCTTTAGAACAGTGAGCTCAATGGGAGCCAATTTTCTTTCCTAATGCCCCAATTCCAAGCTTCTGTCATTGTTATTGATATATCAAACAAATGAGCTCCACTCAATAATTTGTTAGCAAGAGTCATAGAGGTATCATATGAATAATTTTCTTGTATACAATGTGTCAACAATCTATCAAAATATGGAAATGCATAATTCCAATATAGATTGGGGATCTAGAGATGGTTGATGATAGCTTTCCCACATTTACAAATTGTGGAAAATGAATTTATTGCACAGATGAGACCGTCTCAGTTCTCATGGATATGGATGCATATTTAAATTGTGAGGCAATTTAATAACTGTGACTACTGAAGTCCTATCTTTAACAATAGTTACCATCTCAAAGTCTTCATATTATAGTGAGGGGCCCATCACACTATAACATCTTCATAGGTTCTATCAATTCTTCAAACCCTGCCCAAAGTTGTATGACTATTATATTCTCCTGTTCCCACTTCATTTTGACAGTTCTAATTACTTTCCTCTCAAAATTACCTCCAAAGAACTTCAAATTCAATTCAGGGGGAAAAATTAAACAGCAAAGAAGCATTCTGATACTAACTCCATTAGTAAAATAAATCTCCACTCTCCTACAGTGTATAGCAAATTAAATCTTTAAAAATAAATAAATAAATCTCTCAATAATATCTAATTAGGTCATGGTTTGAGCATAATTGACTATTATAAATACAAAAAGTATATCCATTGGTCTTCATATACTTATCAATGTTTTTTTTCTCTCAACATTTCTGTGCTTTCTTAATGAATTTTCTAACTAACCAACACAGCAGCTTGTTGCTGACTCGGCATTTCAATAAGAGAGTAGGATTGCCTCACACAATTTCCAGGACTGAAGCTGATTCTCCAATAGGCCTTTGGCGGTTTTAAACAGTGAGATCTGCATTAAGGAGCAGATCACTTAGACATTATGTCACCAAAGATCTTTATATAAATGTTATTGTTATCGTCATTTCTGCTACTGTTACTACTATGGCCATTATTGGTATTTTCATAAAATGGTTCCTTTAAAAACTTTCAAATTTCTCTTCATCTTCTTCTTCATCTGTTTCTACTGACACAGAGCAAGGGACTCAATTTTTCAAAGACTCGATATCTTCATCTCAACAAATAGTCTAATTAAAAGAAGCTAACTGCAATGAAATCAAGTATCTAAACAAAAGTTTGTAAATGTTGGGTATTCACTCTTACCATGCATCTAGTTACTTTTAGAATTTCTAACAGGGCTATAAAAAAGACATACCTCATTTGATTTTGGGAGTTATAGTTGTCAACATTGCCTGAGTACCCTGTCAATCTTTTGATAGGGAACTTAGTTACCAATAAAATACTACAAATAAATGGTTTTAAGGAACATAGGCTTATTGTCTTTTTAGAGAGCTAGAGGTCCAGATTGTGTGATCTATCTCAAGGGGAAAGTTTTAGCTCTTCTCAGCTTCCATTCATTGGTCCTTAGGTCTGTCATAGGGCTTGGTATTTGTCTTCTCCTATCTCTGCTTATTTTTTTTTTGTGGCACACACAATATACTTTGCTTATAATGAAAGGGATGAACCTAAAGCATGCTTTACACTGATGTTATATCATTCACATATAAAGCAAATGTATTAAAAGGTAATACCATCCTCTCAACCCAGACAAAGGACAGGCTACTTCTAAGACTGAAGACTTACTATTACAGCAGAAAATACCCCAAACTCTGTGTTCCTCCATATAATCTGCCTCACATGAAAGCATTCATGAGAAACTATGCATTTTCCAGTCTGACATAGAAGACTTAGAGAGTCAATGAAAGCATGGAGTTCTGTTGTCCCACTTAGGGAGTTCTTTTGATCTCTACCAGAAGCCTCATGACTCCTGCCAACTCTCCTGAGAGGGCTGCATGCTAATATATTAACTTGCCAATTGGATAAAACTACCGATGTTGCAAAGTTATTGACTTTGAATAACCACACAAGATGTTATAAGTGATTATTTTCCCAAAAATTCCCCTCTTAAAATTTGTCAAAAATCCTCTTTAGTTTATATACAGAAAATGCAATTCTTTACTATGTGAACATGGCACCTGAAGAAAAGGAAAACTGTCTTTAAAAACATTACGAAATAGTTTATTGTCTACTAGAAGTAGGATGGCATGAAAAATTTATTTCCTCACTGTTAACAACAGAAATTCACAAGAAAGTTCTATTGAGAAAAAGTTAGGAAAGTCTGTTTTATGGCATTTCATCCAAGCTAAATGATTACCTTACCTAAGTAGGAAAATGAAATCTTTGCACAAACCCCTTCCTGACATTTTGATCTAAATCAAGAGGAAAGTTGCAAGGGCAGAGCACAGAGTTGAATCTGATAACTGACAAGCCTGTCTTATTATAAGACCTGAGATTGTAAGGAGAAATATGACCTGAGAAATGAACTTTTAAATTGTAGACTTAAGCTTGTGGAAGTAAAGTTCAGAAAAGCACAAAACAGAAAGAGCCAAGTAAGGACTCATTTTGAATTGAAAGATCTACCTAGATAATTCTTATTTGAATGTTTCCTGTGAGTTAAATTTACACATATTTGAAATGTAGATTAGGCAAGAATGACATATTGAATTTCTTTTTTTATGCATCTTTGAAAATCATGTTTCAAAGAAATATGAATATAAAAATGTTTGTACCTCTGAATTCTGATAGAAATAATGTGATTTTACTGAGAATCCATTCCATCTTTGGGTGAAAATGTGTAACAAGAGAAGCAAAAGCACTGCTATACTTTCTTACTATCATTATGAAGCAAAAACAATGAAAATTCACATTGATGAGTAAAACTTCAAACAAAAATTCTATGGATTACTAGTTTTAAAAGCAGGAAGAGGAACTCTGAATATCAACTCTAGTCAGCAAAGAAAGAATACCTTTCGTGGCACTGTACAAGGATGGGCTAAACTCTGGAAACATAGTTCCTGGGCATAATTTTTCCACTTCACAAAAGTGAATGTAAAAAAAGAAAAATTACTGCCTGCAGCTACTGCCTAAATAAACTGAGAGGAAAGAACCATCAGCCCAGCTGGGACTTGGCTGAACTCTCTAGAGTAAAAAACCATCTCTCCGACATTCCTAAGGAGAAGAGTCCTGAAACTGACATTGTAGGAATGATTCTCAATGTAGAGTCTCACTTTGCAGGTCGAAGCTATAACACAGAGAAGGTTGCCCAGTGGAAAAATAAAACAAATCTGTGCACATGTATACATAAGTGATTTTCAAGAAAAATGCAGTATTCAAGTAAAAGGACAAGTGAAAAAATAATTTAAATATAGGCCAAACTAGCCAAGAATTTCAAAAAAGTGAGAACTAACTTATGAAGATATGTAAGTAATATAAGATATTTCTGAAAAATTATAATAGAGAGAAAGAGAAAAGATATTCACCAGTCACCAGCAGGAAATTATGAAGTATAAAGCAGACAGATTTGAATCAGAAACAGAATAACTTAGTTAGATTAGATATCTAAAAAATTACAAAATATTATCAAGGAACAGTGATTGGCATAGAGCAAGAAATTATTGTATAGTTTAAAAATGGAAAAGCTGAAAAGCAGATTTGTATGCCTTCATCATAATTATTGAATCTGTATACTAATTAAATAAATGGAGAAGCTAGACTTTATGAAAAAGAAATTGGCATTAGGATTGGAGGAAAGCTCATTAACTACCTGAAATATGCAGATGGAAACGTTGCTTATTAAGTGAATAGGACTGAAAGCATGTACTTATGAATATCAACGATGACTGCATTCTATGGATTATGGCTCACTGTAAACAAAACAAAAATTCTGACAACCAGACCAATTGGTAATAGCATCTTGGACATAAACGGAGAAATATGGAAGCTATCCACATCCAAAAATAATTCTTTTTACTTGGATTTAAAATGAATGATTGAGCTGAGCCCCGGTGGCATAGTGGTTATGTGCAGGACTACGGTCCCCTGGATTGGCAGTTCAAATGCAGCAGCAGCTCTCCAGAAGCAAAACTGGGCCATCTACTTCCACCAGAGCAGTGATGCTACCCCCCAAAAATAAAACAAAAAACAAAATAAAATCAGTGATTATGGGACCACCAATAAGGAAACCTAATGTCTTTATGCCTTGGGTAGATCTACTAAGTAAGACTTTTTGAAAGTGTTAAAGAGCAAAAGTGTCCATGTGAAAACTCAGATAGGCAGGGGGTGATTGGGGGAAGGTAGCATAGCCAGCGTGTCTCTTTAAAAAGAGTGAACTTTGTTTTGCCTACTTTAAACATGTTTTCAGGAGGAAACAATCCTTAGTAGTGGACCCTTCATCATTGGTAATGTAGAATGTGAGTGAAAAAAAGGAAAACTTTGCAAACTTTTCCACAAAGCAATGATGACCTGTGTCTGGAGAATACAGAATCTCCTTCTGCAAATGATGGATCCTTATGAATGAGAGCCAGATCAAGTTCATTAATGACAACAGCAACACATGATCACTTTTCAGTGTGGTTGAAGGTGAAACCTTGCATTTCATTTCTTTCCAATGAAAATATGCTCTCTACATAACAACTAAAGACACAGCTTCATCACTGAGAAAGGATTGCAATGGTAGAGTTGATGGCAACTGAAAAGTTTGAAAAATCAAAATTGTGTCTTTAAGAGAGAGATTTGAAGATGTAAACAAACTTAATACATAGTACGGTTGGATGAATCCAGAGTGTAAACAGACTACAGAGAGTCAGTGCCTGGCTCTGGAGGATGGGTGCTCCTTGTAGATCTCTAAGTCTAAGGAGGTCCCCCCCCAAAAAAGGTGAGAACAAAGTCTGACATGTAAGGGAAAGTGCTATATTCCAAAAGAATCACAGTCGCTCTTATTTATGCAGATAGCAATCTAGGAAATATGTGTGAGGATAGATATTAAGAATGGGAGGTGCATACATTGGGGCCATTATTAATAATGGCCCACTAAGCAGAGATTCTGCATTCAGTGTTTAAGCTTGACAGGTTAGAAAGATTCTAACAATTTACTTGGTTGTTTGACTGAACAATAGGCCAGATGTGACCACCTAAATGAAAATGAAATGCCAGAAATGCTTTCATATATTGTTGAACTAGGACTTCAAGTTTAGAGGGATTGGAACGTTAGGGGTATTCATCATGCCGGATCCACTAACCCACTTTAGGAATACCTGAAAGCCATTTCTCTCGTTAGCACTGTAAGGAACATTTGTGAGGGCATTTTCAGCATCCTCAAAGGACACTCTGACCACTCCTCTGTCTGGCTCTAATATTCCCTCAAACTTGGGAAAGCTAAATGCATTGAGGGTGCTTGGATCATGTGGTGACAGGAGCCTAGCAGTTGTATTTCATTGACAAGGACAAGGTGACATAAAAGACAGCAGAGTCAAATCAGTAGACAAAATAGTTTGATTCTGAACGATGATGCTACCTAATTAATCATGGTGTCCATGTGAGTGAAGTGGATGGGAAGTCCATTACATTTTTACTTGATGTGTATGTATAAGCTGAAAGGGTCTAGGTCAAATGCTCATAAGTCTGAATAGAGTTATAGCTTCTGTATTAAAACCCAGACTGAAGCCAGTACCAAGGCTCACCCCTCTTGAACGAAGTCTGGACTTAGCTACTCTCCCCGTATAGGCTCAGTAAGGTGGCAGGGCAGTGACAAAGAGGAAGACCTTTGACAATGTAAGTTAACACATGGCTATCTTGACAGGTTCGCACATAAAAACAAAGGAAAGGATGGCACCGGGCCATGCATAGAGTGGCGATGGGTCGGCATTAACTCAATGGCACATAACAACAATGGCAGCGACAACAAAAATCTTCCTCCCGACTTTCTACCCAAGGCAATGTCTAAGATGGCCTACAGCTGGGGACAAGCAAATGATCAAATTCTGGTGGGTGAGGTTGGTTACTGAGTGTTGGCTTTGAATTGGCACCAATTTCAGGAGATCTAGTATGGCATTGTTTTGCCAGTCAGAGTAAGGAGTATGGGAGCCAATGCTGAAGATAGGCTTATGTCAAGGCCATCTCAGGGCCTCTCGTTCACTGAATCCATCCACAGTTACAAACGGTATAGTTTCAGTAGAGATATTCATCGATTTTGAGACGCCCTCACAGTCAATTGTTTCCTGGACAAGTGAAGCAGTGACTCTTTTGTTTAAAAAACAAACAAGCAAAAACAGAAATGGAAACATAAACAGATAATGGAAAAATAAAACTTTCTCAATCTAGAAAATAGGGAGGCCACAAAAGAAGTGGCATTTCTGCTGGATTCATAGATGTTGGTGTCAACAACAAGCACTGGAAAGATGCAGGGGTAATGAGGCCTATCCCACGGAACTGTCTGCCTCTCCTCTACAGAAAGGAGTGGATCTTGAAGAACGGCAGTGGGTCGGCACAAGTTGGTGACAGCAAGAACGACTGCTGCTTCTGATGTGATTTAATCAGCAAATTAATTCATTTTCTGGTACCTGATGCAAAGGTACTGAGTTGGCAAATGTGCTCTTCCTGATATCTCTTAGTAAAGATCGTCTCACAGCGTGATTATAGCTGACAAAGCTAGCAACACCCCTTTCCTTTTCTCGTCCTGTCATGTCTCAGCTCTCCAGCTCTCTGCTGTTATTTATTCTGCACAGACCTTGTCTTTTCCTCCCAGGAGCTAGCACACTGATCCGTGACTTTGGGGATATCATGCTTCCGGCACCCAGTCAGCCCGGAATCATAATGACTTCCAGTCTTATCGGGGAATTTTGGATAGCAGAAAGTGGGGACTACACAACAAAGATTTTGGATTTTTCAACTTGGTGAACTCACTAGGGATTCCAGGAGTTGGGATACATATAGATATCCTTTTTTTCTGAAATTAAGACCACATTAATTGAATGTAATCCTTCTTTATTTAAAAACATCATTAGGCTTCATTGGATTTGGGGAGCATCAGATTCAAATCTAGGCAATCAATCCTGGTCCATTTATCCCGTGACCAGAACACGTGCTAGATTGCTAATGAGCTCAATCAAATGGAGACACTACCACTGCTGCAGCTGCTCTACCTCTTATGTCATGTGATCCAGAATATCCAATTATACTTGAAATTCCATTGAAAGATACAGCCTAAACTTTTAATAGGTCATTATTGTTACAATATTGCACAGAAGCTAGGACTTTGGAACAAAGCCCTGTGGTCCTTTGCCATTAACACATCTTTTGTTTTTGAGAAATGGCATTTGATGCACTACAAGTCTGTAGGAAGCACTGAAAGCTTAACCAAGTTAGAGAGCAGCATGAAAGAACCATAATGAATTCTGGGCTGTATGACTTACAAAATCATACTGTCTGACATGCACAGAAAGCAGCTCACCAAATGGAAGTATTATAAATGACATGGGGCTTGAGTTGTTTGTGCAAGAACAATTAAGTTATAAGAGACATTAGTTCATATGCGTATGGTTTATTCTTATGCTCTCTCTCCAGTCCTGCATGTATAAACTCATATGGAAGAAAAGAAAATGGAGATGGGTTTAAAGGTATGGTCAGCAGTTGAAAGTGTAAAGGTGTTGTAGCACTATAGCCCTAATCTGAAAATTTTCCCAAACATGTGGAAAAGGAGAATTTCCTCCCCGGGCAGAACTTTAGGCAGTACACTTTGTTGTTTCTTTTTTTCTTGTGAAATAACTAGATGCACAATTGTACACTAATTCATATTCTGGGGTCAATGGTTTGCTATAGAGCTAAGGACTTCCTAGGAAAATGATCAGAAATTGTTGACAAAGTGATCTGAAGAGAGATATTTGGATATAAGTCTCTTAATGGGTGAAAAAGCAAGTTATGCATGTCCCCTGTGAATGCTCACAAAATAGTGATGTCAACAACAGAGAGGTTTAACATTCAGGTAGAAAGGATAAATCATAATTTTGATACCAGTCATGATCATTTTTGAATCCACTTCAATCTTTATCTAATGATTAACAAAGTGGCTGTAATGTCAGGGGTTCAGATTATGCATGGTCTAATTAACACGGACTGCCATTATAGTGACTTGAAGTCCTTTGTTATGGCTCCCCAATCCATAGTCTCTGTAACCCCTACACATTGGGTATAGAGAAAACTAACACAGGTATCAGTCAATTTTGCCTTCCTGGTGGATATGACTGCATTGACTCAGAAGCAAAACAGTGTAATCCTAAGACAGTCACAAAACGATAGCCACCAGCAGAGAATGTGTAAGATCATGACCTGAAGGGAGGAGACACCAAAATTCCAGAGGCATCTGAAGACAAATTGGAGGAGCTGTACTAAGCCTGTGCTGCAGGACAGGGTGCTTCTTGACCCATGGAAGGAATAAAGCTAGGTAGGGTGGAGGATCCTGTGGACACTGATTGGCCCAAAAGGAGCTTTATGACACTGGCTTAATCAGGGGACAGACTAAGGAGCAGTGCAGCCGAAGGGTCTAAAGATTGAAGGAAGGTGTTGGCAAGCATGATGGAGAAATTTGCTGGGTACAAAAGAACTATATCCTTAATGTTTCTTGACCATGATTGATAGTCTATTAACTTCCCAAATAAGCACCATAATTTTAAGTATTATCTATGAGTTCGATGTGGCCATCATGCCACACTATCAAACCTAGAAGTTAAGTAGAGTATCTTTGATGGGGTTATTGGTATCATAAGAAAAAAAGGAAAATTGGAGGGGAACTGACTTGTCTGACATGTCTGACTTCTCACTCATAGGAATCACCCACACAGAGTTACCACTGATCAAGGAAAGCACTTGATAATAAATGAACTGTGTTGATGAGCAGTGTTAATAAAATTCTCCAATCTTGTCATGTTCCAATCATCCTGAGTCAGCTGGCTTGTGAAGATGGGACAATCCCCTACAGGATCAACCACAGCATAAATAGGTGGCATTGTCTTTCAAGATTAAGGAAATATTCTCCAGGAACCTGTCTGTTCCATAACTCAGTATCAAATATATATGGTATTCTCTCTCCCATAGTAAGGATTCATGGTACAGGTATCTGAGGATGGATGTGAGAGATGTTTAGCTTATTATTGCACCTAATAATTGCTTAGAAAATGTTTGACTCTTGCTTCTGTCCATCCTTTGCTGATTTAAATGTCTGGAGAAATATCCCCACCAATATATATAGAATTTGAGCTGGAAGTTAATGCACATTTGGACTTGAAATATTTCTGATTCACTGATCAATGAAGACAGCCACTACCATGCTTCTCTGAGTGACACTGATTATTAATGTGGTTAAGTGTCAGTAAGTCAGTGCCAGCACATAAATGACAAAGTATTGCTAGTAGGACATGGTAAAAACATCTAGGAGAGGGGGGATGGGGAATAATGGAAGGAACCCCAGCACAGCAGAAAAACTCATGTCCATTCTAGGGAGTTTTCAAAAGGCACGGGATTCCCAAGTGACGGAAGAGGGAACGACCAAAACAGACTGAGAATATGTCCCAACCCCCCTACATAACTCAATTTACCTGTGAGTTCTGGCCAAATGACAAGGAAATACCATGTGTTTGGGAAATTTGGGAACATACCCAGCATTTGTATAGGAGAGGCATGCTACCACGAGCCACCAGAAGCAAAAGGGCCAGTTTCTCAGCAATGAAAGGACTTTTATTATTTTCTCCCAAACTAGAGGTAATGCATACCTGAACAGTATGTGCTAATATAATTGTGAAATGCATCCTCTCTTTCTGATCAAAAAAAATTTTATGTGCCTCATCTGAACACTTTCTTGTCAAAGGGCCAAAAACAAAAGAGAAGAGGCCAGAAGTCTCCAGCCCCTTCTGGTAATGTCACATTTCCAGTTCATACATGAATGTTTTTTTTCGTAACAACAAAGCATGTTTAAATATGTCACTGAGATCTCTAAATAACTGAAGAGAAGTTCTCTCAGCAATATACTTGTCTCAGTCTCATGAGGGTGTCGTAAGAAAATGAAAAGGGTCTAATCAAAACAGGGGCGACCCAGGGGAATAGCTAAGCCAGGTGAATTCAAGGCAGAGCTATTCAGCAGGTGATGGTGATTGTTTTATGGGATTCCAAAAGGTATTAACTTAGTACATTTTTCTCAAAAGTCGCAGAATGATTATGGTAGCTTATCTGGATGGCACTTTAAGAAAACTCAAAATTCACTCTAAGAAAACTCACAATTCACTCACAAAGCTATAATGAAGAGAGAGAGAGAGAGAGAGAGAGAGAGAGAGAGAGAGAGAGAGAGAGAAGAGAGAAGAGAGAGAGAGAAGAGAAAATATATCTGGTGAAGATTGTTTCTTACCATTATCTCAAATAATTATGTTAAACAACCTTACCCTAACCACCCTACCAGTATCTAGTCAGGTAATATAACACAGCCGGCAATATGATATGCAAAGTCAAAGCAGCTATCAATGGGTCAATTGTGACTTAGAGTGACCTGTAGGAGGGAGGAGAACTTCTCCTGAGGGTTTTCAATGCAGATATCTTTAAAGGAAGAGAGAGTGTTCTCTGTCTCCTCCTGATTGATGGGTGAATCCTGATTGCTAACCTTGTGATTAGCAACCTAGCATTTCATATCCTATGCCTCCAGGAGGCGTTTGCAGTGTTGAGATGAAAAGTTAAATTGGCCAGTGGGTTATGTAACTAGGAAAATTTTCCTTAATGCAGATCACATTTATATCATTATGAATAGACTTAGGGAGAATTGGGCAACATAGAAGTTGCATATTGGGGGAATCTTGGATATATAAGCATCATAACTAAGTAAAACATAAGAAAATGATAGTGTGTGAATATGAATACTTTATTAAAAGTTTATTTGATGTTGCCTGGGCCAGGTTAAGAATAGAAAAAGACTTATGATACATCTCTTTTGCTTTTTTTCTGAATGCAGATCAAGGAGCTGGTATTATGATAACAATATTATCTATTGCATTTTTCTTTCTATTATAATTTGATAAATAATATTACTCAAACTATTAGATAAAAGACCACAAAAAAATCCACAGTCCCCAAAAGACAGTGGTTTGTTGACAGAGAAATCATTTAAAAGGCTTATGAAGCCAAATAACCAAATCTTGTGCTGAGCATGGGTTAATTGTGCTGTTTCCAGGGTCCTATTGATGAGAGTTGAAGACCATTCACCCTTTCTATCTTCCTCATGGATAATTCTTCTCATTGCTAATGAGGAAAAATTATATCAAAAGGAAAATAATGAAACTGGGCTGCCTTTTTTTTTCCTTTAAGGATTATTAAGAGAAAGCTTAATGACTTTTTATCTTTGCTTAATAACAAAGTTATTGTTCTACCTTTCACACCAATTATAATATTTTAAGAAAAAAGTAAGTTCCCTCAGAAAATTTACTGTAATGTATCACTGTGACTGAAGATGGCTCAAAGACAGTGTTGATTGTTAGTTTGTTCATTCTTCCTTCTCAACATCTTCACATAGCCAAAGACTAGGAAACAACACATAACACATCCAGTAAGTGTTTACTCATAAATGAGATGTTAGTCCTGCTCAGGGAAAAAGATGGATTATTCAGAGGCCAACCTATTTTGTGATATTGAGACCAATAATTTCCTCTGAGTTATCCTTCCTTTTGGTTTCTGAAGGAAGAGGTGCATATCTGTTTTGCAAAATATTGATTGTCTCACAAGCCTTGTGGAGTGTTTTACTCTGTTCTTTATGAGCAGAAATCTTGGCAATCTATGTATCATAGTGTTCTGGGTTTGCTTAAAATTGTTTGCATACCCTCCCATTAGTAATTTACCCTCTTTTTGTGAACAATTACTCTCTTATAACTTAGTGTTGTAGCTCTTTGCTCCTCTTGGTAATTTTCCATAGGATTGACAGTGACGGAAATGTCTCCCCTTCTGGGACAGTTGCATAATTTCTTGTCAATTTAAGCAAAGGGTTGGGGTCTAGCCTGTCAATCAGGTTGTAGCTTGATGACCTCATTTGGAGGCATAAGGAGATAAATAGCTCATTGGAGACCAGACCCAGTCTCAGTCTCTGCCTTGCCTTTCCTGCTGTTGAGACACTCACTCACTCTGCAAGAACTTCCTGCTCACAAGTCACATAGAACTAGGCTGCTATGCTGATGGTGCCAGAGTTCTGGTACTCATGGAGACTTGGGGAGACCCATATAACTGCTGAGATGCTTTCACTCCCACTGGATCCACGAGACTTTCTGCCCACTAGCCTTTGATCTTTCATTGCATGTGGAAGAAGTCTGAAGAGAAATGATGGACTGGTATCAGTCATACAGGCTAATATCAGACTTTTGGACTTGACCCCAACTGGTCTTTGATGCTTTCTCAATATGCAATTGCTATTTTTTATAAATTTCTTGCTTATACATAGATGAGTATCAATGAATCTGTTACTCTTGTCAACCTGGACTAACACACCTTCTTCCCTCGATAAATCCTTAAAAACTTTAAAATTGATCAGTGAAACGTCAGTGTGCTGCCCTTGATCGGAGCCCTGGTGGCAGTGATGACCCAAGGTCAGAAATTGGAAACCACAAGCTGCTTTGCAAGACAACTCAATCAGTGTCAGAGAGTCGATTCTGGACCATATTGGCCCTAACGGAGATAGCAGAATAGTGTCTGCTATTTATAGAAGCAGAAAACCAAGTCCTTTATCTGGGGGAGCAGAAGGTGGGGGTGGAATTGTGATCTGTGATTTGCAGACCATGTTGAAAGATGAGACCTTCTACTTCTGGGAAGATGACTGTTGGGGAAACGCATAAGGGCAGTTCTACTTTGTCCTGTGAGTTGACTTTGAGTCAGAGTTGAGTTGACAGCTGTAGTAGGAGCTCAACTTGAGACCATACTTTGCTGGCTGACCATAAGCCTTCTTCTACAGTCCCAGCTAACTGTGACCTTATCCTGAGATACCACCACCTGAATGGACCACCTGGACGAGCGCTGTCCTTTCCTCTGTAAGTCCTTGGTTACTAAATGACATGTGCTTTATGGCTTCCTGTGTGGATCTCATGTTCTTATGTCACAGCTGACATACCATCTACCTCATGCACAGACTCTCTTGGACCACACGGAAAACAAAGACTGAGCAACCCATGATTGGTTCACTATATTCACATGTTTTTTTTTTTCAGCATACTTGGAGTTAATATGAATAACCACATTTTGTGAGATGGATTTCTCAAGATGTGTTATTCCAGAGCTAGTAAAATTTTAATTAACCTAACTCCCCCATTCTGTTTCCATGTCCCCAAGCCTCACTCAATTACTGGAACTAAATCAAAGAGGTTTAAAATATTTATCATCTTTCTGACTGTGATTTCTAGAAGTGAATTATGACTTCTAGTCCTGATGTATTCTTTCTGAGTTACCACGCAGTGTGAATACAAAGAGAGAGAGTGTTGATTGCTAATATGTTGCTATACCTATAGATGTAAACATTTTCTTTCACTGAGTGTGCTCATGGAGGAATGGCTGGTTTTGCTGCATGTATAGATGCTCTATGTGGAAGGACTCAGTCACTTTTGGTTCCTTTGAATAAGATCACTGATAAAATAAATAATTGTAATACTAAAATGATATGGTTGCATTGAGATCTTACCTCATAAGATTCAATAATCTTCAACATAACTGTGAGGCAAAACTACTCAAGTGTTCTGATTCATTCTATATTATACAAGCTTCAGTCTCCAGGAAAAACTCCTGACATCTAAGTCATATTTAAGGACATCTAGCCACATTAAGCATCTGCAACCTTCCCATCATGATCCCAATTTTATAACATGTTGCTTTGTTAATTATTACCATGCCCTAAATAGGTTTAGATTCACATCCGTGGTTCCACTACAGAGTAGGCAACTCTGGGCAATGGTGTCTTCTCAACTAGTATACATTGTCAGTATTATTCTACATTCATACAACAAAATTTAATAACAGTCATGTATGGTGATTCTAGTATCTATATCAGAATCAAACTGAAAGCAAAAAACATGTTGCTTTATTCCATCCAATCCCCCACTCTTAACAAGAACAAGAAAACCATACAATATAAACACCAACAAAATTCGAGAGATGGGACTCTCAAATTGACACAATTAACCATTAACCCCAGATAATTCCCATAAACTTTGACATCTGATATCCATTCATGTAAAATAAATGGATCCTGAGCTATGTGGTGGTGGTTGTGAGGTTCATTGTGAGTTCACACTGAATGCAGGGTGTCTTTGGCTTGCTTGGCTGTTGCTCCCAGGAGCATTGAGTGTGGATCCAAGCATAGCAAAATCCTCAACAACTTCATTATTTTCTCCACTTATCGTTAGCTAATATGAACCTTGAAGCCACAATTACTTTTGTCGTGTATTTTAATTCTGGATTCTGTGTCTGTGACTATGATCCCATGTTGGTGAACGTTCTTTATTGCTGGATGGTGGTGAGTTTATATCCTGATCTTAGAAGGTAGGAGCCAAATAATACTCTATTTTCTTGGGGACCTCTTTAAGATTACTTTGGTAGAAGACATAAATGTTCATTTTTATTGGGGCTATAGTTGTCTAAAAGTAAAGTGACCAGAGGTCCTGCTTTTGGTGGAACAGTTCCAATTCTAAACAATTTTCCCGCTTTATGTGGCATTTTTAAAAAGTACTGATTTTTGGATGCTCTTTTTTTGAGCATGTTGTTTTCTCTATAGGTCTATCTGGATGGGTGGGCTGGATGGGCGGTCTAGGAGTGGGTATGATGAGACTGATGGTACCAGGGTGGATGTAGGGGGTGGGCACTGTTGGTTGATCCAGGTATGAGGGGAGTAGCATGTGGTTCAGGATCAGTGGCAGAGTGGGTATGGAAGGTCTGATAGGTATTGATTAAAAATAATGTAACAGAGAGACAATATTGAAACTCAAATGAAGGTTGAGTGTGCTGGTGGGATGGGAGAAGGTATAGGAAAATACAGAAAAGAACTGGGGAGTAAGGGGAATTTATAGAGCTTAAATGCACACATATACATAGGTACTTATATTCATATGATGAAGGGGAAACAGATCAATATGCATGTACTTCTAGACTTTGAATTAGGATAGCAGATGGGCACTGAAACTCTATCAGGTACTTCCTCATGCAAGAAAATTTTGTGCTATTAAATTGGCATTCCATGATGCGCAGCTCCCTGACATGATCACAGAAAACAAATGTGTGCATAAGCAAATGTTGTGAAGAAAGCTGGTGATTCCTGCCTATCAAAACATGTAGTGTCTGGGGGTCTTAAAGGCTTGAAAGTAAACAAGCAGCCATTCAGCAACAAAGCCCACATTGAAGAAGCACACCAGCTTATGGGTCCAAGAGATGCCAAAGAGATCAATTATCAGGTTTCAAGAACTAATAATCATAACATTATATGCTCACTTTCCTGATATGATTGCTGACAACAAATATATGCATAAGCAATATGGTGAAGAAAGCTGATGGTTCCCGGCTATGAAAAGATGTGCATCTGTGGTCTTAAAGACTTGAAGTTGAGTAAGGGGTCACCTAGCTGAGAAGCAAGCCGACATGGAAGAAGCACAACAGACTGTATGACCACAAGGTGTCAAAGGGATCTGGTATCAAGCATCAAAGACCTAAAAATTATATCATTATAAATGAGGGAAGTTCAGAATGGGTATCCAGTGCCCATCAATAAGTGCAGAGACATCCTCTTACAGAGGAGTTGTAGCGAGGAGATGAGCCAGACTACATACAGTGTAGTAGCAATGAAATGTTCTTAAATGCATCCTCCCACCTACCATCATTATTCTACTTCTTCCAGACACATTTGACTAGACCACGGGATGCACACTGGAGTCAGAAACATGGGAATTTAGGATAGATAATGCCTTGAGACTAGTGGGGAGTGGTGACACTGGGAGGGTGGAAGGATGGTGAAGAAAAAGCAGGAATGAATTTCTCAGATCTACATGTGACATCCTCTCTGGGGTGCAGACAATGGGGGGTAAGTGGGGTGACACATTAGACAGTGTAAGATATGAAGAGGTAATAACAATTTGTAAATTATTGGAAGTTCATGGGGGAGGAGAAGGGGGAAGGGGAAATATGGGGAGTTAAAATTTAGAAAATAAAGAACTAGAGGAAGAGGGGAAGAGGAGTTTATGCTGGAGGGGTTCAAGTAGATAATGTCGATGAATGTGGTAACATGTGTACAAATATGCTTAATACGAATGATGTATTAAATGTTGCAAGAGCCCCCAATAAAATATATATTAAAAAAGTCCCGATTTTTGCAAAGAATGCACAAAAGCTATGGGATGGTGGAAGAACAGGAAGGGAATAAACTCACTCTCCCCGCACCCCTCCCAATCAATGGTGTCTTGCTTTACCAATGTTAAAATCTGGTCACTTTACAGGAAAAAAAATAGCTCACCCAAGCCATTCCTACATAAGAGCCATTAGTGACATAGAGGAAAAGTGCAAAAGCATTTGGAATAGCTTGTCCAAGATCTCTGTCTAAAATGGCAGAGACCATGGAAACTAGATGTCCCAGAGGCCATGTGACTCAGAGAAACAGTGGTGAGATTTTGAGATACCTTCGTGTCATTTTGTTTGAGAGAATGGACCTATGAACTTCTTGTTCCTGGAGGCAAAGGCCATCTGGCTATATGTCTGATGATCAGAGAGAAATTTGGCTGCTCATTAAAAAAGACGTTGTTGTGGACCACTGAGCATATCATTACTCCAAGTTGATCCTACTTCCAATAGCCTAGTAACTTCCCTAAAAAAACCTTCCTTACTGGTGAGTACTGTCTGTGAGAGCTGTATCACACATGGGATGAATGATATAACCCAGGATAGGAATTGCGCATCCTGGGAGGAAAGGTTCTTGGTAGAAAAGGTAAAGAATGACGGCGTGTGAAGGCGGGTCTGGTCTCTGCCTCATTCTAATAGGAAAGTCAGCGGAGGTTCAATATGTCCTCTTTCGCTGTTGACTGCAGGTATTATCTCTGGAAAATAATGTCGGGGTGGCGCTGGATGGAAGGGGAAGTAGGCACCACTGTCCCCCATTGCTTCAGTCTTACTTTACTGCTCTCTCTTGTTTGCTTGTTTGTTCCTTCTGAGTTTTGTTTTTCATTTTTCCTCAGCTTCCATCAACAGAGAAGATTTCTTTTACTCAGTTCTGACTCATAGTGCCTTTGTGGTTATGACTCATCCCAGACCCTTTCAAACTGTAGCATAACAAAATCAATAAATCAATGTAATTAAATCACTATCATAAAGCGTATTATTCAACAGTATAAGAACTGTGACTACTCGCGCTAACATTTTTTCCCATTCCCAATTCTCCAGTGAAGCGTTTCAGAAAATATCTTGCTATAATCTCAAGATGTGCTTGAGCAAATCAAACACAGTGATGACGAATGGGACTTATGCCCTCTAGTAACCACCAGAGCCTCATGAGGAAGGCTTCCATCCAAGGAAGAAACACAAAAAGATGAAAGGAAAATTGAGGTGTGTTGAAAAGCCTTCAAAGGCAGAGGGAACAAATAGTTTCTTGTATTTTGTAAAATCATATATTTAATATCACTTGATCACTGCTACTGAGTTGACTCATAATGACCATCTCATGCAGGGTCAAACTGCCCCTGTGAGTTTTGAGGCTGTCATTGTTTACAGAAGTGGAAAGCACTTTTATCTAGAGCAGAGCAGCTAGTGGTTTCCGCCTTCTGACCTTTTCAATTGTACCCAACCTGTAACCACTATGCCACCAGGAAAGCTAAATTTGAACTATTCGATTCTACATCATTAGAGCAATAATAGTTTCTGTGAAGTTTCCGTATTGCTGATCAACTTTCAAGCTATCAAACTTGATTACTTAAGTTAATATTGCGATAGAAAAAATCACCCTATATCTACCATACTAAATTTTCTTCCATTAGCTACTCTCATTCAATTTTGTATTTCATAGATTTCTGCTTACAGCTTCAATAGCTGTATCCATTTTCATCCATGTACAAATCTTAAATATATATATATACATATATATACATATACGTAACATTTTGCACAATTGTTGGATGCCAATTCTACACTTCTACAAAATGGTTCCAAAATATCATTTCCACATAGTGTCTGCTATACCTTATAACTAAGTTGTTAGAGTAGAAAAGTGCACAAGGGCAATGTGATAGTCCGATCTACTATGAAAAGGACTAAATGGACAGTGCTAATAGGTTCTTCAGGCTGGGAAACTGTACAATAGATCATTCTTTCTGAAGATATAACTGAAGGCATACTGAAAAATATAACCCACATGTTTTTTTAATATATGTGCTGCTGAACCAAACATGCCACATGATTTTTTTTTATGTCATAGCATCATTTCACTTTTTAAACTGACAATGGCCTCAGATGCTAGGTGAGATGGAGAAAGACTATGAAAGTGTATTCATGGGTGGAAAAGCATAACCCTGAGTCAAAACTATGAATGAGCTGGCAGGTGTAAGCAGTAGCAAAGGGTCTTGCCCTCACCAGGGAGCAATTTCCTCTTCAGGGCTGATCATACTATTTTTCTTCTCACGATTTATTCATCCCAGGAAAACTCGAGTGTTAGAAATTGCAGATATGTTCCTCTCTAACATTGATGCTGCCATTTCAAATTCTGTAGATTAATCAGTAGCTTACTAGACACTTTTAAATGTAGTATGCATAAAAGTGGAAGAGATAAGTATAGTCATGCTTTTTGTCTGCTTTGTTGCGTCTATGATGTGCAATGGATGGAGTTTTCAGGGGCAGCAGAATCCATTTGTAAAAGAAAGGTTGTTCCCTTGAGGAATAACATACACCTGACCACGTAACAGCATTTTCAATTGCCTCACTTGCATGTAAAAATTGGGCAGTGAATTAGGAAGACCACAGAAAAATGTATTCATTTAGTCAATGGTGTTGGTGACAAATACTCAGTTCCGTCTTAGAAGACATTCAGCCAGAATGTTCCTTAGAGACCCGGGTAGCTCGTGAAGTGGCATCTAAAGAGCAGAAGGCCAATAGCTGGAAGGATGAGCTCAAACATAAGAATGGTTGTGAAGACGGGAGAAATCTGGGCTGCGTTTTGTTCTGTTGAGCATAAGGTTACTCTGGGTCAGAACCAACTTGAAAATTCTCCCCAACAACAAGGGAGAAGAGGTGGCAGTCATAACTTAGTTTTCTCACAACTTCATAGTTCCTAAGATGGACATCAAAGGGAGTATGTTCCTTGAATTTTCCTTGGAAGTAGTGGATTCTTTGAGACATAAATCAAAATTCCTCGATATTTCTAGTTTTTATGGCCAAAACCATTATTTGTATTGTGCTCCTCGACCTTCAAAAGATTTCATTTCTTCTTGCTGAAACAAATCCGTGAGTCTCAAAAGTTGATGAGATGGTCACATTGGTTTGCACTGATTCCTTGTTCCCCAGGAGTCCCTTTTCCCCAGGAGAGAGAACTATCTCCTTTCAACACTTTGTTCTAAAATAAGGGGGCAGTGTCCTCTCGATCATTTCTGCCATGCAATTTGGAGGACATCCACATAGTCAGTTGACCAGGAGAAATTCATATCTGTGCCCATTGCAAAGAAAGGTGACCCGACAAAATGCAGACACTATTACACAATATCATTGATATCATATGTAATTAAAATTTGACTGAAGATAATTAAAAATAGTTGCAGCAGTGCATTCACCGGGAGCAGTCAGAATTCCAGCTGAATTTCAGTGAGAACATGGAACAAAGGCTTCCATTGCTGATGACAGATGGATCCTGGCTGAAAACAGCAAATACCAATAAAACACTTATTTGTACTCCAAGTATGCAAAGCAATTTAACTGTGTGCATCATAACAAATTGTAGATTACAGAGAGGAGAATGAAACTTCCAGACAATTTCATTATGCTCAGAGGTAATCTGTACATTGACAAAGAGGCAATCATTTGATAGAACAAGGGGAAACTTCAAGGCTAAAAATCAGGGGAAGACATGCATCAGGGATATAACCTTTCATTAGGCTTATTCAATCTGTAGGCAAGCAGAATCTTTGACATCACAAAAAGAATGCCATAACACCATTGAAAGAAGGCTCGTTTACAATCTTTGATATGCAGAATATCAACCTAGCTTGTTGAGCAAAGATGACTTGAAGCACTTACTGAAGAAGATCAAAGATTACAAACTTGTTCTGGATTACAATGTCATGTAATGAAAATGGAAATACTGAAAATTGGACTGATAAATATCATAATAAACAAAATATCTAAAATTTCAATTCTTACGTTTTAATTAGTTCTCCAGTCAATGTTCATGAAAGTGGCATTTAAGACATCTAAGGAATGATTGCATTTTATGAAATATCAAAGAGTAATGGTAGTACTTTGTGGACTCATGTGTGATTGCATACAAGACACAGCAGTTTTAATCACCTTTCATGCATATGAAAATGTAACAGCAACAAGGAAGATCAGAGAAAATTGAAGATCACAGAAAGTTGATGCATATGAAGAAAAGAATATTGAATAAATCATGAAGTGTCAAAGAATGCATAAATCTGTTGAAATAAAATAATCCAAATGCTGCTTTGTAGATAAGAGAATAGGGACACTTTGTAGCAAGTAATTTGGACATGTAGAAGTCCAGATAAGAAAGAAGAACACCCATAATTAGATGAATTTCCACAGTGATGACATTAGAGGATACAAGCAAAATGTTTTGCTGATGGGGCAAACAAGAGAGTGTTTCATTTCATTGCACATTGGGTCTTACTGAATCTACTTAACAAGACACAGCAACAAAAAAATGCCTTATACTTTAGAGATTTTTTTCAAAATCCGTGTCATGACCAAAATAGTCTTCCTATTATCAGTGGTTAACCAAAAAGAGTGTACAGCATGTTTAAGCTGTGAGTATTATGCTGCCTTTCTCTCTGATGTCCTAGACTCTGGTCTCCACAGCAAGTTGAGTTAGCAGGCTATGGTCACTTACACACTCTCTGTTCTTGTATCCAGTCTGAGGCTGTGCCTCTTCCTTGTTGAGACTTGGGGTTGAAACCACTGACCTTGCTGTTGGAAATGCAGTGCCTAACCTGCAGCATCATTTGACGTACAGTAGATCTCACCGAGTCATCGCTTATCAAAAGTATTATATGTGCTCTCCTTGAAATCTCTACTGATAGAAATGGGCTCAAATTAAACTGAAGCATGTTTTTGTCCACATGGGGCTTTTTATGAGTTTTGATATCCTGTTTAAGATCATTCTTTTCCCAGATACCTAATAACTAACATGATCAATGGAATCTGTAGTCCTCCTTCCTGAAATACAGCATTCTCTGTGGCTTTCCCTTGAGAAGCTTAGTGCACCCTTCTTCAGAGGGTGTGGGGACAGACAGGAGCACCTTTGTGGACTGAACATCACCGAATAAGACCATTTGCTGTTATTACTTCTTTAGAAATAAAATATATGAAATGAATCAAGGATGGAATTTTCCTGGAGGTCTTGCTCCTTTCTTTTCAAAGCTATGTCTCTCAAGCTATTAAAGGGCGGGGGGGTGGAAATGATGCCAGTTGAGCTAATTCTGGCTCATAGCAATCCAAGGATATGGAGTACAAGATCCTCCATAGGATATTCATCATTGTCATTTCCAGAAGCAGCTTGCCTCCTCTGTCTCCTACAGAATGGCTGGTAAATGTGTTTGAACCTCAGTCAGCAGCTGATAATGATCCATTGTGGCTATAGGGCTCATCTCTCCATCAGTAAAATCTTGAACTCAAACTCTCATTCTCTCTCCATCTCTACAACCTCAAACTCACCACCATCAAGTGGATCCTACCTCATGGCAGCTACATGTTTGGCTGCTAACCACAGAGGCAGCAGTTTCAAACCACCCATCAGACAAAGGGAGAGAAAGAGCCTCTCTACTCCTATGAAAAATTAGTTTCAGAAATCTACAGGGACAATTCCACTGTGTCTTCTAGCATCTCCATTAATCTCTCCTTCCCTGTTATCTAGAAAATCACCCTTGCATATCAGTAGCTCATGTGTCAGCATCCTAAAAATTAAAGTTCCATTGTGAGTGATCTTGAAAGATGATGTGTTTGCAAGAGTATGCATAGTTGTGTGCATATGCGTCCTCCATAGTTTCTGCTTCTGAACTCCTGGACAAGGTTTTACACATACATTTTCTTCTTTGATTTTCTGGAGGGAGGCTTCATTTCCTAAACCCTAGCTGGCACACTTCTTAAAACACTTTGTTTCCAAAAATATTTTAGTTGATCAGTGATTCATGAAGATGTTCAGCTCATCCTTTCTGTTTACCAAACCTAGCACCTAATCTCCTGCCATGGAGAGCCTGCCCACATGGTTTTTCTGAGGCTGAAAATTTGCCCAGCCTCATTCTTCTCCCATGGTAGATTGTACCCACTAACCTTGAGCTAGGCAGCCCAAGAACTCAAGATGCCACCAGAACTCAGAAGCCCTTCTAACCAGACTTCCATCATTTACCTGTTTCTATAGTTTCTATAGCCTATAGTTATTCTGTTCCTTCATGACCTATGCACATCTTCTATTTTTAAATACAGGCTTTATCATAATTACTTGTTGCTTTATGTCTTTTCAAATATGGTATAAACTACATGTCTAAAGAATCACTTCTTTGGAAACACCCTTGTGATGTCTGTGAAAATCTTAAATGTCACACTTGGGTACTCTTCCCAACTAATCTGATAATTTCCCTTGTTTTCAAATTTGTGTTTGGCTTCCTTTCAACTGCCTCCATTAGCATCCCTTTCAAATCGCCTTTTGAAGTCCAAGAGTGCAAGGGACTCCATAATAGCTGTTATTTTATTTGTGTGTGTGAAAGAGACGGGATGTAGAAAACACAGGGAAAACATGTGCTACTGCAGTTGTTCATCTCCTAACTTAAGGGCTTTCTTCTGAGGACACTTAAAATAAATGCCCAAAGTAGCATTGCTTACCTTAACCGAGCTGAAACCAACATCCAACTGAATGATAATCATTGTCCCTGAAATCGTTGGCAAGGAGCTCAGTGGCACCATGGCTTCTATGTTGGTCTGCTAACCAAAAGGCCACCACCTGGAATCTACTAGTCACTCTTTTGAAGAAAGATGAGGCTCTCTCTTTCTCATGAAAATTTACACCCTAGAAACCCACAAGGCAGTTCTCTTCTGCACGTAGGGTCACAAAGGTCCAATGTTGTCAATGGCAGTGAGAGAAGTGCTGTCTCTCTGCTTCCACAGAAGGTTGTGCAATCAAGGCTTTTCATAGCAGTGGGAACAACCTTTAAAGACCTCAAACAGACTGTGCCATTTCTCAGCTTTAGCCCCCAAAGCTTCACACTGCAGCATCCGTTGGGCTCGCTGTATGCAAAAAGCTCACTCTTCTGCTCTCGAAGCTCCCATGGTGTTCCTGCATCTCACAGCCACTTACAAACAGGCTTGCTTCTCTCATTCAAGGCTCCCCAGTAAACTCCTTGGAACACGGGATCTAAAATCTACCTTTCCCTTCAGTCCGCTTTTATTACAGTTTATTCATTGGAATTACTATCAATATTTATAGAGGTAACTACCCTACCTATAAAAGACCTGTGCTTATTTTTTTTACATTTTGTTAACATTCCACATTTACGTAGGTAATAAGAACGTACACAATTCCCCTTCCCTACATTTCCCTTGAGCTGACACTTCAGCTTTTTATGTTTTCACTCATTCTCTTTTCTTCCTTCTGATTACACTTTCTCTAATCTTTTATCCATAAGCATTTTACTTGGAGGTACTTATAGATTCTAGTTTTTATTTGATTAACCTATCAGCATAATATTTCATATTAGAATTTAGTAGTACTTATTATTATAAGGAGCCCTGTTATCGAGGAGTTAGGCGTCTTGGAAGAAACTATTCCCTTAAAGTGTTATTATTTCAGCAATTCACATGGGAAGTTCTACCTTGTCCTACTGGATTTCCAAGAGTCACAATTGACCTAATGGGAAGAATTTTTTCTATTATTATTATTATTATTATTATTACTATCTAATGCTTCTTACTATTACTACCATTAACTACAAGTATGAAGCTTTCCAAGGAGCCTTGATTAATGGTGTTCAAGGACACATCAGCTGTGGAGGGAAAGCAAGACTTTGGCACATCAACCATTTGTCAGGAAAAATATATAGTCAGTTCCATAAAAGTGTACAGCCTCCGAAGCTCCATGGAACAGTTCTACTGAGATAAGAATTCACCCAACACCCACAGAGATGAAATTTACTACAGGCAAGGAGTTATTCTAAACCAGTGGTTCTCAACCTTCTGAATGCCATGACTCTTTAATACAGCTCATGTGGTGGTGACCCCCCCAACCACAAAATTATTTTCGCTGCTACTTCATAACTATAATTTTTCTACTGCTATGAATCAGGCAACACCTATGAAAGGGTTGACCTCCAAAGGGGTCACGACCCACAGATAGAGAACTGCTGGCCTAGAACAAAAAGCATTAATAAGTAACTTTGAATCATGGAGCTGGCATATTGGGTATCCTAAGATGTAGAAATAATTTAAAAGTTAGGCTTTGAAGAAAAATATATAATTTTTCCCCAAAATTCTTAAAATTCATTTTTGCTCAATTCAGAGATCAAATGAATGTTCACTTGACAATGAAGAATGCAGTCAAGGAATATTACCAAAAATATGCTTTTCTTAAAGAAAGTCTCTATAATAGCATATTTGTTGAGATGGGTAAGGGTTGAGGAAAGAGAAGAAGAATTAGTGTCAGACCCAAGAGCTAGTGTACTCATCAATATCATCTGTTCACTACAGAGAATAGGGAGGTCAGGCAAAGTTAGGTCCTTGGATTGGATTTTAGGCTCTTAGAGCCTAAGGCATAAACATGATGCAGAAAAATGGTTCATAATATAAAATTGGTTATAGTATCTAAAATTATCCAAATCAAAATAAAGCCTGCAAAAATGGGCCACTTGAAAATAGCTATAGCTGATGGAAAGCCAGACAATAAAAATAGGTAAAGTCAGACAATAATGAATGACCACCAGGTCCTGATACACAGATATGAGGCCCCGTCACCTGTGGTAACTGAGATTATCAGTAAAACGTCAAAGGACAGCCATTAGGCCAAATATTTCTGCAGCATACCATTTTATGTGGATTTCCTCTTACTTCCAGATACAAGGAAGATGAAGGACAATGTTTATAGCAAAATGGATATTCTAGCATGAGTCTATACTATGCTTTTTTAAAAAATCTTTCAGTGATCTTTTATCAGCAAGAGCTTGAGTTAATCTGAAAAATCCATTTTTAACTTGGCAGGGCTGAGATGCATGAAAACCTAAGAGAACTAAATTTTTGGTTATAATATGGGAAGAGTAAAACATTTTTTTCCTGCACATCTTAAATGTAATATGTGCATGGTTGAAGTTCTGTGATCTAGGAAAAGTAACAGTAAGAAATTCATTGAGGGATATAAGTGAGCACCAAGACTCCCTAATGTATCATATTAAAAGAAACATCGAGTGCCTTTAGACACAGTGCAAAATATTACAGCCATTTAAAAAGATCAATATGAAGATACTAGTCATGAATATAAAATCTGCTGCAATATATTGGCTATATGAACAAATTCCATTCCCAGGCGAATGAAGGTATTTGAGAAGCAATGAAAGTTTATAAATAGAAATAGGCATTTCCATCCAAAGGGAAAAACCAAGGAAAAATTGATCCAGATAGCTGAGAAAGTAGTAATTTTCTTGGTGCTTTACTGTATGTTCAGAGAACAACAGGAATGTGCTCATGAGTAGTACATTAGACTAGCATGCTGATGGCTTGTTTTGCAACAAATCTCTCCATTCAGCAGACTCTGAAGGGGGCAGAGTAAAGCTTGTTACTTACAGGATTCTTGCAATGGGTCAATGGAAAAGAAATGAGGCATGTCTTCTATTCCATTTCAGTGAGACAGTTCTTCTTTCCTGATTCCTCTCCCCAAATTGACTGCTACATGCAACTCCCCAAACCTTGCTCTTCCACGTAGCATGAGGTGGCCATAAGTGAGTGTGTACTACTTACAATCGATCTGTCAGATAACTTCATTGGCCCTTCAATGAAGAGAGTCAGTCCCTGAAAATACACGCATTTTGCTGTGCTCCAGATATATTATCCAAAGTATTAACCGCCCTGGAATCAAACTGTAATACAGATTTAAAATGTAAAACACACTAGCGTGTAGTAAGTACCGTGTTGTATTGTCAGCCATTTATTATGTTTGGCTGGATGTATTGAGGAACAGGTAATGAAAAGTAAATCAATACATGGAAACTTAATGGAATTTTAATTAACATCTACCATAGTTAAGCCAGAATGCCTAAAGGAAAAGCAACCTGAAATGGCAGCATGTACAACTGGTTCCTCGTGCCCTGCCCTGAAGACTGCGTAAGATATCCAGCCTCAGTTTCTCTTGCATTATTTCAACCTATTCCCAATGTAATATGTATCATAGTTTTCTTCATCTCAGTCTTTCCCAAAAGCAGAACCATGGAAGAATGGAAAAATGTATTATGTTCTGTGAACATCAATATAATGCAGCTTTACTTAAAGCAGGGGTTCTCAATTTTTTTAAACAGAGGGCCTGTTCACTGTCCCTCAGACCATTGGAGAGTCAGACTATAGTTAAAAAAAAAAAAAAAGAAAACTAAGAACAAATTTACTGCTGGCCCAGGATGTCTGCTGCTAAGCAGGACATCAGCGGTGGTAAAAACACCTGGTGGTCCAGATAAAAGTCTTTGGCAGGCTATATGTGGCCCATGGGCCATAGTTTGAGGACCCGTGAAAAAGCTAGCATAACTATGCACAGTTCTTTTCAGGACCGATGGGATATTGGTTAAGTCTTTGAAGGTAACTGCTAAAATGGGCACCATAAAACAAATAATGTAGGAGTGTAAAACATTAACTAAATGTTGGCAACGAAATAACTAACAGCTGTATATTTGAATAACATCTGGGTACCAGACAAAACTCTTGTCTTCCTTGTTGAGGTGTGTTTGCCATATAGCTCTTGCTTCTATCAGTAGTCAAATCATGTGCATTAACTCAGTCAATTTATTGTGTCTGCCTGGGACACAGTGATTTCCAAATGTACCATTTTTATAATTGTTTTCTAGGCCTGGAGGCATGACAAGGCGTCAGCAATGCCTTCCTAGTAGCTTATTACTTTCTCCTTGTAGGATTCACTGTTTCTGACTGGGTTAGCACTTTCCGTCACACACTTTACTGAGCTATACAGTATGCCAGGTCTCAAGCCACATTGAAGCCAAGAAGGAGGGGGAATGATGAAATGCAGCTAAACAGTTTTGCTGACATCTCCTTGTCTCGTTTCATTCGCAGAGTGTAAACCCCTGGAGTTTTACAACCACTTGAAATTCAAAGGCAAACCCTGAGAGCACACCATCATGAGAATTGGCACCAAAGAAAAAGTTTGTCAAAACTGCTTTGGCACTGAACCACTGAATGTTTTCAGCATAAGTCGAAAGCTGACACCATTCCGAGACAACTCATGGGGCAAACCAAATGAAAGATGTCAGATCCAGTGAATTTCTTACCATGCCATTGCCGCCCGGTTTTCACATTGACATCCACAGGAAACGCCCTTCTTCTCTGAGTTGTGTTCTGTTGCCTCACTTTTGCTATCATAATGCTGTCCCCACACATTTTAGAACTTAGGACATGCAATTTGTAAAACTGCTGAGATATGACTTTCAAAAAGCTTTCTCATGTCCTAGAACTCTTCCCTCTGAAATGTTCTAATTAGATCACCTGCATCCTTCAATGTATTCTATGGACACATTAAATATAAAGCATCGTGCTGTATGGTAATTCTTAGATGGGTGTAAAATTATAAATGTGTCCTCATGGCTCTGTCTAGAATTCAAATGAAGCTTAGAAACTGGTAAACTTTGCCTTTTAGCATATATCTAAACACACTGCCTTGATTACCACATCGCCACATCCAGGGTGTTGATGGAATTATCTACATTTTCTTAAAATGGGTTTATGTCATTTCCACATTTGTTGTTGCAAATAAATTAAACTGTAATTATTCATTTTATTAAGTGAACTTTTCCTAGCAAAAATTTGATATTGTCATAACATAAATCCCCCTATCTTATTTTGTAGAAGTAGATAGACTCCCTGCTAGGAACATTTAAAGAAGACTCTCACAGTCCTTGTCCCTCCCAGTATTCTCTTACTTCCTTCAAGATGGAGGCAGAATTCTCGAATCCTTCCTTTGTCTAGAAGATCGTTGTAAATTACCTAAATTCTAAACTCCACTAGTGCAGGACTTTTGGTTTCATGTTCAAAATTGTATCTGGTAGTACCTGGACAAGGAGGCGGCAGTTAGTAGTACTAAGATAATACTTGTTGAATGAATAAATCTACAAGTCTAAATGAGGCCACATCAACTAAAGACTTACCCCAAAGTAAAGCAACAGGTTGAGATTGCTTGTGTTTGAGAGCATGGAAGGGGAAGTGACTGTCCTGTACTCACAGTGACTAGATGATAAGACACGGTCAAACAATAGGGACCAGCTGGACATAAATTATCATTTGAGAGCTTTGATCTAATACTAATAATACATATAGTGGACTGGACATATTAATTATAATGAATTAGCGTGTTTTGCTCAGAGTGCTGTAAGTGTTAAGAATGATCTAGAACAAAATACCTTATAGTAGGAGTTAAGGCAAGTCACAAATTTGAGCCCCATGTCCACCTTTAATTTTTCAATAATCACAAGGCAAAAAATATAAGATGAAATCTATGATAATATATTTTATCTAGTCTAGTATTCTGAAGATAATTATATCTATATATGTATGCATTAAACATTACTAAGAAAATAATTTACATTTTATATTGTTCTCAAAATTGAATGTGACAAAATAATAATAATTTATAAATTCTCAAGTGTTCATGGGGAGGTGAAAAATAAAGAACTGATATCAAGGGCTTCAGTAGAAAGCAAATGTTTTGAGAATGATGTGGGCAACAATTGTACAAATGTGTTTGACATGCAATGGATGAATGTATGGATTGTGATGAGTTGTACAAGCCTCCAATAAAATGTTTTTTCAAAAGTTGAATATATATTTTACGAGATATGGGGAAACTTGGATGGGTGAGCCCCTTTGGGCCAGTGGTTAGATTGAAGCTGCTGGAAGGGTGGCGAGAAGGTGGGGTAGAGAGACGGAACCAACTGCAAAGATATACACATAAGCTCCTATTTGAAGGATGGGCATCAGGGGAGTGGGTTGGGGGAGAGGTTGGGCAGTGCAAGATATGACAGAACAATAACAATGTATAAAGTATTGAGATTTGATGGGAAGGAGGGAGCAGGGGAAGTAGGGAAGGGATGGAGAAGCCGATACTAGGGACTCAAGAGAAAAGGCGGATGATTGGAGAACAGTAATAGCAGTGGACATGTGAAGGTGCCTGGCACAGCATGTTTATTTATGTATTGTGAAAAAACAATGTACGAGCCCCCAATAAAATGGTTTAATTAATTAAATAAATAAATAAATAAAACGCATTTTAATTCTGACTAGTTACTTTGACGCTGATTAAGAACCACAAGTGGTTAGATACTATCATATTAGAAAGAACCAAACTAGAATAAGTGATTTATTACTGTAGTAAGAACTCAGTGTCTTTAAATTATTTTCGATTCATGTGGCTTGGTACTGCTGCTTCAGTTCTGGTTCCAAGCACCCCCTGAACCACAAAACAGCCCGCTTCCTGATACTGTGCCAGCCTCACAATTGTTCTGATATGTGACCCTTCAGTGGAGCCACTCTACCAATTTACCCTGTTGAGGGCATTTCTCTTTTTTGGAAACCCCTCTAATCTACCATGACTGATGTCTTTTTCCGGACATTGATATTTTCTGATAATATTACCAAGTGAATTATGATCATTCAATATAGGGTTGCCGATATTTTTTTTCAAACTTTTTTTTGGGGGGGATCCACAGAGCTTCATCTTATCCTGAACCATGGCTAGAGAGTTTGAAGCCCCCACTTCTATGTGAGCAGTCCAATGCTGCCCCAGCAGTGGCCCCCAGGCTCCTTTGTTTAGATTAGATCACACATCATCCTGGGAATTGTTGGAGGAGTCCGTGCCAGATTAAAGTCTTGCCTCCAAGTCTGTTATTGCAACTGATATTTCTACAGCTCAGTTAGCTTGTCAACTGGTGTGTGTGTGTGTGTGTGTGTGTGTGTGTGTGTTTGTGTGCATGAACCCATGCAATCCTGTGTCCTACAAGTGTATGGAAAAAGTGAAACACACATGAACTCATCAATTCTACCTTGGATGCTATTGTGGATGATCTATAAAAGCTGTCAATCTTCAACGTGAAGCAGTTCCTGAACAGGTCCAGAAATCAGAGCAGCTGATAAAAGAAGCCTGGTGGGATTGGGAGAAATGATTGCCAATACCTACGGGGAAAGCTCACCAATCAGTGACAATGCGTGCCAGCTGCTACCATGTTTAAAATGCTGCATCACACATGACGGCATACATATATAATTTAAAATTGACTTCTGCCTCACAAATACCATGCAAACTTTCTCTTGGGGACAAATATTAGCACAAAAACAAATAGAGAAGGTAATTCTGGGAAATGTAGTTCTAATATAGCTGAATGGCTAGAGTGAAAATATACTACATCCAGGTAAAGAAGCTCACTCAGATGTTTCCAAGTTGTGTCAAAATTGAATTTATGTTTTGGGCCTATCATTTCAATAATGTTCCTGCATGGGGGTTTAAACAGATGTGCTAATGGAGCCCCTGAGGTGTAGAACCCATTTTTGCACTGAGAAATTAATGACTATTGAGTTTGCATTGGGACATTTTTTTCCCTCTGATGCTGCTTCTTTTTTAACTCAAAACTATACATGGCATCAAAGAAGCATTTAGCTACAGAGTTCCTGATGAGCAAAAGTAATCACCTGCAAAGAGCAGGCCAGATTGAGGGGTGTACATTGCCCTTACAGGCAAAGTTCTAATGTGTTTTGCAAAGTAAAAGTAGCATAAGCATGGAGAACTCGAAATGACTATTCACACCCTCGGGGTGAATCATCAGATGAGGAATTGAGACTTATCACCATGGACTGAGTGAACTCAAATTAGACAATTAAGCAGTAATTCAGCAAAAATTAGAACTTTCTCTTTGAATGGCCTAATATATAACTAAAGTAAAAAAAAAAGAAAGAAAGAAAAGCCTATAAGCTAACTAACTCAGTAAGGATAATGTTCCTGGTGTAGCCTATCCACTATAGAGCATTCGATCCACATTAAGAACACCATACTGAAACTAGAACTCTGAAAAATGAGTGAATGAGATACCATGAAATAGGAAATATCTAGGACAAAAATTAATGCTAAAAAGTAGAACTTTTTTTGTGTGTGGCATCACTGCCCTGGTGGGAGTAGGAAGCCAAGCCTTACTCCTGGAGAGCTCCTGCTGGATTTGAACTGTCAACCCTGTGGGCCCCAGTCTCGCATCCAACCACTACCCCAACAGGACTCAGCCCCCAAAGTAGAACTTTTAATAACAACATAATCATCTTGAAAAATAGAATGAGTTATTAGGTCTAACAAACTAAAATCGATAATAATTTTTCTTTCTTTCTATATATCCAATTTTCTTTCCTCAGCTTTCCCTCTGACAGATAGTCCCACTCATTCAACCTTAGGATCAACCTCTAAGGCAAAAGAAGGGCTTTTTCAGAACGGAGGGATACACAAAGTGCAGGAGACAACATATGCCTGGTATCAGTTGCCTTTTTTCTGCTCATCGGAGTGGGTGACACCGAGCAGATGTATTATGACATGCTTTCCTGGAAGCAGAGTCTGAGAAACTGTGATTCCCCCACAACTCTGGGCCAGTACAGAATGGATATTTCTGTTGAGCAAGTTTCTTGTGAGAACACTACTGTGAGGGAAAAGTGTTAATTTCATGAGCATTGTAGTACAAATTGTGAATAGAATGTGATTTTCAGCCAGACCTAGGCAAATATACATCGCAACAGTCTCAAAAGCCTTATTGAGAAGTTCTATTCTGTACTAATGGGGTCATCGAACGTTGGTTTAGAGGCTTGATGGGAGCTGCCAACAACAACTTTAAATGTTTAAAAATGACAAAAGTAATGTAAACATTTAGATAGCTTTGATTGTGCAGAATAATTGCCTTGACAACTATTCCAAGAAATCAGAACTTGGGCTACAGAGGTTGGTATGACATTGCTGTTGGTAACAAAGAGAGAGGTCAACACCCAGTCTAAAATTCAATATAAAAATTCACTGCCATCCAGCTGATGGAACTGCTAGTGACCCTAAACGACAAGGCAGGAGTTTCTGACCTGGCCCTGTGACTTTCTGAGATTATGACTCTATATGGGAGTGCAACGTGGCGTTCTATCTTTCTTCTGAGGAAAGGCAGACTTTGTAGTTACTAGCCCAATGCAGGTTCATAAATCAATAGCAATAAGTATGTAAACATTGGTTTGACAACCCCAAGAATAGTAAGTAGTTCAAAACCATCAGACACCCTTGGTGGAGAGATCAAACTGTCTAATTTCATAAAGAGTTTCCAAAATATAAACCCATAGGAACCATTCTACCCTCTCCTGTGGAGTGACAGTGAGTCAGAATTCCCTTGATGACAGTGTATGGGAAGACATTTATAGACCCTCTTGGAAAAAAATAAGAAAAATAGAAACCCCTTAAAATGTTAGAAACAGCTCAGGCAAAGAATTTGAATTTGAATTTTAAAATGGTTAAGTAGAGATTCAGCAGCACCTCTAACATAGACCCCCCAAGGAGATCACATGAATCCCAAAGAAGCTGTTTGAAGGTTGAAGGGTCTATGCCCCTATTGTCTGGGTGCTGTCAAGTGTGTAAATATGAGGTAATAGAATATGGTGAAAGAATAGACTTAATGTTTGCAAATATCTGTTTAGAGGGGAAGAATATGTATGCATTTGACTTGGAAGTTGGTAGCAGTTTATTATAAGAAGGCTATGTTGCCTTCTGTCCATGGCAACATAGCAAGCTCAAATGTTCTCCTCCTCTAATGCTGTGGCATCCTTCTTTGACCTCAGAATGGCCACATCATTACAAAGCACTGCGTAATGTGATGATGTCCTTTCCCACTGGCATTAGAGGAGAAATGCTGATTATGTCATAAGAAACGTTGTGCCTGCATTACTTTTAATGTTTTACCATAATGACTATATTTTACCTGATAGGCTAGTTGTATCATAATTGACTGACTTTATTTCTTTCAGATCCTTTTGTTTACTTTTATTTTGTCTTTAGAACAAAATGTCTTTTGCTATGTACCATTGCCTTAGCTTCTGTCTCCAGCTATTCAAATGCTAGACTAGATGTTTGCTATTGGGGCTATCAGTTGAAAAGCAGAGAGATCCACCTGAACAATGAGCAGCGTTGAGAAAACTGACTGAAACGAATTGAAAAGCACAGATTCAGCTTCCCCGGTGAAGAAAAACTCCACTTGTGAAGGGGACCCTCACCCGTGCCAGTGCCTACCCTGCTCTTTCTGACGGCCAGCCCTGCTTGTGGACTTACCTGGTGAGGTCCTGCCTCAAACAATGCCTTGAACTAAATTTTTGGATATGCTGAGCTCCACTGCCTCTGCCTCTGCAGTGGAACACTGGATGATTACAAGGAAGAAATTTGCTTTTATAAACAACTCTACTACCAAATGTGTTTGAAGGCGAGAATAAACGGCCATGAGAAATTCATCCACCCACGGACCAAGAGCCGGGGTTCCGCGTAGCCCTGCCCCAGGCAAAACCAGCTGGAACAGCTCCCGTGTGCATCCAGGAAGGCAACCCAAGGAAGGGCTCTCCCTTTGCATGCTACATTCCTATTGCTGATGAAAGGCAGAGCATTTTTGCCCCAGAAAATGCAAATAAATTTACCCCCACAGAGGTTACACTCAGAAATGATAAATGGAGGCCTTGAAGTGTTTCCTCTAGTGAATTACATATTAGAATTACACTTTCTATTTCAGGGAACTTTGTATTCGCACCTATTGCCTTGCTCAACATTTGCTGCCTCTGGCTGCAGAAACTTATTAGGAAGCAAGGCCAATTGGAGATTTGAAATGATAGTGTATTGACTTCTTCTAGCTCTTTTTTTTTTATAAGGGAGACTTAGGCAGCCGAAAGATGTGTAGTAATACTCTCTATTTGATTGTGTTTAGGCCAGTTCTTTTTTTCTTTATTTCCTAATGGCAAATTATAAACACTCCACGCTTCCCTTTCCTGATGTTGCTCACTTTCAAGGTCTCAGAGAAGGGAAGCAAGGCCAGGTCACTTATTCTGTTCTTTTATTAATATTTTTAAAATATCATTAAATATCTCCAGATTAGTTATGATTAGAAATAAAGACACTAAGGTGGTAGATAATATGCTTTATCCAAAAAAAAAAAAAGAGAGAGAGAGCATGGTTATATCCTCCTTTGTTTTTGCTTTTCCACAAGCCCCGGTGAGGACACATGCAGTCTCAAAAAATCACATTTAAATTAGATCCTATTTCAGTAAATGCAGTTATAAGCATTAGAACTATAACTGTAATTAGAACTGATTACAGTTAAAAAAAAATCTTGGTTCAGCAAACAGTTGCAATTCACATTGGCATTACTCATCTCTTTCTTTCTTTTATTCCTTTTCTTTCTTATTTGGAGAAAAGGTACATGCTGAAGAATATTTCTTGATAACATATTCCTTCCATTGGCCATGCCTCTGAAGATTTGGTAAATACAGGAAGCATTTACTGAAATTAAGAGGAAGGAGGGCTCAATAGATGATGCAAGACAACTGTAAGAATTCCTAGGTGAGTAAGCTTTTAATTCATTAGATGAGTTTTCAAAAGTTCACAGAATATACTTATTCCATCTCCTTTGATGCAGCAAGACAGCATGATAGAAATACTGTATCTACATTGGGACTTGTTTTTCCTCTAAAACAAAAATTGTTAATCCAAAAGAGGAAAAATGTGGTAAAATAATCATAATGAAATTTTTAGTGCCCAAGTGATGTCAGTCTAAGAATCTAATGTTCCTCACCAGGTATGTGTAGATCAATAGATTGTCATTGTAGCTATCATGCACTATTTAGAGTGTGGAACAATTGAAAGAACTATGTCTATTTTGATGACTTTAATATCTGGTTTCCATTTCAAATATTTACTTTCTATCTTCTGATGAAAAAACAGCTCCCCTAAAGAAAACATTCTTTTGGTTTTTATTTCTTTGCATTTCACATAGCCAGATTGTTCAGAGCTCTAAATTGCTTTTCTTTCTTGTTCTTCGCTCTTTTTCTAACTGAGCAGATAAAAAGGGAGCAGGAGGGGTAGAAAGCAACCTTTGACAGCTAAAGGAATCTTCGGGGCTCTTTTATTTGTCAGCGGGAAGGATTTTCTCATTTGCATCTTTTTGAAGAATAAGTCATGCAGCCGCTCTGGCATGTCCATGTCTGAAGAAGCTTTGGCACTAGACTGCTGTTCATGGATTAGCTCAGGAGGCTCGTGGACTCGGATTTCTTACAGCAACACGCGGAGCAAATCTCCCAAGCCATGCTCTTCTGTTCCTTGTCACCATAGCACCCAGGCCGATTTCTAGAATTATCAGATGCCGATTATGATAAGAATTAGAAACATAACAGCGATTGTGAGGATGGTGCCCGACACAGCCGTGTTTCCTTCTGCTGTGCAAAAGGTCACTATGGGCTGGAGCTCACTTGACAGTGCCTAATCGCCAGAATTGCATACATAGCTCTTTCTTAAAGTGATATGCAGCATTGTGAATAGTTCTGGGGAACTTAGGCTGACAGCTTGGCTAACATTCTTTACTTAAATAGGAAAAAAAGCAACCGCCGAGACAGCTGCACTAAAAGAAATGTATCCTTGCATCATCCTGTGGTAGGTGAACCATTTTTTTTTCCTTTCACTAAAGCAAATTCTAAAGAATTTGAAAGGCATAGCTATGTCCTAAAGTATTTTTAACATCGGCTTGCATTTTGATGTGGCAAATACAGCTTGTGTGAATTTTGTTAATTCTGATATGCTCTACAAATTATTTTTTGAGTAGTATTGCCCTAAGTGCACCGTACTTCTCTTTCAGCTCTCCATCACTGAAATCACAGGTGGTCAAAAAAGAGAAGGCATGTCTTTCTAAGAGAAATGCAGTGAATTTACAGCTCTAAACTCAAATCTCACACCTTGGGAGACTCCAATCTGTTGTTCATTTCAATGTGCTATGTGAAAAAGTTCTTGAATGAAATATGGAAACTCAATTTTTAGACTTGTTACAGTCAGAATATGCAATAAAAGTTTTAGCTTTAGACAAAGGATTTGCACAAGTTTGTACTACTGGAAACCAAACTTGTTCTTGTCTCATGAACTAAGAAAGTATACTGTTTCGATCCTATTTATTGATGCCTCTTGTCATGCCTTAAGTCCCCATAGGACTTAATGTCAGCTATGTCAATGTATTAGGCAACATTTCACAATGTTCAATGTTCTGTGTCTGCAGTTAGAATATTAAGATTAGAATTTCATATGTGCTATGTTCTATTTGACCTTGAGAGGCTTTTAACCTTTCCATGCCAGGTTTTAAAAAAAGAAACATTGTAGGAGCTATTGTGAAAATATAATGATAAAAAGTACTTTAAAGCTTTAGCATGTGGCCTGGTGTACTGTAATAGTTTAAGAGGATAAGTCTGTACTAACAAAGTTAACAAAGTGATAAAAAATATAACATTTGCAAATGAAGTCAGCATTTTGTTTCCAACATATCTAAGTGGATTTTAAAAGAGTGCACTTGGTTACAGTAATAGATTATTACATTGATGGTTCCCACAACTCACAAGTAGATCGCTTAATCAGAAAATATTATCAGAAGTAGGGGTTCTACTGTATAAACAAGCCAACATACCAAAAGATAACTACCTCACTGCCTGTGGTAGTTACCTAGCTTCTTTTCAACTAGCAAAGGAGTGGATTTCAGTCTGTAAATCGGGTCGCATTTTGGTGACCTCATCTGGAGGCACAGCAGTAATAAATCGCTCACTGGAGGCCAGAGACATGCTGACTCTCAGCTTCCTCTTCCTGCTGGCAAGACACGTGGAGCTATGATAGAGCCTTTCAGCTGGAGGAGCCACGTGGAGAGCCCTGTCCGCATCGACATTCTCCCGCTGCCACTGGAGCCACAAGATTTCCCACACACTAGCCTGTGCTCTTCCTTCATTTAGTGTCATTGCTGGTGTTGTGTGAGTCTCAAGAGGAATTTATAGTTTGGTATCAGACATATGAGCTAATTTCGGATTTATGGTCTTATTCTGGATTGGACTGGGATGCTATTTTAATATAAATTACTCTTTAATATAAAGTTCTCTATTATACACAGATGCGTGTCTATGAATGATTCTCAAGTCAACCCAGACGAACACAGTGACATCGAGGTGATGTCATGCATAGCACCTCTGTAGCTCAAGGTAGAATGGCCCTGTCAATTTCTGAAACTGGAAGTCTTCAGGGGATTACGAAGTTCCATAATGTCAAGTGAATACTGGATGATTGTCAAAGACCTCATTTGGTAAAGTGTAGAGTCCAAGTAGGCTGCCAACCACAATGCTGGTAGTTTGAAATCATCAGCCCTTCTGTGGGAGAAAGATAGAAATTTCTTTTTCAGTAAAGAGTTAAAGCTTTAAGGGTTCATGAAGGAGAAAGATGAGGAGCTGATACCAAGGGCGGAAGTAGAAAGCAAATGTTTTGAGAATGATGATAACCACAAATGTTGAAATGTGCTTGACAAAATGGATGTATATCTGGATTATGAAAAGAGTCATACGAACCCCCACTAAAGTGACTTTTAAAGGGTGAAAGTCTCAGAAACTCTCAAGAGTAGTTCTACCCTGTTCTATAAGGTTGCTGTATAAGCTAGCATCAACTAAAGGGCAGTTAATTTGCTTTGGATTTTGTTATTCGTTTTTAAAGAGAATAATTTCACATAGCGTGTTCTACTAGAAAGAATCATGAGCTATGCTTTTAAAATTATAATTGCAAATCAATCTGCAAATTCATCTCCTGCAGTTACTTGGAAAACATAAAATAGACTTAATAAACTTGTTCATAGAAACATGCTTCCAGGATATGTGCTAATAAGATAAAGTTATTTACTTAGTTGCAAATGAGATAATAAGGTACAGGGAGAAGAACTAAAAAAAGTAAGAGCAATAAAGATATAGATACTGAATTTGGGGGGGTTTCAAAATAAAACTCTTTCTTATCGCCAATCCCTCCAACCAGCAAAAGATTCTCAAAGCAAATAATAGCCTCATGGTCATGATTAAATTTGGTGTTGCCACAAGACCTCATTGCTATGAGATTAATGCTTTAGAAAGATTTATATAGATACAAGTAGAATTTATGAACTACATAAAAGAGTTTCTAAGTCTTAAAAGCATTGTCACCCCCACCGCTCTGCCCCAAATAGAGAGAAATCTATCTCAGAAATAATTCTTGGAAGAGATTTTAGGGAATGACACACACACACACACACACACACACAAACATTCATGTGAAACCCACATGGTTTTAAGGGAATACTACCAGAGAGAATGAACAGGAGAGACAGTGCAAAATGACAAATGCCCCGCTTCTACAATTTTCTTTGACCATAAAGCAGCTTAAAAGGTGACTCAGCTTTAACCATTAACAATTTCTTATAGAAAAGGGAAACTCTCCCAGAAGACAGACAGACTCACAGCATAAAGACCGTGACCATCCTTTCTAAAGCCAGGCTGATCAGGAAATATTTCCTGTCTTTCAAGCAGCAAGTCCTGAGAACATATTCCCATCTATTTTCAGATTGGTTTTGTACAAGTCAATATCTCTCATTTCTTTACTTTTTAAGGAAAGTCTTCTAATAAATTGACACATGATTCCCCCCTAGAATGGTCTATTCCTTGTCTTTTTACTTTATAGGTACCCAAAATAACAGAACTACTCTAAAAAATGATGCAAACAATAAACTGTATCTATATTCAGGTATCAATGTCTTGGACTTAATATGACTATGAAAAAATATGTGAACTCTTAGTAGGGTGTGAAAATATTTCATTGATGAGAAGAACTTAATCACTGGAGTCAGAGAACAGAACAGTATGAAATGTTATATTTATCACACCCACCCAAAGAACCCATCGGGTATGATTCAGGTTGTGCAATAAGTCTCAATCAAAGATATATTAACATACGTGATACAAACAAGCACCTGAAAAGAGATTTGCCTGTGGGATTTACTGCTACTGCTTTGTGAAGAAAAGCACTGGTTCGATGGCAGTGGATTTGCTTTTGAGTTCTCTGCCACAACATTTATAGAAATGACAAAGATGACCCTCCTTCCCTTTTTCTAACTCGTGTTTCTCCTTCTGATGCTCCTTTGGCTTCTCATGTTCCTCCTGATCTTCCTTACTCCTCAAAAGCTGTATTTCCCTTTTTCCCAAAACAAATGGGTTTATTTCAACATTTATTTCACAACTTCAACAGAGATAGGCTGAGGTCTGTCCCCCCCCCACCCTTCTTCATTCCCCAGATGCAGAGAGGGTGAATGAAGGTGAAAAGTTGAAAAGGAATACAGGCCACTAAAGAACATCAGGCATCATAATATCATGATCCTTCAATATCACCATGTCATCAAATACACAGACTTAGGTATGATTTTTTCCTGCTTATACTCCTTCTTTAAAATTTCATTTAATAAAGGATTGTTCCAAGGATAGCCTCACTAGGAGGCTCTGATGCCAAAGAATTATATGCCACCTACTAGTCTCACAACTAAAAGGAGAGTTCAAAATCATGGAGATAAAAAAAAAAGATGGATTTTTTTATCACAAAATTTTTGTAGGTTGTTTGTAAGGAAAACAGATTTTGCTACATGACCAAATCATGAAGCATGAGTTCTTAAGTCCTCTACTTAAAACATCAAAACTACAATGGGAGAGGAATGAATTCATAACTCTAAAATCAAATCCTGCCTCATAAATATTGAGTATATAATACAAAATTTTATTCAGCATGCCATGGGTAAACAATTTTACTATGGAATAAATGGCATTACAGCATGGTCTTTGAAATATTTTGAGTAATTAGTTTCTGAAGCACTTTACATGTATTTTTATATACAGTAATCACAAAACCCCTAAGAGGTAGAAATTGTATTTTTTAATTTTTACAGATAAGGAAAATAAGGCACAGGAATACTAAAAACTTGCTTAATTCAAAAGGTGATACTAAGAGGAGATTATCAGGACAGTGACATGAAGAGTGGTAATTACACAACATATATATTTACCCAAAGTCTAAATTATTGCAATGATTTATAGCATTAGATGAAATAATTCTAAACACATAATACTAAGTGAGTGACTTCACTGTTTTATTTCTATGTATGTCTATGCTATATTACATGGGTGGGAATCAATTTATAAAACTTGTAGTTTGTTGTCACATAAAACTAAAAGTTTGAATGAAATTTGTATTTTTATTCTTATTTCTACATTATATTTACATATATACCATTTCATAAGGTGCATGGAGTATGCTTAAATGTAGGAAACATGCATTTTCTATATATAGGTAGGCAACTTCAAGTTAAAGGGAATTTACATAATTGCTAATTCAACTGATGAAGTATAAAAAATTTGGGTGTGACTGAGCCAGGGTGAGTCGTGCGGGCAGAGTGGTGAACATTGGGCTGGATCTGCAATGTCCTCAGGGCCAAATTGCCAGCTGTACCATGGGGAAAAGCTTGGGCTTTCCCTAAGGAGTTCATCTCAGAAACCCACAAGAAGGGTTTTCTGTCTCAGAGGGTCAGGATAAGGTGGCATTGATTTGATGGCACTGAGCTTAGGGAGTGTGTGTTTGTGCACGTGTGTGTGTGCTCACGTGCGCACATGCATCATGTAGAGCAATTTTTTAAGGGTTGAAGGGAGAAATGCCAAGTAAAATATAGAGTTTATGAAATTTTATTTTTTTTCAGTATTTAATAAAATATTAGTATTACTTTGTACTATTAACCTTACCTCTTTTCAGATAGTCAAATAAACAACATCTATTCTCTTGGGAAAGTTAATTATATTAGAATCTTGCAAGGAATTAGATTGTCCAGAATATCTTAGCTGAGTAAATATAGCACGTGAAACTCATAGTTTCATTGCATTGTAGGTGGACTAAAACAAATCCCTCTGCCACTGAATTCAATCCAGCTCCTAGGATGCTTCAGAACCAAGGACAGCTGCCTCTGTAAATTTCCAGAGCTATAGATCTTTACATTAATCAAAAATCTCGTGCTTCTCTTGCAGAACTGCTGCTGAATTGTAAGTACAGAACCTAGGGCACCACACCACATACCTCACTGCTATGAGTCTATTCTATTATTTTGCCACTGAAGGAGATAGCATTGGTCATGATCCCGATTTTCTGATTTTCCCATCCAGGTGCACCCTCCTCCTCTTGAGTTAGGATTAGATTTCCCAACTCTCCTTCATTAAATAAAGTATTGAAAAATGATGGAACATCATCTTTTAGATTAAAGTCACAGCATTCTTCCTGGTCATGCACAGATTGGTGGAATCCCAAATGATGTCCCATTGTTATCCTTCTCTCTGGGACTGAACTCTTACCTGTGGCTCAATTCTCAGCCAAAACACAGGCAGGTCATAAAGGGAATAAGAACACTATTGAGGTGGACATGCCTTAGTAAAAAGGGCAGCATTTACCCAAGAAACGAGTTCAGAAGCTTTAGGAATGAAATAGGGAAGGAGATAGGAAGCTCAGGAAGAAGGTGGGGTGGGTGATGTTACCTGAAGGGATTTGAATGACTGAAATGAAACCATAGATCAAAAACTGATGATTGGCTTTATAATGCACCTCTATCATAATAAAAAAGCTTTTAAATGTTTCAGATCATTTGGAAACAGTGCATACGGCTCTTAATAAAGTTTACTTCTATATAAGAAAAGATCCCTGTGGGGTAGTGGATTATGTGTTGGACTACATGCCACTAGTTGCAACTTCAGAGAAACAGGAGACATTCCCCTCCCTTAAAAATCTGTCTGTAGTCTGGAGAAATGCGAACGGGCCAATTTACACTGACCTATAGGGTCACTATCAAATGGAATCAATGTGACGGCAGCAAGTATGGTTCATGGGTTTTTAGTGCAAGAGAAGTTACAGAAACTTTCAAAGATTTAAAAGTTGAATGAGCCACCATGAAAGTGAATGTGATGAGGAATTTATTCAAAGAGAGGTTTGTTCTGTCATTTTAAAGGGAAATTTATGTAACATTAGAAGGCATGACAAACATTTATAACCTAGAAACTACATGTATACCTATGCTTAGAAGGTATAAAGGTACTAGGAACCTTTTTAACTATTCTGTAAGATGCTCAAGGGCACAATATATTAAAATTAAGAACATGTATATAGTAAAATCATAATGGAATGGCAGAAAACCTTAGGGGAAATGCTTCCAGCCAGTCACAATTCTGAAACAGAATTGAAGAATCACCCTTTAGTCTTTGGAGACCATTTGTGCCATCAGACCAATGGCACTACTCTCCTTCTTCTGGTGATCAGGTGCGACACTTCCTCTGTCACCTCTTCCTTGACTTCTTGCTTTCCTTAGCTATTATCTCTGCATCTAATTATAAAATGTTTTTGGGGGGAGGTCAGAGGGTTCAGACTGTGTAGTGATCATTTATTTCTACTTTTGAACCTTCTATGACCAATTAAAGTGCTGTGAATGATCACTGTTTTATTTTGTTTCAAAATAATAACATTGAATAAGTTGAACATAACGTCAAAATGAAAAAACACTACTACCATAACTTATTTTATAGACTCACTAGTCACAGCAAGATTGTATAACTTTGAGGTTTATGCATATACCTTTGATTAGCACAGTTTAAGGTTACTGAAGTACTCTTGGTCTCATAGCTAGCTGGTAGGGGCAGAAAAACTGAATGGGTAGCTAAACGTGGAACTCAAGATACTGTATAATTAATAAGCAGGATAATATCATTTAAATATTTAGACAACAAGAATGCTTGTACCAATCCATCCAGTGGTATTATTAATGCATAATAGGCTTCTGTAATAATTTAGAATTTTCAAAATGACAGCCTAAATTATTCTGTCTACCTTAATCCTTTTTATTAAATCATTTTATTGGGGGCTCTTACAAGATCACAATTCAAACATCCATCATGGCAATTGCTTTTGTACTTTTGTTTCCCTCATGATTCTCAAAACACTTGCTTTCAGCTTGAGCCCCTGGTAACTGCTACCCCAGTTTTTTTGCCTTTTTATTTTGTCAATTATTTTATTGGGGTTCATACATAGTTTCTCGAAATACATAAATAAATATATTGTGCCATGCTTCTTCACATGCCTGATGCAGTCATCATTCTCCAAACCTCCACCTTTCCATCGGAGCCCCTGACATCAGCCTCCCATCACTTCCCCTCCATCCTTGCTCCCCACTCCCCCACCAACCCTTGATACTCTATAAATTATAATTGCTTTGTGCTTTGTCATAACTTACACTGCCCAATGTCTTACCTTAATCTTTTATTGACTGCGTATCATCTAAAATGACATAAAATGGATAAAAGTGATATTTTGAAACAAGGAAAATATTATTCATATCAAGGTAGTGTCATTGTTATAAACACTATACTAATTTTCACAGGAGTATCCTTTAGATACTCTGTTTATTTTCATATATCTCACTTATAATATTCAAAGAAACTATTTATTACAATTCTATGTGAGAAGCAGCAACAATGCTCAAGAGCAAAAAAAAAAAAAACAAACGTGCTTTTTATTTCCTTCTGTTCTTTGAATAATCAACTCCACGCGCTGAAGAGCAAAACTTGCAATTATGAGAAACTAAGTCACTTATTATCTACTTCAATTTCATATCAGCTTTCATGAGACTTTGCTAACATTAAAATAATTGAGCAAGTTCTTTATGATGCTAATCATCATAGACAACACACAGGTAAAAGAAATGTCAACTCAATAGGGTCGAATGAGTACTCCACATATTGCATGAAATGTTGCTCGCCAGATTTGAGATAGAAGAGATGTGATAAGATGGAAATAAAGCATATCCATGATCTGACTTTGAGCATGTTCAATGAGATGAGAGAGGTGGAAGAGTAGGAGCCAAAACCATGAATGGAAGTCGTGAAAGAAGCAACCAACAGCACTGATCACAATGTTCAGGATAACTGTTGACATCAACTTTCTCATAGTCACTCCATCACCAAAGCCTTCCAGCAAAAGTCAAAGGAGTATGAAGAGATTAAAAGAAATCATTCATGTGACAAATCCTTGAATATTAGAGTCTATGGGACAAGAATATAAAAAGATACTGAGATATTGGCTTCAACTTGCCCTTCCTGTGATTCCAGGGAAAACAAAGATTAAAGATAAAACAAAAATAACTATGGAGAGCAAAAAAAAAAAATCTTACTAGTAGAAAAATAATACCCAGAAGATAACATGGCAAATGGAATTAATTGGAATATCAGAAAAGTGCCCCAAAATAAAATACATAACAGTGGTAGAATCAGAGTCACTCAAAGTAGGATCTTTGACTCCGTGAACCAATTTGACAACATAATATTCAGGGTTGAATATCATAGATGAAAACATTTTAATAGACTACCTGATAAGCATGGCAAAAAACTATTGCATAGCCTTCTTTAGTATATAGTCACAATATTATGAAAATGACAATTTTAAGCATCATACACACAGTAAAATACCAAGGTGCAATCAACAAAACCTAAACAATAAAAATATAAATAATAGATGAAAATAAAGGTGCATGTATTTTACATCATACACTGGTTCAAATATCACAGGTTTAACAGTAAAATAAAACAAATAAGTGTAGTTTTTAAATGAAAGTATTAGTGACTCTATATTTTTTTCTATTGAGTCATTTGACTTGAATCTCAGACATATAACATAAGCATTAAACATGAGGAATACATGCAATCAGAAGTTCTAAACTTGTAGATGTTGAGAAGGAAACATGCAGATCTGCATAACAGAAAGAACCCAAACAGGAAAAATTCCAATGATGGCTCTTTGTTAATGAACATTTGTTATGTTATGAAAATGAAATTAGATGACTCAAATATCACAATTAAAAAATGATTCAATATTATTTTGCAGCAAACTGCCAAAAGATTATTTCTAGGCCAAAGGATATTGGCATCTTCAAGGTTTTTGATATTTAATGCCAAATTATCAGTCAGAAAATGTGTTTTCCTCCCTGCCAGTCAAAATCCAGCTATTAACAAGATATTAACGTTGCCCATTTATTAAGCTAATGTCTGCAATCATTTGAAATTTGTTGGTTACACAAATAATGTTTACAGTGTGCTAGATAAAGGCATATATTTTCTCCATTGTGAAATGATTGCTAATATTTTAAAATATTCCTCTGAGAGTGCGTTTTCTTACAGATTTATAAGTGTGATATATAATATGTTAAATAGAAATGAATATTTAAATGTAAATAACTTAAAATTTATTCATTTATATTGCTTTTCATTTATTTTTAATTTTGTTACTCTGTACTATATCCAAAACTTTAAATATATATATACATACACATATATATTATGCAGTTAAACCGCCTATACCATTAATTTGCTATTTTCCATTAAGGATAGACTTTGAAATGGTTTCACTACTTGGAAATCAAATAAATAGTTTTTATAGCTGTTGTGTGGTTTTATATCTTCATTTAATTATTTAGTCTATGCAAAATTTATTTTGCTATAAATTCTAAGGTAGGGATTTATCTTGGTTTCTAAATAGATCACAATTATTCTGGGACAATTTATTAGTTACACTTTACTTTTCCATATGGCTAAAGGAAAGAGTGTTCAAATAAATACTAGCAAAATAAATTGAGAGAATACGAACCATAGATGTCTCAGGAAACAGAATACATTGGGGTGTCCCATTGTTTAGTTCTGATCATATGTAATCACATATTTTTACTGTCATCTCTGACTGATCACTTCTAAATTAATATATTCAATTAAGATAAAAATATGGATGTGAAAATTTATTAAATATTATTCATATATATCTATTATTCATATATATTTATATAGAAATTTTATATATACACCTGGTTCTGTATTAGAAAAAAAGACAGAAAGACACACACACATATAGAGAGAGCGAATGAGAGAGAGAACTAGAGATCTATAACTGTATATATCTCCCTACTTGACTTTGTTAACTGAACATCTTCCCTTCTCTCCTGCATAGAGAGACATCAATCTCCTGTCTTCCACACCTACTCTTGATATTTGTTATGGTTAAGTTCCAAAGTTGACATGTTTATGTCCAGGTTGTTTGCAGATATCAGTGTTATTTAAAAATGAGAACAGGAATGGCCACATCAGACTATAAAATGGAAGATGATTCTATCTAAATAGATTTGTCAAATTAACTGACAAATTCCATCATTACATAACCACCAAAACATTGAGAATAATGGTCCAAACAAAAGGGCAAACAGTCCTAACTGACCATCAGACCACTTGTTTATGTTCATCTTGCACATTGGCATTCATGATGATCAGGAATATGATGCCAAAGTTCAAAATAAAGAACAGATAAATTACCATTGCCTGCATGAAAAATGTCAGTGGTACAGTCTATAAATCAGAAGGTTTATTTAGTCTCAAAAGCCAGCATGAAAAGCTAGTCCTTTCATCTATGCAGCACAGATCTAAGCTATCAATAATCATATTCTTTTCACTTTTTATTGGGAAACTGTTCTCGTGCAAACTACCACTACCTGTGGCCTTCAAAATCTCAGTGCTATTGAGTCAATGGTGATTCAAGGAGACTACCTGCAGGGTTGGAGACTATAACTGATGGAGGAGAAGCTCTGTCTTTCTCCTGCTGAACTGCAGGTGGCTTCCAAAAGTCTAGTGTTATGATCACAGACCAAGGTGTATCCACTACTGCCCTAGAGCTCCATCTGCCTCTGCTCTAAAATATGGTATTCAGCAATAACTAGCCCATTTCTTTCCTTGCCCTAACTTACATATACAGCACTCTCCACCCTAAGAAAAATGTTTGAAGCATCAGCTACTTAGATATCATACCTTCCTTTTCACAATGTCTAACCATCTACTACATCAATGAATAAAATATGATAGTCAAAGCATGACCTACCATGGTCTATAGTCTGTTTATCTCTAGCCTCATCATTGATCTTTCCAGCTGCATGTGACCTCACCAACCTTCAAGCTCGAAGGATGTAAATCTGGCATTTCTTCACTCTGAAGCTCTTCAAATAACTTAAAGGTAAATCTTTATTCCAGCACATGTTTCATCCTATCATAGGCATTGTCTTGAATCAGGGGCCCTGGTCTGAATTCACTAGACAGCAGTGAGTTTCCTTGGTTTATTCCATGTACAGTGGCACTAATTTATCTTGGAAAATATTTCCTTTTCTTTAATAGTCTTCACAATATTGCCACTGGACTGCTAAAAAATGCAATTTATTATGTATGATATTAATCCACCTAACAGATTGCAAAGTCCGTGACAGTACTAAGTTTATTTACGCTGACAGGAGCTAAACAGAACTTGGCACACTAGGAACTTAAGGTGTTTTTGAATTAATAAATGTATTATTGACTAAATGAAGACTAGCTGACTTGCTAAGATATGCTTTATTATACTTTTTTCCATACTTTTATGTGGTGTTGAGTTTTAGGAAATAGCTTTTGAACTTTTCCTGTGATATATTCACCTTCATAGAGATGTATGACTTTGTTCATGAGATATATTTTATAGTCATTTTACTGTGTAACTAATATGCTAAAGGACTGATTCAAAAATCTTCTCATACCTATCCTACTAAATTACTGCCAAATTTTACTGATTTATAAATAGGATCTGTTTATAGTAGTCATGCTTCAATAAGAATATTTTGAGAAATAGTTTCTTCCTAACAATCTTATGTTATTAATTTGCTGGGAATATTTGATATAGAAGGCATGATGGTTAGTTTTGTGTGTCAACTTGGCAAGGCTCAAGTGATTTGACCATACATCAGTAAAACTGTCATTCCATAATGTATCCTAATGAAGCTAATCACCTTTCACAATGTAACTTAATTATACTAAATGAATCAGTTAGCACAAGGGTTTTTGTTAGTTATTTCTCTTTTTCCTGATTATATATATTCATATATAGAGAGAGCAAATTCTGCATTCATGTTTATATGTATATATAAATATATATATTTAAATATGGAAACATGTATATATAGAAATATATGTATGCAGAATTCTTTCTTTCTCTTCACTGTGTCCCTTTCTCATCCCTTGTCCTACTAATCTCAGGCTATAAGACAACAAGTCTTTAGCCTGTCATCTGACCCACAACATTTAGGCTTGGTAGCCCCCACAACTGCTTGAACCAATTCTTGAAATAAATTAATGTCTGCAGAAATGGAAATAGTAACAGATAATCAGGAAAAGAAGAACAAAGATCCTGCTAGATAAGTATCTCATGGCTTTCTGTTTCTCTAAAGGACCCTGACTTATGTACAAGCGACCTTTCTTTGTTAGAATTTAACTACCGCTTAGATGATAGAAGATGGTATTCCCAATTGTACTATGCAAAGGGGATGAATTACGGCACACGTATTTTTAATCTTATGCTCAACATTGTAATTGAACGGTATGAAGAGAAAAGGATATTTTGCAGGCTGAGCCCTGGTGGCATAGTGGTTGTGCGCGGGACTGCGGCCCACTGAGATGGAGGTTCAATTCCAGCAGTGGGGCTGGGCCTCCTACTCCCACCACCGGAGAGCAGTGATGCTCAAAAAAAAAAATATATTTTGCAATATCACGTCATGGTTTTCAATCAATCTTTAAATTGAAGAGCAATAGAAAAACTATAAAATAAATCATATATTTCGGCACCAATTGCTTTAAACACTGGGGAGGGAGGGGGGGAGAAGAAAGTCATTCCAAGGAACCACCATAGGTTGTAATGCATTCAGTATTTAAAACTCATATGTTCTAAACAAGATCATGTCACATATATTTATTATTTTAAATGAGTTCTCTCAAGAAAGCATTGAATTTATACTTATGAAGACATTTATTGCTCACTAAATGCCAAGTAAAGATCATAAAATATCATTATTGAAGTCTAACAGCAATGGGAAACATTTTCTATTAGTAGTATAATTAGTTTATAAGTATGCATGCAGTAAATTCATAATTAGTTTTTTATTCTTAATATATTAATGCTGCATACAATATTGGGCATAGAACCTTAATAATATTGACAAAATAAATCACCATTTCCCAGTGAGCCGAATATCAATTTTGTCTAAAGAACTATTTGTTGGGGGAAAAATTTCAAGGAAAAATTGTTCTGCCTTAAGTTCACTCCTTAAGAAGATATTGTTGTTTTATATAGTTCCATATGTGAGAAAGGATTAATTACCTATCTAGGCTATGAAAATATCAACAATGGAGAGAGGACGAAGTAATCTTTTCATTTGCACTTGCACTCACACCTAGTATAAAATGACTAAGACATGATTTTCTACCCAATGGTTCTATGTTAGACTTGCAACTCATAAGGACAGGGCAGCAGTTTAGACTCCCCACAGGAGAGGGGCAAGTGAGGTGCTACAGTGTAAGGTCCTGGAAAGCCAGGGGGGAAGTGCTACTTTGCCCTTCGGAGTCAGAATCTCTTCGATGGCGTGAGTGAATGAATGGATTGCACATGAAGGCAAAGTAGACTGTGTTATGGGTGCTCACGAGCGTGCCTTCTGAATGCAGATAGTGATCCCTGTCTCCTGAGATGCCTTGGGATGGGCTCAAAGTGCCCTCAAGAGACAAGGAGGGAAGAGACATGGGATACGTAGGCATACTGTGCTTGACATGCCATTTTGTTTTGAATTTCGTTTTGTCTAAACAGAATTCCTAAGCTCTGTTTTGCTTACAATGACCAAAATATGACTTTGAAAATATTCCACCAGAATGTAGAGACCATCTCCTGGTGGTCTAAGACATTGAGCTGAGCTGTATCATGACTTCACCATCATGAGACGTACAAACACAGAAGGTTATTAGAGACAGGAAAGAGAGAAAAGCGGGATGTGGATGTTAGGAGATCCTTAAAAACTTCCTTTTGAATAAAGAGTTGTTAAAGCAAATGAAAGAAATAATGAAATAAAATAACTAATCTGAACATTGTAAAAGGCAGTTTTAAATGATAAAGGAAAACAATATAATAAAATACGCAAAGAGCTGGAATTAAAAATCAAAAGGGAAAAGCATGTTCAGCATATTCATGATTAAAGAACTGAATAAAACAACCCATCCTTCTGTTAAACTTAAAGCGTTATATGGGCATAATATTGAATGATACAGAAAGCATAAACACAAGGAGAAAGGACCACCCAGAGTCACTATACCAATAATAATATCAAACATCTATGTTTAACCATTTCAAGAGGTTGTACATGATTAAGAACAAGTGTTATTAAAAATAGCAATACAGGGGCTGAGCCCTGGTGGCATAAGTGGTTGAGTGCGGAACTGCCACCCGCGGGCTTGGTGGTTCAAACCCAGCGGCGGCTGGGTAGCGCCCACGACCACCAGAGGCAGTGATGCCCACAAAAAAAAAATAGCAATACAAAAAAAGAGAGAAAACAGCAATACAAACTGTGCTAAATATACTAGCATAAATAAGACTAACTGACAGAGTACAAATGAAACCTGATGCAATACTGGAAGAGTTTATTAGTCTATGCCCAGAAAGTGGGGAGATGGAATTCATATTTGTTCATATTCTAACCTGGATGGAATTCATATTTGTGGATATTCTAAGGTGACTTGAATAATAGGGGATGTAAATCATTTAACAAAATCATTAATATCACATGAAAGTAAAATTTTGCAAAAGGTAATTCCAAAATGTTCATAGCAGTCCCTTGAGAGGGAATTGCCAGAAATGAAAGCTAGATTCAGAGTAGAAATGCAAAGAAAAAAGAGCAGCTCATTTCTCATGTCAGATGGCTTTTAGTAATACTGATGACACCAGAACAATGTCTACTTATGCTTATTGTTTATGCAAAGGCATGTATGTGGTTCATAGCAAATTATGGGTAGCATTGTGCAGAATGATAATTCTAGAACATGGACATCATTGTGCTCATATGGAACCTGGATATAGACAAAAAGACAGCTACTTGAACAAACATACTGAATGGTTTGAAAGAGAGAAGGGATCGCATCAGAGTTGTAGCTTTCCACCATATTAATTCTGTCTATACATTTAGCAATAATCCTTGGAGCTGTATTAAATGCAGGAGAATCTGCCATCAGAATTAGAGAAAAGCTCATTAATACCCGGGTCTTTTAGACCATCCACCTGTGGTTGCTGAAAACCAAGGGTAATTGATTACCTGCTGACGAGCAAAGAATACAACCTTCCCTGTGATTTACACAGAGACAAAGAAAGTAACCATCCTCTGAACTGGATCCCTGAACAAAATAAGGATAAACGAAGGAACCCCTGAAGTTGTTATGTGAATGGTTTCATTTAACTTGGATACACAATCGATGCTCTTGGAAGCACCAGCCAAGTAAGCGAACACCATAGTCAATTGGACAGATCTGATGCATAAGTGTGAAAGCACAAAGATGTCACTTTGTGAATGCGGGGGACAGAAGACACTCGTGTCATCATCTCATCACCTTACATATATATGAAAGCCGGGCCATGAACAGGGAAGACTGAAGAACAATGATGTCTTGGAATTGTTATTGTTATTGAAGTGTATTGCAAGTACCCTGCATGGCCAGAAGTACAAGCAGCTCTTTCATGATCTTTGGGAGCAAAGATGGAGAAACTTTGTCCTCTGTACTTTACACATGTATCAGGAGATAGCAAAGGTCAGCACGAAAAACAGGAAGCTGGTCTGACAGTGTGACTACAAAAATAGGTTTAGACATAACAATTTGAAGATGATGCACCATGGTGAGTATTATGGAGAACTAGGCAGCATTTCAATCTCTTTTACATAGGGCCACTATGACCAGAGACAATTTGAGAACCTCGAACAGTAGCACAACAAATCTATAACTCTATGGAAGCATGGAGATGTCGTATTATTTAGCCAAATAGTATGTGCCTCCAGGCTCCATTTTTATCATAAGTATGTATTTTTCATTTTATCCTAATTTTAAACATTTTCCTACTTCACATACAGAATTATCTATTTGCTTTATTTGTTTCTGAGTTCTTTGTAGTTGAGGCTATATATTTAAATGCCATTTTCCCTTATTTCAACATTTTCTGAGTTCTCCTCATTTCTGATTATTTTCTTTTCTAATTTTGAACTATGACGATAGGTAAAAGGATATTCACCTCCTCTCCTATATTTTGACAATAACCAAAATAATTGATTTAGGATCATTTTACTACTCAGAACCTAAATCCTTCCTAGATTCACCACCTTTTCTCAAATTGGACCAAACATGCTTTCTGATAAAACTGTTTAGCAATTCAGAGTGCTCATGTCTGGGGTATTTACTTTGTTGCATTTCTGTTTTATATGCATTTAAATATAATATGATGGGGATTTCAAGGGGATAGTTCATTGTTCTTTAATTCTATGTATCTGTAAACTTTTTGAAATCCTCATATATTTCATATCATTTTGAAATATTTTGAAATATTTTTGAAATATTTTTTAAATGAACAACATCAAAACAGTTAGATATATATAACCCCCTATTAGGCAGACAGATACTGGAGGAAAGGCCAAGGGGAGACATTGAACAGTGTAAGTTATGACAAAACAATAATTTTGGAGTATTGAGAGTTGGTAGGGGAGTGAGAAGCAAGGTTGGAGGGGAAGTAATTTGTGGCTGAGGTCACAAGCTCGGATGGAAAGGTGGAGGTTCACAGAGCGAGGACAGCTGCAGGCTTGTGAAGAAGCATAGCACAATATATGTATTTATGTATTATGAGAAACTATGTATGAACCCCCAATAAAATGATTGAACATGAAAACACTGTTAGATACAAAGTAATATTACAGCTAACTCCCACGGAAGGTACACGGATAACCTTGCAATCTCAATAAACTCTTACAAAATAAATTGTATATCTTCAGACTATCAAAGGAAAAGTTTTTACAAACTCATTAAATATTTAGTTCAGAGTTATATTAGACTACAGGAAGGAAAGGGAGTCTTTGGTCTAAGAGAAAGACAGAAAATAAATAGAAGTCACGCTTTACTAATTATGCTGAGCTGCTAGCAGAAGGCAAACTAAGTTAAAAAAACTCAACTGCATTTTGTTTATGTATTCTCCAGAATGGAAAATAATTTGCAAATTTGAAAATAATAGGAACATAACATTAAAAAGAAAATCAAACATAGCTTAATGTAGGAGAAAGGTAGTTACCTGGGACCTAAATAGTCCATTTGTTCAGACAGCTTCCCAAAGCAGTTGCCGAAGAATTCATATCAACTCACGATGAGCGTACAGAATGGAGTGCAACTACCTCTCATGGTTCCCAAAGTTGTAAAGTTTTATGAAAGCAGCTTGACTGAAGTGGGTTCCAACCTCTGACCATCCCTTTAGAATATGAATTATATGTGAGAATAGATGCTGAGTCATATCTAAATTTGTATTCTTCCTTTCTTAATGTGTACATTGAAACACAGATTCTGATACCTGGGGGTATCCTATAGGGCCATTAGCATAGTGAACTGCCTGTGAATCTGCTAAGTGCAGCAGCAACAGTTTCAAGCCACAAGCTGCTCTCCCGAGGAAGCATCAGACTTCATGCTCTCCAGGATGGTGCTGTCTCAGGAAGCCACGGTGGAAGTTCTCCTCTGACTGCTGGGGCAGCTGAGTCTGGATCGGTGCCAGCAAGTTTTGCTTTGATGGGAATGTTAGATAAACGGTGGCATGCAGCTAACAAAATCCATACAAATGTTTCTTAAGAGTAGTTAGCTACAGCGGTTGCCAACGTTATCAAACATACAAGCAAGTCAAATATGAACCAGTGTGTTGGACAGCCTAGATGCGATGCACCAGACACTAGTATTTCAGACACGCTGTGGTGAAGGAGGTACACATCTGGAACACATTAGTTTTTACTGGAAAAGTCAAGACTAAGCCCAAAGTCATTATGCTAAAAGACAATACCAGACTAATAATTCCAACATTATCTATTTTACTGCCTACTTCACTTCTGCAGGGACAATAAAGAAATAAGGTTAGGAAAGATTAAAATATTTCATGGAAGAAATGTATTATTTTTATTTAATTCTATGTATCCACAAACACATAAAACAGCATAGGGCATAGGACAACTCCACAGCAAAAGACTTCTTTAAATTGTAAAAGCACAGAGATGCCACTTTAAGGACTGAGGTGCACCTGACCAGTATCATAGCATTTTAAATCTCCTCATACTCATGCAAAATCTGAAAGAATGATGAATGGATATGTTATGGGATACTGGCAAAGCATATTAAATATGCCATGGACTGTAAGAATAATATGATAGGATATAATTGATAAAATAATATAATATAAAATTAAGCAGAAGATGGTAAAGCTAATTGGCTACTGTATACAAAATATTTTGGCCACAAAGAAAATATCATTTTCTTTGAAATGTCATGGAAAAAGTATTCATAGTAGACAATTCATGAAAGAAGACATGCTGGAGTCTAATAACCAGATGAAGAAATGGTTGAATTCATTAATTCAAAGAGAAATACAGCTCATGGTGGCCGCAGCGGCAGCGGAGGCAGCGGCTTGGGCGAAATGTGGCTGTCGCTGACCTGCGAGGCTGGCGGGTGTGCGCTGAGCACCAGCCCAGCCTCCGCCTCCAGGTGCCCCAGGGCCCCACACCCCTGACGCTGGGAGGGTGCTGAGCGCTCGCTGGCCAGGACGATGGTGAAGTGCTTCCTGGGCCAGAGCGTGCTCAGGAGTTCCTGGGATACCGGAATCCCTACAGCTAGCATGTCCTGACAGAAGGCATCGTGCACCGTGCACCGGGAGGTGACCCCTGTCCAGAAGCTCCTTTCCTGGCGACTCCTGACCAAGACCTACAGGATGCCCCGCTGGCCCGAGCAACTGTTTGCTGCCAATGTCACTCACTCGGTGTACATCCTGGAGGACTCCATTGTGGACCCACAGAATCAGACGATGACCACCTTCACCTGGAACAACACCATGCCCGGCTCATGGTGGTGGAGGAACGCTGTGTTTACCGCGGGAACGCCGACAACAGTGGCCGGACTGAAATCCACCGGGAAGCCTGGGTCTCCTCCAACTTGTTTGGTGTCTCTGGAGCCGTCCAGGAATTTGGTCTGGCCTGGTTTGGAAGCAATGTGACCAAGACGATGAAGGGCTTTGAGTACATGCTGGCCAAGCTGCAAGGTGAGTGCCCCTTCTTAGACGCTTGTTGAAACCACCAAGGAAGCCACAGAAAAGGCAAAGGAGATGGCACTGGCAGCTACCGAGAAGGCCAAGGACCTTGCCAGCAAGGCAGCCACCAAGCAGCAGCAGCAGCAGCAGTTGGTGTAGCCAGTCCAGTCCCTGCCCCCCACCCTGGACCAGACCATCTGGCTCCCTCCCCTGACCTGCCTCCAGTATGCTTTCTTAATTAAAAATCAACTTCCAGCCCCTATCTACTGTCTGGAGCTGTGTGTGTGGGTGTAGAGGGTGGGGATCCATTTGGCACTACAGGACACTAAGCACGTCCGTCATCCATGTCTGTGCTAGCCCTGCTTATTTCCCCCGTGGAAATCTGAGGGACAGAGAAGTACTGACCTGCCCTCACAGGTCAGAGAGACCAGATGTTGTCATAAACACTAGACTGTAAGCTCCACAGGAGCAGAGAGATGCTTGCTCTCCGATGTTTCCCAGGTACTGAAACAATATTTAGCACATAGTAGGTACTCAACAAATACTTGTTGAATTCAAAAAAAAAGAGAAATACAATTTAAAACAAGGACAAGGAACACTCTCAAAATGACACTGTAGAGCTCCCTAAAATAAAGAAGAAAATATGAATAGATATATCCACTCCCTTGTTTATTATAACACTATATACAGTAGTAAAAGGATGGAAACAAAGAGTCTCTCTATGGATCTATGGATGAATGGATAATTAAATTCTGGTGAATATATATATGTGTATATACACACACACACGGGAATATTATGCATCTTAAAAAAATAATAGTGAAACTGTTAGACTGTTTTTCTTCTCCATATCCTCATTTACATTGTGAAATTTTGAGATACCGATATTGTTCAAGTTATATATCCGTGGACAATTTATTTGCCAAATAGCATTTGAGACAAGGGAGACTAAAATATAAGAATTTCCTTATTACTAAAATTTGCACAGGATTGAATTTGCAAGTACAAACAAGAGTCCCTTTGTCTCTTTCTCTCTCTCATTCTTTTTCACACAAAAATACACACAGACACACATAATCTCTCTCTATTTATTTATTTTAATGAGGAAGTTGGGAGGTAGGAGACAACAAGTCTAAATACAGAACCGTAAGTAATTATCAAAATCCATTTTATTTTTGTAATAGTTACATAATCTGGTGTAAATTTGAGTCTGGCCTGTCAATCAAGATATAAGCAATGAGGCCTCTGTGTGGGCATGGACTTCTCCTGAGAATTCTGATAATTCCTGTATCTTCTCCTTGAAGTCAGGAAACAGTTCTCTCTCTCTGCTCACTCCCTGAGACACTCTCTACGGAAAAGGTCCCCAGAGATATTCTCTGGGAGCTGGAGAAGCCACACGGACCTATCCTAATGCAACCAGATCTCTGCAGCTGGAAAGGCTACTTAGAGACCTCTGCCAGAACTGAGATTCTTACAATGCTACTGAATCAGCAAAACTTCCAACCTGCTGTCCTCTCATCCTTCTGCATTTGGCATATTTTATGAGTCTATAAAGGACTTTATAGATTGGAATTGGGCATATGGACTGATATTAAACTTATGGACTTGATCTGGACTGGGCTGGGATGTTTTCTGTGTATTAAATTGCTTTTGTATAAAAACCTCTTCCTTATACATATGAGTGTCTACTACTTTTTTTCTCTAGTCTACACAGACTAGCACACTTTTTTCAAAGGGTTTTATTTGTTGGTGATGGGAAGGCATATATTTTCTCATACATCAGTATGTACATAGGATGAAAACATTATTTTTAATTAAAAGAGAGAATGATTTATACTGATTTCTGAACATATTATAAAGAATTTGCCAACAAGTTATCTTATGACATATAATAGAAACGCCAATAAATTCTATCACAGATTTCACTATGTAACTTCAATACATATTGTCTGAATAGCTGATCCATCTGAAAATGTGAGATAAAGGAAGTTGTCTTTTTACCATTAAATATTTAGTCTTATTGCCAGTCTAGGGAACATGAAAAGACACCTAACCAAAAATACCACAGTCATATAAGTCAGGGGTATTATGGCATTCCTCCAAGGATCATTTTCACTTACAAAGAGACTTTGAAAAATCCGGGTGCTTTTGTACTCTTACAGCTCTGAAGAAAAGCCCTAGAAGTTCTGTGGTTCCTCCCTCACTTGTGAATCCCGATGTGGTAGTCAACTTTTTGAAATATTTACAGACTCATAAGACCTATGGCAGTTCTACTCTGTGTTCTAGGCTCCCTATCATGCTATACTGAATCAAAGTTTCTTGGACATAAATAAGAATGAAAATGGTCAACTTGGGAGGCTAAGGCTGTGGAAGTGCACCTTGAGAGTTTTCTTTAATTGAAGTCAGAGTACTAATTTGGGGACTTCCTAAAACAATTCCAGATACAGCTTAGAGAGAGCTCTGAAACACACCAAATTCAGATTCTCAGACATGGAACCTTGCTGACTCACGTTCTTGCTAGGTGACACTGAATCAGATTCCACCCCTGGTGAGATTGAAAGAGGACCCATTTCTGTGCTACCAGCAGAGCTGTTCCCACACCACGGCCTATCATTGCAGTTATTGTATCAATCCTTCTTGCAGACCTTTGTCTCATTTGATGTCCCTCCCCTACACCAAGCATGATTGTCCTCCAGAGACTGGTCTTCTGACTCAGAAACATTCTGGGCATGCTTTTCGCCAAGACCGATTGGTTTGTCCTTGTAACTTTCCATGGCAATTTCAATATTCTTTTGAAGGTGTCAAATCTCGTTAAGACTTCCTTTATCAATGGCCAGCTTTCACACACATGTATATGAGGCAATTGGAAATACCTTGTCTTGGGTCAGGTGAACCTTGATCCTCAAAGTCACATACTGGATTTTCAGTACTCTAAAGTGATGCTGTGCAGCAGGTTTATCTAATAATGCAATCTGTCTTTGGATCTATTGACTGCTCCTTTGATGGTGGATAAGCAAGGCTAAATCCTGGACACTTCAATCTTTTCTCCATTTATCAAGATATTACCAATTATTCCAGTTTCAAAGATGCTGTTTTTCTTTATATTGAGTTGTTATCCATAACAAAGGCAACAATCTTGGAGATTTGTTAGCAAGTACTAACATCAAGGAAGGTTGTGAATATGCATATCATGGATTGTCACTAAGCCTTCCTCCGATCCTGATGACATATTTTTGTTCATGTACTCCAGCTTCTTTGATTATCTGCTCAGTATGAAAATTGATTAAGTATCCTAAGAGGATACATCCCTGTCACCCATCTTTCATGATTTTAAACCATGTAACATTTCCTTATTTTGTGAGCACAGTTATCTCTTGGTCCATGGAAAGATTTCACATAAGAACAATGAGTGTTCTGAAATTCCCATTCTTTCAAGATGATCTCTATTTTCTTGTGGTTCACACAGAATATCTCTTTATAATCAATAAAATATAAGAAGGTACTTTCTGGTATTCTCTCATTCACTCAATATCCTTCTGACATCAGTAATGGTATCCCTTGTCCCACATCCTCTGCTGAATCTAATCTGAACCTCTGGCGGTTCCTGTCAATGTGTATCTGCTAGCTTGTTGGATGATGTTCAGCAAAATTTTCCTTACATGTGATATACATGATATTGTAAAATTGGATTACTTTTGGGTACAGATATAGGTCTCTTCCAGTCAGTTGGTCAAGTAGCTGTCTTCCAAGTTTTCTAGCATAATAGAACAAGTGGGCCTAGTGCTTTACCAGGCAGCTCAAACATTTCAATTGGTATTCCATGAAGTCCTGGGTCCTGGTTGTTGCCAAGGCTTTCAGTTCACCGTGAGCTTCTTCTCCATATCCTAGTTCCTGAAATAGTGCAATGTCAACTAGCTCTCTTTGGAACAGCAACTCTGCATATTCTCTCCAACTTTTTTGATGTTTCCTATATCATTTAACATTTGGCCCATGAAGTCTTTCAATACTGCAGTTTGAGCCTTGACTTTGTGTGTGTGTGTGTGTGTGTGTGTGTGTGTGTGGCAGCACTTCCCTGGTGGGAGTAGGAAGTCCAGCTGCTGCTGGACTTTTTTCTTTTCTTTCAATTGATCATAAGTCTAGAGTTTTGCACATTTCATTATAATATTTCACTTTGTCTTCTTGAGCTGCCCTTGGTAAATTTCTGTTCTGCTCTGATTTCATGATTTTTTTGTGTTTGCCTTTGCAACGTTATGACTAAGAGCAACTTTTAGATTCTATTCTGACATACACTTTGATTTTTCTTTCTTTCCTGTCTTAGTAGATTTCCTACAAACCCCCCATGATTAATGTAACACACTGTAGACCTTCCACGTAAACTATGTAAGCAACCAGTATTTGGGGTAACATATAGGCCCCTGGATCAGATCAGAGCCCTAATGCAACAGGATAAAATACTTTCTAGGGGTTTTCCTGGGTTACTTTTAAAGAGACTTGGCAGAAATGCGTGTCCTGCTAGATCTGGATACTGTATGTGTTTTACTGATCTCTTGCCATATCGGCAGGAACCAACATTGGACAGCAAACCTTGTATTGCTTTGACTTTGCATTCATCAACACATATCTGTCCTGCAACTGATTCATCTTCTCCCATAGCTACATCAGTTAATACTCCAGTTTAATATCCATCTTGTGGATTTAAACCAGATGTAACTTACCCAGCTTTATAACTGTGTAATTCTCTCTCTCTCTCTCTCTCTCTCTCTCTATATATATATATATATATATATATATATATATATATATTTTTTTTTTTTAAGTTTCATTTCTCTAGAGAAATTACAGAAATGCCATTATCATATGTATAGATTTTAATGGAGGAAACCTCTCATTACAGAAATTTATACATCATCAAGAAAAGTTTAGTATGAATAAAGGGGAAATACAAAGTGTTAAAATAGTGTGTATATAATTTTCCGGATTTGAGAAAGCTTTTTAGACTCATACTCTAACAATTTCAAAATAGCAATATATATTATATTCCATACTATCACCTTTGTAATTGGTGGTCTTGTGAATGAATATGGCCATTGATAAGGTTTTCTATTCATAGAAGTAATGTCTAAACAAACAAGTGTCTTTTTCTTCATCAGAAATATAAAGTAGGGAGACAGTAGGCTTAGGTAATATCATAATTTGCTGAAGAATTGTATAAAAAAGCACCACTGGTGATGATAGATTTACATTCCATGAGACCTGATTCTAGTAATTTTTTAATTATGCCTATAAATAATGCTATCTATTATCAGAGCTCAATTAATGTTGGCTATTAATTTTTAAATAAATTTGGTGAGGAAGTTGCTCTCCCACAATAAAATATAGAGTTTTCCAAAAAGCAATGTGATAACTTTTACATAGCACCTCTTATTTGCTAATAACATTCACAAGCATTAGAGACAATTAAACATTTAAAACAGTGTGATTAGATGGCATGCGTGATGATAGGTCCTTACAGCAAGAGGAGGGACTATTTTGTGAACCCAAGTCGTCAGTCTTCAGAAGCTTTGATCATCAGTGCTATGTTCTGGAGTCTCTCAAGGTCCACTAATGCACAATAAGATAAGGTAGGCCAGAGTCCCCCATCACTAATCTTCTAGCATAGCTTTAGCTTACATCTGACAGGAATATTATAGATGAACATCTTCATTGTGCAGTGTGCCTTCATAAACATAAGTGATTAACCCTCATATCATTTCTGTCACACCTTGTGTGTAACCAATAAGCAACCATCTCGTTTTTGTGAAAAACTGTAGTTTTATATTTCACTCTAATATGTTTTACTATCTTCTTTTTTGTATCATTTAATTAACCCAATCTTTTCTACTTTTGTCAAACCCTGGTGGCATAGTGATTGCACATAGGACCAACACATGCAAGGACAGTAATTTAAAGCCACAAATTTGCTCCATATCAGAAGGTTGGCTTTCTAATCCTGTAAACAGTTAAAAAGTCTCAGACATTTGAAGAGGCAGTTCTACCCTACTCTATAGGTCACTATGAATGATCATTGACTCTTTGTCAATGGTATTTTTGGTAGTTTTTCTTCTACTTATAAAGCTACAGAGTCTACTTGGTGCTTAGAAAAATGACTGCTTACTCTAGTTCCATGTCATGATCTATAAAATATTGTTAATACAGATGAAGCACTTTTGCTCAACTTTACCTGTGACATTTAGGAGATTTTCTCAAAATATATATATATATATATATATATATATATATATATATATATATATATAATGATTTCTGAATAATGATGTTTGACCATACCCAAGTGCTTTGATTTGATAAAATGAAATTTTGAGATTTTTATTCATATTATCCATTTAGATTTTTAAACAATGCATTATTAATTAAGTTCTAGGAAGCAAGAAACCAAAGATATCTCAAGAACATCGACAGAGTTGCAAACATATAACTATGTATGTATGCATATCTGTGCATGTATGCTACTGAATTAGGATAAATGCCTTCTCTGATCCTCCTTGAAAACCACACGTAAATGAAAATGACCCAAAATATTAAATTAATAAAATGCACTACAAATATCAGAATGCAATTCAGAAAGTTGGAATGTTTAAAGAAATTCTATTTGAATAACTCACAGAAATGATACGAAGATACTGTAATGCAGTGAATAATTTAAGATGGCTCTTTTGTTTCCCTCCATTTTGCAGTGGACTGTAAATTCCTAACGTCTATGCTTATGGTTGCAAGTTCTCTCTTATTTTAGTAGACAGGATTAGTGTGGGATGTATCTTGAGTTTCTGCTTACTAAGGAATATAGCTCAAATCACCACACTTAGTTTCGCTGAGGTGGTGGTCTGCATCCAATCTGTAGAAAGATTCTGATTAAATGCTCTCTCCTTTTGGACCTGCATCTGTTTCATCTTTCTCTAACTCCTGGTTTGGGAGATTTGAGTCAGTAATACATAATTTGACCTGACTTGGGACCTTATGAAGGGTTTGGCTATCTGACATGTCCATTTGGATTGTCAACTTCTACAGTCATGCTCCCATAACAGAAGTCTCCAAGCTAACACTTGACCAGCAGATATAGGACTAGCCAGTTTCCACAACTGCAGACACTGTTTCACTGAGGTTTCCGGCAGTAGCAGCCCATCATCTGACCAAATCCACCAGCTTCCTTGCCCTGGGGTCAGTCCTCTGCCATATGACCTGTCACTGTGGGTTTGTAAGGCCCTACAAGAATAATAGTAAAGGAGAATTCTGGATTGATGCCCTGGCCCAAGGATTTGGAACTTTTCAGACTCTACAACAGAGTGACACATTTCTTTGACCATCCATAAATTCTATAAGATGTTTCAATGATTTACATAATCTAAAAATGTAATAATATTAAGATTTAGAGAAAATCATACTAAGAAATTTTTATATTTCATATGGGGTTGTGGAACAACAGTTTGGATAAGGTAGGCATTGAGGATATTTTTAATCTTTATCTCATAGGGACCAGTCTTATGTTGATTCTCATAAAATAAATGATTTATATCTAAAAATTGCTTTGTGATGCTATTAATAAGACAAGAATTTTCACTTTTAGTAAGATTACCACACACATATGTTGCAAAGAAAATGAAAATTGTGTTATAAGATATAATAGTGCACAGAAAGAAAAATATAGATCATATAAATATATTGTCAAGATAAAATATAAGTTATCAGTTAAAAATCACCTTGACAATATAAAGTGCTGAAATGTGAATATGATCCTGTTATAATTTTAGGTCAATAGGTTATTAAGCCATATACTCTGATGATGGTGCCAAATGTGCAAATGTGCTTGATGGATTGTTGTATGAGCTGTAGGAGTTCCAAATAAAATGATTCATATATATATATATACATATATGAGAAAAGCAACTAATATTGATAGACAAAATGGATACTCAAAATATTGCATGTTTTTTTCTAAGTTCTTAACTTATTGTATAAGCATTCCTGTATGTGTAAGTTTTATTCACACAATATGAAACAAGGAATGAACCTATTTTATTGCAATTGTAGTTTTCTCTTTAAAGATCATCGCTGTTTAAAGATAGTACCCACTATATTTCAAAGAAAGTAAATAATTTCACAATGGAGGTAAATAAAATAAATTATTTTGATACTTAAAATGAAGATTTTGGGTAAATCAGAATTATTTTTGTCTTATTAAGCTTCAGATTAGATGTCACCCACTAATCAGGCCCTTATCTGCCCTATTTCAGTTGATGGGAATTCACTCCTTCACCAAGAGCTTTCATTAGAAATGAATACATCGACCTTGAGTGCCACTCTCAGGCCAGTATCCATTTAGCTACGCTTATTATTTTATGCTTTAAATAATTCTCCGTGCCCAACACATAATGTAATTCAAAAAAAATAGATTCAATCAAATACATAAATTTGAAGAACTGTTAGAGAGAAAGCATGCTTGTGGAGTAAATTACTCTATTCAAAACTGGATTGAATATCAAATTTTAGGTAAGGGAAAAGCAGGATGACAGCATCCACACAGAATATACAATGTTCCTGGAAACTTAGATATCTATTAATAGTAGAAATAACAGCAAGTAGTAGATAATTTTTGGAATAAGAGAAAAGTCAACAGAATGCAGTGCTTGAGAAGGAAGAAGAGAGAAGCCTTGCAAGAAGAGAAGTGCTGCCAACTCTGCTTAAGGACACAGAGAAAGAGGGTGAGGTGAGAGCAGAAGAAGTCAAGAGGATGCAGACATGCAGAGATTGTTGGTGATCACAGAAAGAGCAGCTCTGTGAGGAGCTTATGTTTAGTCTATTATTTACAGGTGAAGGTTATTTAGTCTCTCCACATAACGGTTCATATTTTTGGAAACCAGATTTGAAATGGGTTGAGGCATGGTTAAAATATTTGAATTATGTTTTTTTTTTAAATAATATAAGCCACCACTTTTCTGTCAGCTTGTCATGCTGTGGTAGCATGTGTGCTGCTGTGATGCAGAAAGCTATTTTACTATACTTCAAATACCAGCAGGGTCATCCCAAGTGAACAGGCTTTAGTGACACTTGTAGGCTAAAAAGAGACTCTACAGAAATAATTGTCAATATATTTTGGAGGAAATAGCCATGGAAACCCTTATGAATAGCATTGACATGTTAGCAGATATTGACAGCCTAATGAATTGAAGCAGGACATAATGAGACAAGCAGCCAGAAGATAAGCCCCTCTAGTCAGTAGGCACTGAGGAGAAGTTAGCTGCCTTCTCAAAGTAAAATTGACCATGATGATGTGCATAGAATAAAGTCTATAAGAATAAAGCTTTATTCGCTGATAGAGCAAATGCAAAATTAGAAGAGACAGCTGCAAATATTTAATAATGAGAAATGCATGAAGTATGAATCTATGAAAGTGTGATGTCACCAAACAGAAAATGAGGTTCATGTAGAGGATATCCTACCTGGTAGGGACTAAAACAGACTGATATTGGCCACTTTAAATAAGAAAAGACATATGGTTTCCTATTCTGAGAATGACAAAGGAATAGGATCACATTCGTTGTCAGAAAGGTCATTTAAAATGAAAAAGTAAAAAGGTCATTTAAAGGTCTGTCTTGGAGTACAATGCTGTCTGTGATAGGGCTCTATCTATTAGCATTTAATTACTACAACTATTACTCAAATTAAGGATTAATTACTAAAAGCAATAATGAAGAAATAGAAGAATTTTAGCAACCAATGTTTTCAGTTTGCAACCAGTCGATCATGCAATCAATATGCATTGGTAATTATTGGTGATTGGAATGAAAAGATTATAAAAAAGAGGAAGGAAAAGTAATTGCAAAACATGAGCTTGGTGATAGAAATGAAGCTGACTATCACATGAGTGAATGTTGCAAATATGACATATTCATGGAAGATAAATTTTTATTCAATAGCATAAATATTGACTATGCACTTTGATGTCTACTCATGGAATGCACAGGTATTAAATTGATGATAAATCATGGAAGACACTATGTAGCTCAATATCAGCATCTAAAGCCAAATTAAAAGTTGCCTAAGCAGACAAACACTTCTGATACTTAAGTTCAGGTTAAAGCTGAAGAAGGTACAAACGAGTCCATGAGAGCCAAACTAGGATCTTGAGTCTATCAACACTGACTTTTCTTAATTTCTCATGAATGGTGTTAACACATTAAACACTATTGACAGAAAACCTGAAGAGCTGTGAGAGGACAGCAAGAAAAAGATTCATTAAAAACATATGGAAAAAAGAGAAGTTAAAAGTGGATGCTCCGAAGAAACTCTGGGCCTTGCTCTTATTCCTAAAGTAGCTTAGGCATTTGGAGAAATGGTGAAGTCAAAGCGCAAAACAGAAAATTTCAAAGGGCAGCTCAAGAAGACAAAGTCAAATATTCTACTGAAATGTGAAAAGACCTAGATTTAGAAAATCAAAAAGGACATCTTCAGAATATGTGAAACTTTAAAAAAAATTCAGGCTAGGATAACAACATTAAAAAATTATATAGGCAAAATATGGAATAAGGCAGAAAGTATCCAAAGCAGAATAAGATGGATAGTCACTGTATTAAATGAAAAAAAATAGTCAAAATCCCAACATTTTAGGAGGTAGTACATGAGCAAGAACTAAAGTTATTGAAAGAATTCCACACTTAATTATAGTAGGTAAAACAAGACTCCAGAAACTCATGGACTACCAATCCAGATGTTTTAAACAGCTGATAAAGCATGCAAACATTTAGCAATTGGTGCCAGGAAATTTGGATGACAGCTACTTGGCCAACTGACTAGAAAAAAACCTACATTTGAACCCTTTTCAGAAATATAGATCAATAGAGTGCTCAGACTATAGAACAATATCACTGATATCACAAGCAAGTAAAATTCTGTGAAGGTAACCAGCAACATTTGTAGCAGTGCATTGACAGGAGCTTCCAGAAGTTCATGTTGGATTTTCAAGAGGATGTGAAACAAGAAATTTAATTTCTAATGTCATATGGATTTTGCCTGAACACAGAGAATATCAGAATGATGTGTACTTCTATTTGACTATGCCCAGAGATTTGACTGTATGCATCATTAAAAAAATTAAGAAGGAAAACTCTAGATAGCCATGAGAAAAATGGGAATTTTGGAACACCTTGGTGTGTTCATAGAAACTGTATATCCAGTTGTGTAAAACAGAACAAGGGAATACTGCCTGATTTTTAAAAGGCATGTTCCATGAGCATATTTTCTCCCTTTACTTTTTCTAACTGAATTCTGAGAAAAATCACCTTTAGAGCTGTGTTGTATGAAGAAGAATGTGACATAAGGATTGGAGAGAAGTTTATTCTTATTAATAACCTGTGATATGCAGAAAGAGACTCTGGGCTTGGTGAAGATTAGGAGGGTTTGAAGCACATGTTGATGAAGGTCAGCGATGCTGCCTTCAGTATCACTCTCAATTCAATATGTAGAAAACCAACGTTCTCATAACCAGAACAATAGGCAACAAGATGATACGTGGACACAAGATGGAACTTGTCAAGAATTTGCTTTCTTCTCACTTGGTTCCTCAATCAATATTCATGGAAGCAGCAGTCATGTGCTGCCCAGACCCCTTTAAAATGTTGAAAATCAAGCATGTGACTTTGAGGATGATGGTGTGCCTGACCCAAGATATGGTGTTTGCTATTGCCCCATATACATTGAGAGTTGGTCATTGACTGAGGAAGAAGGAAGAGAAGACATGCATTTGAATCATGGTAAGGCGTAGATAATTGGAAGCTTCATGATTGCCTTCCTGATATCATGTGATTTTCCCTTTGAAGAAGTATGGCAAGAATGCATCTTAAAGGCAAGGAGAGATAAATCCCCAGAGAATGACTTCAAATTTGGTAAATAAGAGTACTTCAAAAGAGGAAGGCTCTCATCAAAATGGATTGATATGGTGGCTGCAACAATGGACTCAAACATAAGAAAAGTGGTGTGGATTGCACAGGACCAAGTAGTTCAGTTCATAAGATCACTGTGAGTAAGATGGTTGACTTGGTGATTCCTAACAAAAACAACAACAGCAACAACAACAATAAAGAAATATATAGGCTGTCATCCACTCTTTTCAAATTACTTTCCATGATTATGCTTAATTTAATCTCAAGAAATAAGGGTGTTCATTATCATCTGTCTTTTTCTTATTAAGAAGGTAAGCTACCAAATCAAGTATAGAGATTTACCAGCGCTTGCTTGATTTATGGGTAAGTTCTCTTTTCACCAGTAAGTACAACTCTCAAACATATGAATTAATTGGGAATGAGGATCTCAGAGTAGCTGCAGCAACGGGCTAAAATAAAACATGGATTGTGAAAATCAAGCAGGACCAATCAGTGTTAGGTAAGTTCTACTGAGTTTCGACTCACTTGGAGTTGAAACTACCGGCCAGCACCTAAGAACTGCAACAAGTACTTAACACTTGTTGACAATCTGGACTACTTTAGTACTCTCATAATTAATGGTACTCTGTAACAATTACAAGGGGATTTTTAAAAGTCTCTCCCCTTAGAATTCAAGTTTATTAAGCTCTGAGGAATATTCTAATGCTTTTCAGATGCAAAACTTCAATTTTATTTCCCAAGGGAGTAGGGTGCCTTCTAGAAGAAATATAGTTTAAAACCTTAATTACGAAACATTATTCCCATAACAAAGTCAATTTTACCACTCAAAAATTAAAGAAAACAAATTGATAGCTTATTAATATGCATGAGTAGCAATAGATGATCTATTTAGGGAAATAACGCAGACTAGAGGGGAATAACATCAGAAGCAAGCATAATTGTGGATGGAAATAAAAAATGAAGCGAAAAATTAACATAACAAAAGATAAAATAATAAAATTGAAAACAGTTCACTTTGAAAACATGTTTGCTGTACAAATGGTAGTGTCTTTAACTCTTTATAATTCAATATTTTCTTAGACAGCTAATTTCATAAACTGATGAGCTAAAGTATCAAAACTGTCACACATGCTCGTATTCTATACTTATTTCATATTTTGTACACTACATTGTAAAGATTATATTTTCTTTAGAGTATGTATTTTTATAGTGACCTAATCATTCAATCCGTAGTCCCTGGATGGTATAACCTTTTAACAATGTAAGAGTAAACAGAAGGGTTTAGGTCACACAAAGCACTTCAGAAGAAGAATCTAGTGAACCATTCTGGAAACATGAGGCATGAGAAACGAACTCCTTTAGATTCTCTCTCACACACACAGGTCATCATGCGATAAAGTTGACCAAGCAAAAATGTTTGTTTTGCTTTTGTTTTCAGGGCGTAGCCTCCTATTGGAGACCCGCCTCTGCAGACTCCATGTGTGCGAAATCCCACTCCATGTGTGCGAAATCATCCCAGCATATGTAGCCACCCTGGTGAGGTGGGCTGCGGCAGCTGGAAAGAGGTCTGAGTGAGGCTCCAGTTTGTGGCAGTGGCTGGGAAGGGTTCTCACTCCTGGACACAGGGCCCTAATTACCCCCTGCCCTCCACCATCCAATGGGAACCAGTCCAAAGCTGGAGCCTTGCCTGGTAGCCCCAGGCCGATCCTTCTGGGGCATCCTTGTAAGGCTGTGTGGACCACTCCTCCTAAGCCTCCCTTTGGGCTCCTGGAGGTGGGGGGAACACCTATCTGTAAACTGCCTGAGAGTCCTTGCCTGGCCTGCCTCCAGCGAGAAGCCTCCCTGAAGGTCTTGCTGGCCACCTGGGCAGGGAGATGGTCCAGGCTAGGAGGGGCAAGAGGAGGGGCCAGGGCTTGGGCAGGGTCGTGGTGGCTTAGTCATCCTTGTCCTTGGCATCATGTTTGAGGAGCGGGTGAACCCCACTTACTTGAAATTGCCCTTCTTATCGATGGGAGACTCCCAGTACATCTCGTCTACCTCCTTGTCCCCGAAGTGGTCGCACCTGGTGAGCAGCTCCCGCAGGTGGTCCTTGTAGATGAAACTGGAAGCCTCCTGTACAAAGCAGGTGAAGGCGTTTCAGATGATGTCCTTAGGGTATATGCTGTTCAGTTTCTCCCCAAACATGGTGAGAACATGGTGAAGGTGGTGGGCCCTGGGGCCTCGCTCATCATGCCCTCCAGGTATGGGTTTGGCCGTGGGGTTCTAACCCAGAGAAGCTAGCATGTCCTACAGGGCCTCCTTGTCGATGAAGCTGTCAAGGTTCTGGTCGATTATATTGATGTCTTCCTTAAACTCCTGATCTGGAATTGGTCAAACATTGTGAAGACATTAGACGTGGTTCTCTGAGGTGGCCGCTTCTTGGTGGTCTTGGCCTTGTCTCCGCTGCAGGGCATCTTGGCTCTGGGTGGGTGAGCTGGTACAGGAAGGGCCGGTGTGGAGCAGGCAGTCTCACACAACTTGTTTTAGACATTTTTAAATGGTAGATATTTGGGAATAGGTAAATTAATCCCTTTAGCTAATAAGAATGGGTGTTGCTAGATGTCTGGAATAAGGACGTTTTTCCAGTAGATCCAGAAATAAAAGAGTGGGGAAAGGGATAAAGGATATTGTAAAAAATGCCTTTCCCGTCCTGCCTAGAGATTGTTTTGTGATAGCTCTTCTTGTCCTATAAGGCCTAGAAATATTTTATAACCATAAGGGATCTTCTATAGAACCATGACCCTAAGCCTCCAAGACAAAATAATAAATTTCATGATATATTTGATTGCATATAAACAGTAAAAGCAACTGCATTTGCTCCTTTTCTTTTGTGAGTGTGTGTATGTGTGTGTGTGTGTGTGTGTGTATAATGCAACTTAACAACGAATATGGGATCAAATTAACAGCAGCAATTCAAAGATTACTAAATGGGAAACTTGGTGCAAGTAAACTTATATCAATATGAAAAAAACAAAATTTTAAAAGACAACAGGAATATTTGCAAAATGAGAAAAATGCTTTAGGGTATGTGACCCTGTATGCATTTTCAACAAGAGCAAAATAAATTATCAAAAAATCAGGGCTGGGCTGAGCCCTGGTGGCATAAGCTGTTGAGTGCTGGATTGTTGCCTGTGGGCTTGGTGGTTCAAATCCAGCGGCGACTCTCAGAAGCAGGGCTGGGTGGTGCCCACGACCACCAGATGCCCAACCCAACCTCCCCAAAAATATCAGGGCTGAGCCACCGTGGCGTAGTGGTTATGTGTGGGACTGCGGCCCACAGGGTTGGCAGTTCAAATCCAGCATCAGCTCTCCAGGAGCAATGCTGAGCATCCCACTCCCAGCAGGGGGCAGTGATGCCCACAAAAAAATCATAAGAAAATAAAAATTACAAAATCATTTACATAAACTGTTGGAGGTTATTTTTTGTTACTAACAAATGTCAACTTCTGTTTTGTTTTTATGACTCTTGAACTCATAAGGGACACCATCACTGAAATTTCATTAGGCATTTCTGTTTTCTCTGTAAAACATCATTTAATCTTGCAGATAATTGCAAGGTTATAAATACACACACACATACACACACACACACACACTTACACACAACCAAACTTTGCTGTGGAGTCATGTCCACTCACAGTGCCCTGTAGGACAGTGCAGCATTGCTCCCATGCGGTGGGAGTAGAAAGGCCTGTCTTTCTCCCGGGGCATGCTTGGTGCATGATGAACTGCTGACCTTCTGGATCAGATCCTAACTGGTAACCTTTGTGCCCCCAGGGCTCAGCGAGCATCATAGAGCTTCCAAACACTATATTTGGCCTCCAATACTTGAAGCATCACTTGCAAATATAACTATGTCCAGGCTCTACTAGGTAATTAGTCAAAAGAATAAAAATAGGAGCCCTGATATTACAAATTGAATCACCAAATTCAAGGTCAGCAGTTCAACAACCACCAACCTCGCTGAGGTAAAAAGGTTAGACTTCCTGCTCAGGGGAAGAATTACAGGGACAGTTCTCTGTCCATCAGGGTCACTATGAGTCAGAATGACCTGTTGGCTGTTAGGATTTCTTTGTTTTGTTTTTAATTTTTTGAGACCAACCAACCAAAAAGAAAAAAAATGTCTTGTATTCAGTTAAAAATATTTCTATGTCATGCAAGTTGGAAACTCAAATCTCCATTTAAGAAATAAAATAGGACTCAAATCACGACGTCCTTTAGTTAGTTTGGTTCAAGTGATTTTAAACATATTTTGTAGCTCTATTCTTAGAATGGCCAAACAACATTTTTTTGTTGTTGCTGCTTGTTTTTGGGAGTTTTCAGAAGTCAGTGTCTTTATTTTTAGGTTTGCAATATAGACAGTTGTGGACTTAAGTCCAATGGATTAAATGGAAATTAAATTATATAGATTACAAGTATTCTCTCCCCTTTAGTTTCTCAAGTTAAATTGGCTTCTATTAAGGCGTGACAATTAGATATTCATCTCCTATCCCCTCTTGAGGGCTGCAGAAGTGGAGTGAGTCAGGAGGTGGTCAGTGACCACTGAAAACCTCATGATCCTCTGGCCCCTACACTTTGCTGGAGTCCAGCTGAGTTGAATGGTACTCAAAGTACCCACATAATTACATTAGGCACGCTTTCTCTCTACTGAAGTATCCATCTGCTTCTTTTTAGACGACTTACAATTTCTTCCTGAATATTTATTGATGAATAGTCACTCAATTTTCAAGAAAAAAGTCTCTATGGGCTTTGGAGTAGAAAGATTTCAAGGGCTAATTCAATATTGTTACTATGTTTTCAATTATTCTTTAGGAAATCTGTAAAAAGCGGCAAATGAGGACCCTGGTTTAATCACCATATTGCATTAAAAATTCATCCTTTGAAATTTGTCTAATAGATTGTTTTTTGCCGTGCACAGGCAAGCACAGATTTGGTATTAGAATTCGCTTGACCCCAGGCATGCTAAGCTAACTAAACTCCAAAAATAGCATCTGTTTGTGTTTTGGTTTGGCATCGTTTCCTTATCACAGGTTACCATTTAAATGCTGATAGCTGAGTTATTATTTTACAAAATGTGTTAATGTGTAGTTCAGGATCCACAAAGTCAGCCTTCCAAGAATTATGTTCATGGTGAAGTGATGCCAAATTCTTAGCAGTCTGACCTGGACTTTTATGTCTGCTCTCATCCCAAAAACACCTGTGTGCTTCTTGTAAGATCGATGCCACCCATAGAACTGACCTCCAAGCACAGCAGCTTTGCACTACCTACACGAGTTTGGGTATTCTTTTTTATACCTTTTGCATAGCTGGTACTCATGAAATCATCCTCAAAATGCCATCAATTGAGCTGTCTTCGCAATTCAAATCATTCTGTCACATAATGTTCACAAGGGAATCTGTTGAAAAATTTCTATCTTTCCCTAGGGACTGCCTAATCCTCTCATCATTCCATGGTGGGTTTTCATCTTATAATCTAATTCCTCTAATAGCAGACTGAAAAACAATTGCATTTAGGGAGCCTACATATGTAGCCTTGCTTCAATTATATTGTAAGTATTTTTAAAATCTGTCAATCAACACCTATGACATTTGCAAAACCTGCATGGGGTGGAGGTCAAGTAGAATTCTTAAAACTCATACAGTTGATAAAACAATGAAAGGGATATATATATATGCATATATATATATATATATATATATATATGTATGTATCCTCCTGGGTAGACTAGAGGAACAGATTTCATAGACACGCATAGGATATAAGGAAAGGTTTTAAATACAAAGGGAATGGAACACTGAGTAAGCATTCCAGTCCAGTCCACTTCAAAGTCATAAGTCCGATATTGACCCATATGCCCAAATCAGTCTATAAGGTCTCCTTCCAACTCACAAAGTCACAGGTCAGTGGTGCAGAATTCTGGCACTGGCAGGGGTTTCCCCATGGATTCTCGCTTCCAGGGCTCAGGGTCCATCAACAGCACACCGCTCCAGCTTCAGAGGACAGGCTTTATCAGGGCAAAGCCATGTGGCTTCTTCTACGGCTCCTCCAGCTTCTCAGACACTGCCATCTTGTCTTGTCCATGATTCATCATCTCTGAGACTAGCTCCCAACAACTGGGGAAGATAGGCTCTCATCTTCACAAAGGAAATATCGCGAGATTTTCCAGAAGTCTCAGGAGAAAGCTATGCCCTCATAGAGGCCCTCATAAAGGCCCTCATGAGCCATAGAGGCCTCATTGGCTACTCAATGGCTATCTCCAGATTAACAGGCTAGACTCCACCCCTACATTTCAATCATAAAATTAACATAAGCACATGTCTGCCACTATATATATATATATATATATATATAGATTATATATAGGTGTGTGTGTGTAGTTTAAAATGAATGGAATTGATTTTTTTTGTTGTTTTTTTGTTTTTGTTTTTGTTTTTGAGCATTACTGCCCTCAGGTGGTGGGAGTAGAAGGCCCAGCCTTTGCTCCGTGGAGCTGGAATCGAACCTCCATCCCAGTGGGCCGCAGTCCCGCGCACAACCACTACGTCACCGGGGCTCTGCGGGAATTGATTTTTTGATATAAGAAAATTTAACATTTTACTCAAAAGGTAGAATGACTGCAATCAATTAAAAATTATAAGGGAAATGAACATAGTTTATATATTTTAGACTTCCCAGGCTTATCAGATTACTGGGGTCATAGAAGCTTCTGGGGGCTGAGATGAGATTATTGTTTGCATCTTTGGCAGAGGCTCTCGATCTCATCTAATTTGCCTAGTTGAGAGATGTGCTAGTTATCTATTGCTGCTATAAAACAAACACCCAAGTGGGTGCCTTTCATGAACAAAACTTTCTCTTCTTATAGTTCAGGAGGCTCTGAAGGAAGCCCCTGTCTCTTCGATGGTTCCTGGCTAATCCTCAGATGACTTGGTTGTGCTCTTCCTCAGTCTCTGCCCTGCTCCCTAGTTTAATCTCTTTTGGAATTTACAAGAGATTAACTCAAATAGCACTGAGCATTAAACTCCCCAAATGAACAGAACAAAAATAACTCAATACTAAATGGGATTATAATAACAAGCACAGAGGTTAGGATTCAGAACAATATGGAGGACAGGATCCATTTTGTACTGACTGCTATTGAGTTGATTCTGACATACATTTTTAATCATTATTCCTTTATTATGAAGAAAAGCACCAGGTTAATATGGACTGAGATCTCGCTATTTCTATTCAATTAAGCTCTTTTTGTTTCATAATGTCAGCTCTTAACTGCCATGCCCCCCTGCCTGTGCCCCACATATATACTATTTTACTATAGATATTTTATTTACTCATAAGTACTTAAATATATTTACTTAGGCTATAGAATAATACTGTGTGGCTATTTTGCTAATTACTTGAAGTTATGATCATCTTTCCTTACAGATGAAAGTATATGAATTTTTGGAGTTATATTGATACTTGACTTGGATTTATAAGCATTGCTGAGCAGAGGAATGGAAAAAAAATAAGAACCAACAGGTTTGAGCAATGCCATCACAGATATCATTGTGGTTCACATCCATGAAACCCTTTGAAATTATGAGATTCTCCATGCTTTCTCCCTGGCATCATTTGGTAGAATTCTAATTAAAATGCAATTGCTCTTTTGTAAACATGACACATATCTTTGTTCTTATATTGCATGCATATAAGGTAATTGTTAAGCATCCAAATATAGTTTTTCATTCACTGAATGCTTGTAAGCTTTTTGACAAATGCTACACATATAATAACTAAAAATAAACAGGTCTTGTTTAATCTACTGAAACTCTAAATGAAGCTTCTTGAATAAGGTCGTATTAGATGAAGCTGAAAGAGATTGTCAAATTGATAAATTTCAACTAAGCATCAGTAAGTTCAATAAAAAATAAAAGTAAAATAGCTATCAGACATATGGATTGGTAGCCCCACTCAGAACTGCTATTAAACAGCAACAATGTGGAGGACATAGAGATCCTGAGGGGGTTGGAGCACTAGCAATATACCTGAGAGAAATTGCTAAGACACATACGAAGGAAAATTGTGATGGTGGGGTAAGAGGAAGTTAAAGAAGAAAACAAAAGGTCGAGGAAGCCAAGCTATGGCCAGAGGTGTAAACATGGATGGAATTCATCTAAATATATATTTCATAAAAATATATTCTATGTATATATATATATATATATATATTTATAAGGCAATGCATTGATTTAGAGAATGGATTTCTGACCTCTGTTCATTCCCTCCCTCAATGCAAGAAAAGTTTTCTAACAATCTGGCATTCTGGGACAAACACTCCCTCCCAGGCACAATCACTGAAGACAAAATGGATGCATAAGAAAAGCGGTGAAGAAAGCTGATCGTGCCTGGCTATCAAAAGATGTAGACTTAAAGGCTTGTAATTCAAGAAGCAGCTCTCTAGCAGAAAAGCAATAAGCTCACATGGAAGCAGCACACCTGCCAGTGCCGTCATGAAGTATCCACAGGATCAGAAAATAGGCATCAGAAAGCATAACAAACATAAATAAACAAACAAAAATATTGTTGAGAATTAGGAAGGAAGGGCTGTGTCAGGAAGGGATGAGTCAACCAGGATGCAGTATATCACTGATGAAATACACACTATTCCTCTGATTTCCTCGCCTCACACTATTATGACGCTACTTTTCCTTTCACTGTGGACTAAATCGGAGTTTGTGCACAGGTACAGAACAGAGATAGGATCTCAAGAAGCACTGAATCCAGGAACAGGTATAGGAGTAGCAATACTAGGAGAGTAGGGGGAAGGTGGGAAGAGATGAGATGATGGGGAAAGAGATTACAATAGTTGACACAAAACAACTCCCCACCACCAGGGGATGAACAACAGAAACCAGTGGTTGATGTAAAATATGAAAATAATCATTTATCAAGGGGTCATGGGATGGGGAGAGGAAAAGCAGAGGAGCTGATAACAAGAAATCAATAGAAAAGAAATGTTTAGAAAATAATGATTGAAATATAAGTACAAAGATGCTTGATAAAATTGATGTATGAATTATAGTAAGAACTGTAAGAGTCCTCAACAAAATTACCTTTAAAATAAGTAAAGGAATGAAGCTTCCTTCCTCACAAAAACACACTTCCACACTTTCACTTGTCTAGCTTACTCACCTTGAACAAAGTCTTGAAAATTAGTCAAGGATTTTTTTTTTCTGTGCTATACCCTTACATCTATAGTTCTGTTTCTCTTCTCTTATGAAGAGAGAATGTCTTGGGGCTGCTAGAAAAGTCTCTCTGTAACTTAGTTCAGCCCTGCCCAGGTGTGCAGGAAGTAAACTTTCCTTACTATGGTAGTGATATAATCTGTGGTCAATCTGAGACTAAGGGTGAAGATGTGGTAGTAGCCTGTCAATCAGCTTGCAGTTTGATGACCTCATTTAGTGGCACCACAAATAGCTCTCTGGTCATAGAACATACACACTTTCTGTGAGACATTCCTGAAGTTCTGAGATGCCTCTAATGCCACTGGATTCAGAAGACTTTCCACCCACTGGCCTGTGATCTTCCAGCATTTGGTATCATTCCATATGTTGTATTATATGAGTCTGAGGAGGAATTTATAGATTTGTATTGGTATTATGTGCTAATATTGGACTGTTGAACTTTAAATGGACTGGGCTGGGATGTGTTATCAATATTCAATTGCTCTTGTATATAATGTTCTTTCCAATACACATATGAGTGTCCACAAATTTGTTTCCCTAATCTACCCGGACTAGCACACTTGCCCTCTGGCATTCCTCTCTGCTTTGCTTCTACTGAGAAGCCCTGGCAGCAGGGTGATTGGTTATGTGTCAGGCTGCTAATCATCATGTCAAGAGTTCTAAACATGCTTCCACTCCTTGTGTGAGAGATGAGTCTTTCTATGACTGTAAAGAGTGACAATCTCAGAAAATCTTAGATGAAATTGTAGCCTGTCACCCTGAGTTAATATGGACTCCAAAGCAGTGTATTTGATTGTTTTCAGTTACTCCTCCTGCTAATCTTCAGGTGCTAACAGCTTGTGAATGAATGTGAGCCTTGGAGAATTAAAATAGGACTTTGGGGTTATTTTGGTTGAGGGATGTGATTGTTTCTAGTAGAGATACAGTTATGGGAGTTGGTTGGGGGGGGGGGAGTGTCAATGCTCTGTCTGACATTGAATGATGTTTCTGGTGTCTCTGTTATCTCCAGTACATGTGAGGGAATAGGGGATGATAATCTCTATATACTGAATTCCCAGAAATGTTATCCTCCAATTATAACGCAACAGATATTTCAACAAGAAGCACTTCTGAGTAGTTTGTAATTTCCTGAAGGGCTTCCTGTAATGCTTGCAGAAGTGCTTTTAAGATACGTAAATGTATGCCGCTATGTTCAATTTCTGTTGTCTTTTAAAATCACATTCAGGCCATAAACAACAATGGCACTGCATGAGAGAAGAGATGGAAAGAGTTAAGGGAATGCTGTTTTCTTTGAAAGGTATAATATAGGAACATTTAATTATAACTGGAATATTATCATATAAATGTGCAGATTACAGCCAAACTTTATGAAGGATGATGAATCAGGGCCAGTCTAATGATCCTATAATCTGGCAGAATTCTTCCTGCAAACATCCTTCATCTTGAAGTGATGAAGGATTCCTCTAGAATAACAACTAATGGGTGTTAAGCTTTATATGTCAGGTAAAGAAGAAATCTATTACACGTTATTTGCAATTACAATAACAAAATGGCCAATTGTGCAGCCCATAGGCAGAGAAAAGCAGCAGATTGGAGTCCTGATCCTGGTCAGTGAGCATCCTGAATAGGCGGCAGCTGGAGATGATTCCAAGACACTCACTGGTTCTTGGGGAGGACTTCCTTATCCTCTTTATGAGACCTGGATTCTGAGCGGTTACTTACAGAAGGTTACTGTTCGTAGTGAAAGGATGAATCAATCTTTCAATCTCCACATAAACGTTGGTTCCATTGAGTAACTTTGGAACATTCTAGCCACTCACTAACAATGTAAATGACTTTGCCTTCAGGCAGGAAGTGCTATAAAGTGAGTTACTCCTACTACCCTAGCCAGGCTAGGGAAAGGTTGCCTTCCTCTTAGGAACTTGCATAGCTGTGTCCTTGGACAAATTGACTTGTGGTCCCTATGAGTTGATGATGTATTTGAGCTTCAGAGGGGGTCTAAATGGTACCCCGCCTTAGTCTGAGGTTCCCTGAATCAATCTTGTCAGCTTTTCTTTCTTGACTTGTGTAAATATCCCGCTTGTGGTCACTTTAAAAAATACTGTGCCCACCCAATGCACCTGTGATTCCTGCTGATGCTAGAAACAAGTGTCTGGGATAGTCTGTCACTGTTTCAGCCAAAGATAGGGATGAGGTTGATTTGAGAAATTCTGAATTTATTCTGCACTTTAAGACATAAGGAACCAATGTCGTTTTTTACCTCCAAATTGCTTTAAAAGTATACCCTATATATTACCTATGTTAAAAAAGCAGGTTTTGTAACGATCACAGGAAACAACTGATATGTCCAAATATAGTCACAAAAATTTCAGGTATTGCAATGACTATAAGAAAAAATCTATACCTACATTTCTCCAGGGATCATGAGGCCACAATCTCCTGAAGCTTCTGGTGTCCTTGTTTATCTAAATAGGGAGGGCCTCTGTCCCTGACCTTACCAGGTCACCATTCTCTGAGACCTCAGAAGGACACTGCTTGTGCCCGGCTACTTATTTTTTTTAATCTTTAAAAATTTTAATCATTTCATTAGGGGCCCATACATTACTTATCACAATCCATACATACATATACTGTGCCAAGCACGTTCGCATGCCTGCTACTGCCATCATTCTCTAAATATCTGCTCTTTCAATTGAGTCCTTCACATTAGCTTTCTCTATTTTCCCCTCCCTCCCTGCTACCCACTCCCCCACCAACCTTCAATACTTTATAAATTACTATTATTTTGCCATATCTTAGAGTGCCCAATGACTCCGCTTGCCAATTCCTCCTCTGTCTATCCTCCAGAGAAGAAGTTATGTGTAGATCCTTGCAATGGCTTTCCCTCTGTACCCCACCTTGCCTCCATCCATCCGGTATCTCCACTCCCATTACTTATCCCGGGGGTTCATCTGTCCAGGATTCCCTGTATTTCCAGTTTCTGTCTGTACCAGTGTGCCTCTTCCAGTCCAGGTGGATTCATAAGGTAGAATTGGGATCATGGTTATTGGGAGGGGGGAGATTTTAAAATTAGAGGAAAGGTGTACGCTTCATCTTTACTTCACCGCACCCTGACTGACCCATCTCCTCCCCAGGACCCTTCTGTAAAGGGGTGTCCAATTGCCAACATATGGTCCTTGGGTCCTCACCCTGCACCCCCTACCCCCCTTCATAGTGATGTGGATCTTGTTCTTTAAACACATAGAGATTTTACAGATGTCCTTCTCTGATCACCATGGCATAAAGCTGGAGAGTCAGGAAAGGATGACCAGGAAAACAAGGGCAAACAATTGGAGGCTGAATAAAGAACTTTTGTAGCGTGAATGGGCACTGACCCAGATTAGAGGGGAGATCAAAAAGTTTCTAGAAACTAATGGTATGCTTTATATCAAAACATTTGAGATTCAGAGAAAGCAGTCATCAGAGATAGTTTGGTTGCAATAGGAGCATATGTGAAAAAAAGAGACTTATGACAGACACACTGTCATTACAACTCCAACAATTAGAACAGAGTCAACAGAATAACCCCTCCAACAGCAAAGGAAGAGAGATAATCAAAACCAGGGCAGACATGAATCACTGGGAAGATAAGAGAACAATGCAGAAGATGAATGCAGCAAAAAGGTGGTTCTTTCAAAGTATCCACAGAATGGATAGACCACTGACAAACCTAACTAAAGAAAAGAAAGTACACACAATAGTAGATAGGATGAGGAATGAAACAGGGGTAATCACAACAGTCTCTAATCAGATTTAAAAGATAATCACAAAGAACTATGAAAGTCTGTAATGAGTTCAACAATGTGGAAGACAGGGACAAATAGCTGGAAAAACCATCCCTCCCTAGACTAACGCAGATAGAGGTCAAGGATCTTAATGAACTCATAGCAAAAGAAGAAATATATATATATTTATCAAGAAGCTACCAACAAAAAAAGCTTCCAGACCAGATGAATTCATTGGAGAATTCTACAAAACTTTCAGACACTAGTCCTCCACAAAGTTTTTCAAAGAGTAGAAAAGGATAGGAAACTCTCAAACTCATTTTATGAAGACAGTACAACTTTGATACCCAAACAGGAAAAGAATCCTATAGGAATAGAGAACTATTGACTGATATCTCTCATGAAAATAGGGGCAAAAATCCTCAACCAGATATTGGCCAATAGAATACAAATGTCTATAGAAAGCATAATTCAGGATCAGGTAGGATTCATCCCAGGAATGCAGGGATGGTTTAACATCAGAAAATCCATTTATGTTATATCCCTGGCTACTATTTTAATGGCTGCAATTAACTTCTTCCTAAGTTAGAACATCCCTAAGGATTGACATGGTGGGATAGTGGTTAGACCATGGGCTGTAACCACAGACTAGCTGTTAGAGACCACCCACCACTCATCAGGAGAAAGATGAGGCTTTCTGTCCTGTCCTAGAGAATTGTTGTTGGTCAGGATCAACTCGATAGCACTGCATTTGGATTGCTTTCCCTTAAGGAGGGAATTGTTATGTTTCTGGCTTTCTAATAAACTCAATCTTAAATTCTGATATACTTATAGCATTTTAATTAACAGCAGGCCAATTCTTTCACTCTATCAATGCTTTTATGATAATTCTCCTTGTGCTCTATTATCTATTTCAGTGGTCACATTTCTGTGCATCCTTGGACAGGATAATGAACTTATTCTGATGATCTCGCTCATCCAGATAATGGACCTTTGTCTCTGACTTGTCTTTGTCCTGTTTAACACATAAGAGATGTATCTTTGGAAATTATATTTGAGATTTAGAGTCCTCCCTGCCACCACCTCTCTACACCCCCCCCACACACACAGCCTTAAATTATGTTCATCTGTTTTCTTTTCCAATTCAAGCAGATAAAAACTAAAGTCAGAACTAATACTGTATATGCTTGAGTATAAGCTGACCCATATATCAGCAGAGGGCCCCAATTTCACCACAAAAAAATGGCATAAACAGTGTGATGAAAAACTTCCTTATACACAAGTATATATGGCAAGTGTCTCCAATCTTCTTGGAAAGGTGTTCTGTGTACTTTAATGATTGATGTAAACGTCCTTGGAACCTGGGTGGCATAACGGTTGTCAATTGGTCTGTGATGTGCTAGGCTTCTGGTATAAAATTACCAGCCGCCACAGGTAGAATAATGGGGCTTCCTACTCCACTAAAGATACTCACAAAGGCCGTTCTAATTATACATACACTTATATGTGTGTACATATACATACACATATACACATAAAAGACCTAGAAGTCCACAGAGGTATATAAGGCCACTAGCTGTAAGATCAGCAATTCAAAACTGCCAGCCACTCTGCTAAAGGCAGACGGGGTTTTCTAGCTCTATTCAAGACTTACCATCCCAAAAGGAACGCTCTGAGCCAAATTTGACTCCAAGGCAGTGAGGGGATTGTGCAAGTCCTGGAGCCACTAGAGCTTGCTAGTTGGGCTGCTAACAACTAGCAACGAGGGCGAAGTTCAACCCTGACTGCTATTCGGTCTGTGGGAGAAAAATGCAGATACCTAGTCCCATAGTTATTTATAGCCTTAGAAGCCTGGAATAGTATCCATATGAGTAGGAATTAGCTCTTGGGACATAGGTTGGTGTTTTGGAAGGGGCATCAGGATACCATTGCCCAGTCTTCACAACAGGGGGATAAAATTTAAAGGATATATTGTATCTTTTAAGCCTCTAAAAGTTATGTGTGTAAAGGCTGGTTGCTACTCTCAAGGAGAGTGGTTCAAAGCCACCAGCTGCTTGTAGGGAGAAAAGTAAGGTTCTCCACTCCCTAAAGCATGATAGTCTCTGAACTCCGAAACAGGATCACTTTGTAGCAGAGTGAATTCCCTGGGCGTGGGTTTGCCTTCTGGTTCATTCTCCTTGAGTGTTGGAAGGGTAGGAAATAGCTCAAAGGCACCAAACAACAGCAGCTTGAAGACATTTCCACATCCATTTTCTGTAATTTGTAAAGGTAACATGTTTTAATGGAATTAAACAAGCGATTTAAATAAAATAGTTCAGCAACTGAAGACTATCTCTAAAAATCATTATGTAGGTTACTTATTCTAAATTATTCAAAATTACTTTTCAAGGAATGTTCAAAATTGCTAAACTTGATCCTATTCTTTGGAAAGAAAGCACTTGTCAGAAGATATGCTCACGAAGTCGAGAGTTAAGGTTAAAAGAATATACATAAAACCTCCTCCCTGGAGTAAAGACAACAGGTAAGTGGGTGAAGGAAGACATCAGTGTTTTTTACTATTATGACAAAATAATAATAATTTATAAATTATCAAGGGCTCAGAAGGGAAGAGTAGGTGGAGAGGGAGTGGAAAAAAGAGGAACTCATATAAGGGCTTCAGAGAACGAAAATGTTCTGAGAATGACGATGGCAACAAACGTATAAATGGGCTTTGAATACAATGGATGGATGGATGGATCGTGATAAGAATTGTATGAGCCTCCAATAAAATGATTAAAAAATATATTGTTATAATTTCACCCAGTTGACCCAGAGGAGATCCTGTTTGGAGTTTCACATGCTGTCTCCAGAGCATCCCAAAGAAGATGCAAGGTGCAGAAGAGTATAGATAACAGTGAGCACAAAACATCCATTAGTGGAACTCCACAGGGAATAAGCCTTCCGAAGAATCCCCCTCTCTAAAACACTGAACAGAGTCCGTGGAACAGAGGGATAAAGGAGATCAAAGGCATAAATATGACTTAGGAAGTTAAAACTTTGTCAGTAGATCTCCCATAAGATGAAGGCTGGGTCTGATCTGGTCTCCACAATTTTCTGAATTTGGTTTGCATTGTTTTCTTCAGTTTGTGTTTGTTCATAGTACAGTGTATCTCAAAGGTTGTGTGTCAATGGAAGTCATCCTCTTAAAGCTGTGGCATATGCTCTTTTGTTTGGCGGTACATGAAATCCAGGATTGATGGACCTGTAGGGACGGCAAGTCAGATGAGGGATTCTGGGAGAAGGGTGCTACTTAGTCATGATAGGGTAAAAGAGACCATGTCAAAGAGTTCATGCACAAAAAGATTGCTTGGAACCTAATTGTGGCAGCTAATGCAAGATTCTATTCCACATGATTGAAATATATTATATGCATATTAAATTCCAACTAATAAAAAAGAAAAAATGATATGGCAATATAATTTTTTGTGTGAATATGTGGTATTTTTCAGTGTATGTGTGTTTGTATGCTTGCATGTAAAAGAGGAATTTGATGGTGAAAATAGGTGTGCTTGATGTCTACTTAGCTTTATTTTATTTTTAATATCTTTTTACTTTATATACAGAGGAGAAAAAATCTTACATTTAAGTCAAACATCTACAATAATGTTTCACCCTGTTGCACCACTGAAAATGCTGCAACAATAGTAGCAATCCGTTATGGAGCCTTTACTGCATTAGCTACTCGCCCAAGTTACATAAACGTTCTTTGCTTAAAAAAAGCAAAGTTTTTTTAATAGTTGTGAGAATGTGCACAGAGAAGTGAATCTGTTCGGCCAAGAAAAACTTGTAAAGAGTTTGTGACTCTGAAGTTGGTAGTCTAAGCACTTGTTAATATTTGCTATACAATTTTCCAAAATCCTTAAAAATATAGAGCACATTTTACAATGAACTGCCATATCATTCTTGTCATTCATGTGTTTCAAGATATTTTTTCACTTACTCAATCATTTATATTTTTGCTTTTTTTTTTACTGGAGTATGGTAAAATTCACTCTACACATCACATAATTTGGCCTTGAATTTAAATATTTATTTGAAAATACAGCATGGTTTGCTTAAGTGTAAATCACTTTTTCCAGGCAGGCAAATATTTTTGGTACCATCTCATGTCAAAACCACAATCAAATATTCCTGATAGTGTCAAAATAGCTTTGTATAGTTGGTTTGAATCATGATCTAACCTAGCCCTACCTAGTCCCTTGATTGTTACATGTCTTAAATGTCTGTCATCAAAGTCAGCCAACATCCCTTATGTTTCCTCCCAGGGTATTTACAGAAACCAAATTAGCTGTTGCATTTGGCTGGTTCTCTAGTGAAGTAGATCCAGTGACACTCATATATATATATAAGAAAGGCATGGCCATAAACAGAGAGGAGCCACACACCCACAGAAGTGGAAAAGGCCAGTTGAACTCCAGCAATCCATGGATCAGATGGCAAACTGGAGACTCCTTATTCCACTGCCAGGGCAAATGATCCAGAAAGCAGGAAGATGGACATGGAAACAGGCTAGTAGAGGTGGAGTCAAATGAATGCAGGATTGGAAGGTAACATTGTAGGCTGCTGTCTAACTCCCTAGAAGTTAGATACAGACCAGTAAGAATTAGGCATGGGAATTCTCATATATATATATATATATATATATATATATATGACATATATATATGACATAGACTGTATCATTAAGAAAATAAAATCAGAATGTGTGCTAAGTAAGGGGTTATACTTTACCGTCTTCTTCAACAACTGCTTGCTATGTATGTGAGGTGACAATATGGAAGGACCTTATTACAAAACTACTTAACATCTTGGCCTAGACAAATTGACACAAAATCTAACTATCACAGTTGTCCTCTACAATGCCCCACAATGTAGATGTGTCTATTCTGCTACTTTTCATATCATTTAAGTTGTCCCTCTATTCTATCACAGTGTCTGTAAATGGAAAGCATGTGCATAGTTTTGACCACAATACAATGATTTAAACAAAATTATTTCATAGTATTTGAATCAGCTCTAGAAGCAAGATGACTGATTTCAAAATGCATGATGAATAAATGTATGATATTTGAGATGCAAATTGCATTTATAGGGCAACTTTGTATAAATAGGGGATTCAAAGTCCTGTTCTTGTTTCTTTATTATAATTAACATATTTTCCATGAGGAAATCTTATCCCTATCTCATAAATAGCATAGAAAGAAAGCACAAACTCTGCAAAAAATGTAAGAAAAGTATAGTTCCTGAATGCTGAAGCATGAATGAGACCAGGAAACACTCCACATTCTTAAAGTCAAGAGCTCTCTGGATCATGATGGAACAAGTGTCAAACTAATCTGCAAAGTCAAGATTGGCTGAAAGACCCAATAAGAGAAGACGGAAGGTATCTAGTGTGAACTTAGCAGGAACGTGTGAATAAATGGGGTTATATGATTGATTAAGGTGATGGAAGCACAGATGTGTACACTCTTCATTTAATTACAGGTTCAAAAAGACTCAAGATCCACTTCCAGAGAGTCAATATGAACCCAAACAAGCCTGTAGGACACAGAAGATCTGGTCCTGGGAGTGTCAAAGACACTAAGTCAAAATGACTCATTTAAAAAAGGCAGGGAGGGGAAATAGGAGCTTCTTTTTCTTTCTTTCTTCTGCCTTTTTTAAAGAGTAGCTTGTATAAAGGGCTCAAGTGGAAAATGTTTGGCAATGTATGTGGCAGCATGTGTGCAAATGTGCTTGATACAAATGATGTACTGAATTGTTGTAGTACCTGTAAGAGCCCCCAATAAAATTATTTTTTTTTAAAAAAAGAGCGGAGGGTTGAGCCCCGGTGGCGTAGTGGTTGTGCGCGGGACTGCGGCCCACTGGGACGGAGTTTCATTCCAGCAGTGGGGCTGGGCCTCCTACTCCCACCACCGGAGAGCAATGATGCCCCCCCCCCCAAAAAAAAAAAAAGAGTGGAAAACTTCCTCTTCGCCCTCTCAGAGCAGCTGTGGATTTCACACTGCTGGCTTGATGGTTCGGAGCCCAACCATAACCACCCTGCCACCAAACAAAAGTCGCCTCACCGGGCACGCTTTCTGGGAGCCTGTTATTAAAATGGTCTTTACAAGGATGCCTTTTCCTGATGGTCCCTTATAAAGATGATTTAATGATAATCTTGTGTGTCAAGACCATGTGGGCACAGGCTATCAGATCTTACATCAGTTAGGCCATACACGAAAGGTCTCTCCAGGGAGTAGGTTGTGATATTCTGAGTCTTCCAGATCATAGAATTAAAAAAACAAAACAAACAAACAAAAAAACACCCCTGTGCTTCCATTAGGGGATATGCTTAGGGCAGCGCATGAGATAGAGAAGCTACTTCTATAAAAAGGCAACTTTAAGATTCAACATAGGTTCTAGACTCATGTTAAGGGTTTGGGATGGTGTTAAAGCTCCACTACTAGGCTGCTCTATTTATAGATGCTACACGCCTAAGCTTTCAGATCCTCATAGAGAACAAATGCCAGAAAGTCAGGACATTTTGTCATAATTTGGGAGTTAAAATGCATTTAGTGGTTTGGAAATATCATATTACATTTAAGCCTGGAAGAAACCTTTACAACAAGAAATCCTTGTTCTTGGCACTCTTCCTGCATCTTGGCATGCTGGTAGCAACATATTTGTTTTCTTTGTATTAGCTTCATGCATAACATTGATTTGAGTTAGAAGTGTTGGTGAGTGCATTGCTAAATGAAATGAGCCTTAGTCAGTCTTTGAAAGCACAGCTTATGGTTGTTGTTTTTCATAGCTGTTGCAGAGTGGAATTTATAAGTAAACTGAGTACTAGCAGAGAAGTTAAAAGCAGAGTAACAAGCTCTACTCAGATGATAGACTATGTAGACTATGGATATTTTCAACCTATTGATTATTTGTTAGATGAGGTTGAGGATTGTCCTAGACAGTGTAAGATATTCAGCAGTATCCCTGGTCTTCCCTCACTAGATTCTGTGGGCACCCCTCTAGCCACTATGAACAATGACTTCAGACATTGCCAAATGTGCCCTGGAGGATGAGGGGAAAATTATCTACAGTTGAGAAGCAATCTGCTTTTTGCTAGCTGTATACCCACAGCCATGCAAATATCCCTATGATTCCTCCTCTCAACAATAACAATGAAGGAGGTGAGGTTTCCTTTGTGTGTTTCCTCTGAAACGTGATATAGCTGTGTTCCTATTCTTAATAAAATTGCCCTTATACCAAGATATAAAAACATCTGATATAAAATCTATCCATCTAAATTTTCTCTTGTAATATCCCAATTTTCATATGGTAGCTGCCATGTGAACAAGGGGAAGTATTGAGTGTTCAATGATTGTTAGAACAAAGTAACTCTAAGCAAGTCCTGGGTCACATGTAATGTTACAAGGTCAGCAGTTTGATCCCACTTGCCTCTCCTCAGTGGAAAGATTAGCTTTCTACTTGTGTAACGATTTACAACCTCAGAAACTCAACGCGTCAGAGCTACACAAGGGTGACTGTGAAGCAGAAACCACTCGATGATAATCCATTTGAGTTGGCTTTTGAATATTTGTGTATAGCTTTCTTTTATGTGTGTGTGGGCTTGTCCAAGTATGGGCATGAAAAATGAGTTTTATTTTTGAGTTGACACATTGAACTATAGATGGATCTGGATGTGTAACCATACATTAACATATATTTTCTTTTTCAATTTCATTAGGAGTTCATAGAGATATCATATCATCAGTTTAACCACATCAAGCAGTATTGTAAAATTGCAACCAAAATTCTTTTAAAAATTCCTTTTGGTGTTCCATTAATTTGACCTTGTGAAATCATCACTTCCATACACTCTATTTCATAACCACTATCCTTCCATCTCTCAATTATAATAGAGGGAAATCAACAGAGGCTTTTTTCTATGCAGATCTCACAAATGTCTTGGGTTCCCACTCATCCACAGTCTTCGGCAAACCAGATTCCCACAATTTAGGCTCTGGTACTATTATGTCCTCTTTTGACTTCAGATTAGAAGGTTTACAATTCTTTGGTCACTGATGTTGAAGTGCTTCTTCCATGTGGACTTAGATGTGATCTCAGTTAGATGGCAACTTATTTGGAGAAAAGCTTTTCAAGATCTAGATGTTATAGTATCTGCTTGCTGGTCACCATTCTAATTTCTTCATCACACTCTGGAACAGCACCCATATCTTCTCTGTTCTATCTGTAGGGGAATTATTGGGGAGTATCATAGCAGAAATTGTTTTTACATGCACCAGAGCAGGTCTAATTTTCAGAAGGGACAATAGAGACAATATGTGACAAAATTTCTAAATTTTAAAAAAAGCACCATGAATACAAAAATCTAAACATAAATTTCTAAACAAACTGTGAAATATAGATCTAAATAAATTTCATTCATTTGAAAGAAAAACAAGACAAAACCCAAAAACTTTGTTCTTTGTGACGTTGCCTTTTATGTCTTTTTTTTTTTTTTTGAGAGTATCTCTTAGTAAATTCTGAAAACTTTAGTTCGATATCCATTGCTTGCTTGGAAAATTATCAAAGAAAGTAGAAATGTAGTTATTTTGTTTACAATAGTTTCATTATTTATGTCATATTACTTAATATCTCCAGATGTTTATCAACTAAAGGAAAGGTTATTTTATTTATCTGATAAGGTTGGTGTGTTAGGCTAGGATCTCTACAGTAGAAAAACTAGTGATATATATAGAGATTTTTATAAAGAAATGAAGCTACAGGAAGGAGATATTTTACCCATTGATAAAATTGACTAAGCACATTCTAGTTCAAGTCCATTGCTCAAATGCTATGCTAGAGATTTTTCTTGACTCACCCAGCTGCTGGGGCCAGTGAATTGGGAAGCCAGAGACAAAGGATGAAGCAGTAAGATCATCAGCTGGTGGAGACAGAGGCATTTGAATGTGGAGTCCCTTAAGTCAGACTCAGCAACAGTGTGTCAGCAGATCATATATGATGCTACTGATAGCTCCTTGGTCAGTGAGAAGTGTAGGAAGTCATTGGATTAGGCTCCCCAAAAACAGAAATAGAGGAGACAGATACAGGATCTAGACCCAGCATAAACGGTGAGTCTTCCCACAGAATCAGCTCAAGTTGATGTAAATACAACCTAGAGGAAATTTTATTTCATTCATATCAAGCCTGTGTCCTGATTTAGTGGTTGTACACCATTCTAATCTTCCCATCATTGCTTGGCTGCTCACAAAATTTGTCATTATGAAGTTAATGACATCATGTTAGTTCATATCTTGGAAGAATACTAGCCTAAGTTGACACAAAACCTAGGTATAACAGCGAGATTATTGATACATGCTAATTGTTTTAAATTGTTTGACAGAATAAGCACTCATGAAGTGTTATCCGTTATTCTTAGTACAAGTATTTTATAACTCATTCATCCTCCCTCTAAAAGTTTTACCATGTCAATCTCTATATTCTTGAATAAGTCAAACAACTGAGCAATTGACGTCATTTTTCTACCATTGACTTTTTTGCTAGTGTCTGAACTACTTGAGTCTATCAGAATTTTTTTTAATGTCATGTGAGGCTAACAATCTCTGAGTGAGAGTTAACTTGCATATCATAGGAAATGATGATCTGTGTGATTTTTCTATTGTGTTTAATTTGATAGCATAAAAATAAAATAACACCATGAAGCCATGAAAAGCTCCACCAGTGATGCTGAATGTGCTTTCAATATGCAGAAGTAATTATATTGCAGGAAAAAGTCCAATTGGTTGGCATGTACAACAGACTGAAGTCTACAACTACTGGAAAGTGCCATCTTCTTGTAAACGGAGCCAGTGCAGTTACCATTGTCAAAAAGCAATGGCAAGGGATGAAGTCATTACTTCAGAACAGACTTTAAAACCTTGAATTTTTTTCTATAAAATAACTTTATTATGGCTTATTGAAAAGGTGAGTTTTATGTGGTGTGGTATAGTAAACATGTAACAACCAAAAAAGTGTTTATCTGTTTATATTATCAATAAGGCTTCTAGTCAACTTGAGGTTATTAATAGTTAAACTTTTGGGGAGTCAAAATTATATACAAATATGTTCATGGGCCAACTATATCTCTAGGTTAGTCAGACAAAGAAAGAAGAAAATAGACATTATACGTAGGAACAATTGCTCTCAATCTTGGGTACATTGCCACTGGGGGGAGGATTTGCCATTATCTGTGGATATTTTTTTATTAGGACATGAACTGAATACTACTGTCTTCTACAGGGTAAAAGCCAGGGGTGCTATTGATTAACCATCTGGCAGGTACAGGGCAGCTCCCACACAAATAATTCTCCAAATATTAGTAGTATGGGAGTTGACAAGTCTTTTTTGTTTTTTTTTTTGGGGGGGAGCACTGCCCTCAGGTGGTGGGAGTAGGAGGCCCAGCCTTTGCCCCAAGGAGCTGGAATCGAACCTCCATCCCAGTGGGCTGCAGTGCCGCGCACAATCACTACGCCACCAGGGCTCAGCCCGACAAGTCTTATATTGGAAGGGATTATAGTCATAAACCAAACAATTACTGTAAAGAAGATGGGAAACCATGATAGAAATGAAGAAGACACTCTGAAATGCTAGATGAGAATCAAGAAACTGGTAGCTTTTAGGTTATATATTTTTCATTGAAGAAACTCCCATTGTCACATGAGTTAAGTTTGACTTTCAAAATAAAGCTTTCAGGGTCTGGATAAATCTTTCATCTTCACGTCCACAGTGACATTGTCAGAAGAAACCACCTAGAAGTGAACCTCCCGATGGGTACCGTGTCATCTGCGTCAAGCTTTTCCTGAAACCAGCACCTGCCATGCCATTGCTGGAAAAGGCCTTCCCATTGTCTTCTCTGGGATCAGAAACCCCAGATTCTCTCTCTCTCTCTCTCTTTCTCTCTCTCTCATCAAATGAAAGCTGCTTTTGTGTGAACGACCTACTACTTTGGGGATTTAGAGGATAAGGTAAAACGTGCATGAGGATTCCATTAATACATTAACAAAATCAAAGTGATCAGGGAAAACTATGATAACTCTGAAGCATCTAGATGCTCTTTGAAAGCTGGGCAGAGTTGCCTTTCCTTCCCTGTCTGTGAGTTGTCCATCAGGGGCTTGGGGTAGTTAAAGGGAAGGGAGATCCTTAGAAGCAGTCTAATGTCCAAACCAATCCCTTTCTAAATAAGAGGAAGCATGAAATGCTGTTTGCATAGCATCGACATTGGCTTAGGCATCCTCCCCAAGCTACATGAGCTGTGGTGGCTTAGTGATGAGGGGTCGGGCTGAGATCCTCATGGTCTGCAGTTTGAAACCACTAATTGCTCAACAAGGAAAGGCTGACCTTTCTACCACCTTAAAGAATTATAGTCCCAAAACTTCCCGGAACAGATCTAATTTGTTCAAAAGGGTCACTATGATTTAGTATTGACTTGAAGGCAGTGATGAATGGTTTAAAATATATGGGTATTTGCTAGGCTTCTGTGGGCATGCTACACCATTTTCTATAAAGGACTTGAGCATGGGTGAATTGGGCGTCCACGGGGGTACTTGACTATACAGGTGTTTCTCACTGGAAGCAGCTAATGGTTTTGAACTGCTGAATTTATGGTTAGCAGCCAAAAATGTAGAAACTACCACCAGAGTTCCCAGAGGTCCTAAAAGCAACAACATCAAAACACACATCACTGCCAAATCATAGCACAGATCAAGAAAACAGCTTGGTGTAGGGCTGTCATGTGTTAGTATTAACTCAGTACCTAAGGACCAAATTGACATTCCAATTTTGATCTAAGCATCTAAATAAGTACTTTACTTTCTTAGAAAAAAATATCCCTTTTTGTCTCACCATGCTCACTAGGAATCCTCAACCACCAATTGGTTTGCATGACAGTGGAAGAACCTATGAAAATCAGCCATCCGTTTCACGCTAGTATGCTACTCTTTCTGAAAATACTGCTTCTTAGATCTTTGCTTCCTTTATTTGTATATTTCCTTAAGATTCTACAGTAATTTTTTGGTTAAGCATCTGTCTTCTATCAGAAAATATATCAGTTTAAAGCCACTGAGCAGGACTGAGAGAAACATATCAGTGCACTTTTGTAAAGATGGCAGCACGGAAACCTCTATGGGAACAAAATAAAATAAACCTTAAAACAACAAAAAAAAGTAAACACTGTTACACAGAAGTTCCTCAAAGGACATCTCCTGGTGTCCACCCTGATTTGATCTTACATCCTTGTCACTGATCTGAGGGTGGAAGGGCATCCACTGCACCACATTGTCTAAGTCACATAATATACTTTTATTCTTCCATTTTTGAAGCATTGCATTTACTCTTCTATGGTAGGGAATTAGGTGTGTGTGTAAATATTCTTGTGAAAGGTCCCATTAGTTTTCCTTTTTAATTATTTTCTTACAATACCAAGGATGCTGACACAGAAATTCAAAACAAAAGTGAAAAATGTGTTTGAAGTAAAGCTGAGCCTCATTGATTTTCCTCAGGGCATCTACAGCAGAATAGCTTTCCATTTGAATTCACTAATATAATAAGATTTTAGGTCCCATTCATTAATTTTTGAAAAGGAGCTAAGGTATTCTAGGAGAAGCAAAAGCAAACAAACAAAAAAACCCTTAATACACACACACACACACAAAACATCAGGTGGAGAAAAAATTATACTCTACTAGCATAGTTTAAGAAAAACAGAAAGCTGTGTGGAATTTCAGAGATAAGAAGACAGTCCTCATGACAACAAAGAAACCATTGCTAGCCAATAAAATGCATATATATCCTAAGACAAGATAAATAAGACAGAATTTAGATATACCAAGTAATGTTGTTTACAGACAATTTTACTTTTACATATAGATTAATGACACCACCCCCCCCACCCCCGATAGATCGCCATTTCTGGTAACTTAAACTACTACATGCATTTTTACCTTACATAAAAGTCAAGGATATTTAACTTCTTGATAAGACATCAAATTAGGATTTGCAGGGTAAGGGAAACACCTCACCTCCTGACAGAAGAATGATAACTCAACATGAAGTTTAGTTAGTGGGCCAATGTTTATAAAAGCCATTGTATATTATGAGGACTCACTCAGTGAAGTCCAATTATGGGAAGAGCTAACAAGGACAGCCGGGGGCAAAAGACTCCCCATCTAAACTCCTACACAGAGATTTTTCTTTGTGTCTCATGTAGATTTATCCCAACACTAAAATGATTGCTTACATCTGACAGCTTGCTGGTCTCCTAGTGATTTCAATAATTATCTCTATTGAGTTAGGGTATTGATCTGTAGCTGTTAGCCATCTCAAAATTCCACTTTTATCCTACTAGCGGTAATAGAATTAATGAGCCTCTCTGCCAAACATAGCAAGAACATTGGATATACAATTAGGTCACAACCTGAAACTGTGAAGATTACATAAATAAAAATCAAATGGAAACTTTGAACAAAGATAAATGCATATATATTTTCCATTTATGTGTAAATATAGGCAGAATAGTAAAGCGATAGCAAAATGAAAATCAGATAAAGTGACTACACCGTCTCTAGGCTACATTGTGCTAATATGAGCAGTAAAACAGGTAATTCAAGCTAAAATGACTTTGAGTTCTGAGTGCATTCAATTAGTTGACAATAGATTTACAGGCTTCCCTCACTCTGAAAGTTGAGCACACTTTGGACCTGCCACAAGTCACAGGAGTAAAGTCAAGAAGGTTGAAGCAGGAGCTGATGTGAGGAACACTTTGAGCGTCCCCCAAACTACAAAAACTAGCTTGCTAAATCGTACCAAAGAGCACAAACATCTACAATCATGCGCACACAGGAGGGGGTTTCAAACAACTCCTGGGAAATTTTCACTATCGTTTTCATGAACATTTTGAAACCCCATCTCAGGATGTTTGCGGACCTTGCTTAAAGATCGGACAACTTGACCCCAAGATGGTGCGGGTTAGCTGGGGAGGCGCTTACGCTGCCTCTTCCGTGGCTGGCTGCCACACAAATGCAGAAAGCTAGTGTCACGTCTCGCATGGATTTCTTTCTTTTTAAATGTTTGCCTAAGTGAAATCTCCCTTGGGATTTCAGTTAGTGAAAGCAGGCGTAATCTTAATCTATTGCAAAAATCCGCTTGCCTAAAGTGACCATATGAAAAGCAGGGGAATCTCTGGGATTACTTTTCTCCTGTAAAAATGAAAAACAGATCTGTGGAAATTATTATATAGTATGGTTCAAATGCAGATCCTGAATCAGAATGCTTAAGAGGAAATCTAATTTTCACAGCTTTTTGCTTTGGTATCCACTAAATAATGAAAATATCATAGGATTGATATTTAGTCCTACCTCACAGGATTCCTCTCAGATGTCAAAAAGCGGGAGAATCTTGGGGAAATAATGACCCTTGGAAGCTGGTCTTTATCGAATCTGAAAGATCTCATTTAAATGGATCTCTCTCACCAACATGGAGTTGACACCCTCTCAGATCAGCTCTACAGGACAGGTTCCAACCCCCTGTGTTCCAATCCCCTGTGGATTTCTGCAACTATTTTTTTTTTTTTAGATTGTGACTCTTTAGGGGAGTCGAAAGCCCTGCTTTTCCCCTTCGGAGTTTCTGATGATTTAGAACTCCTGGCCTCGCTGTTAGCAGCCCAACAAGTGTCCACTTTGCCACCAGGGCTCCTCATACAAATGGAAAAGGACTGGAAATATGTACCCATATACCCTTATTTGGAATATCAGTGTTTTTTTACTACTCATGACATTAGTAGAATTTACAAAATCTATTTAAACATGAAATAACTTTTAGAAATGGAGTGATTATATAGAAACTGAAAATAGAAATTTCAAACAGCCAACTACCATCAATCAAGTCAATTTGCATGGCTCACTGTGACTGCTTCCCAAGCCTTACCTTATGGCACTAACAGGTTCTTTCATCTTTAGATACTATTCTTGTAAATGGACAGTCGATTATCAAAACTCAAACCTACTATCATCTAGTTGATTCAGACTCATAGTGTGCCTGTACAGTGTTTCTGAGGCTGCAAATCTTAACAGGAACAGACGAATCTGTCCTCACACTTGAAGAGTGTCTGGTAGAGCTGAACTACTGGCCTTATGGGTAGTATTCCAACAGTTAGCTACAGCTTTATGAGGACCCATCAAAACTAGATTTAAAAACTCACATTTATAGAGCTCTAAACATGGTGATATACATATGTAAATATACTTATATATGATGAAGGGGAAATAGATCTATGCAAATGTATTTATATGGTTAATTTTAAGGAATCACATGAATAGTGGGCCCCTAATCAAGTACTCATCAAATACATGAACACTTTGTTCAAATAAATTGGCAGTCTGAGATGCTCACCTTCCCAACATGTTTGCTGAGGAGAAAGCAGATGCATAAGCAAATGTGGTGAAGAAAGCTGATGGTGCCTGGCTATCAAAAGATGTAGTATCTGAAGTCTGAAAGACTTGGAGATAAACAAGCAGCCATCTAGATGAAAAACAGGAAAACTCACGTAGAAGAAGCACATCAGACTGCCCCAACACGATTTCTCTAGACAAAACAGGTACATAACCAAAGGTGGCAAAGAAAGATGATGGTGCCTGCCTATCAAGGGATGTAGAGTCTGGGGCCTTAAAGACTTGGAGATAAGCCAGTGGCCATCTATCCAAAAAGCAACAAGGCCCACGTGGAAGAAACATAGCAGCTTGGGTGATCATGAGGTATTGAGAGGATCAGCTATCAAGATTCAAAGAAGAAAAAAATCATATGGTAAATGAGGGGGAGTACAGAGTGGGGATCCAAAGCCCATCTGGGGCAGCTGGTCATTTCCTTTTAGTCTCTGAGAGGGGACATGGTAGTCAAAGTGCAGTGTAGCAATGATGAAATACACATTGTTTCTCTAGTTTCTGAATACTTTTCCCCATGCCCCCACTGTCATGATCCCAGTTCTACCTTACAAATACAGCTGGACTGGAGGATGTACACTGGTATAGATAGAAACTGGAAACAGAATCCAGGCCAGAAGAACCCCTTAGGACCAGTGGTGAGAAGGGCAGCAATAGGAGGGTGGAGGGAAGGTGGGGTAGAAAGGAAGAACAAATTGAAAGGATCTACATATGGCCTCCTCCCTGGGGGATGGACAGTGTAGAAGGGGTTGAAGGGAGATGTCGGATGGTGTAAGATATGACAAAATAAAAATAATTTATAAATTATCAGGGGTTCATGTGAAGTGGGAAGGGAGAGAAAATGAATAGTGAATACTAAGGGCTCAGGTAGAAAGCAAGTGCCTTGGGAACAGTGAGTAAAAAAAGGTACAAAATGCTTGACCCTGTGGATGCATATGTGGATAGTAATGAGTAGTACGAGCCCCCAATGCAGTGATTTAAAAAAATCAGAAATGTACTTTTGTTGAATGAAACACACTTACAAAATAAAACAAAAAACCTCATTCAGTACCAGAGTCGACTTCATCTCCTCATTACGTGATAGGACAGGACAGAATTGCTCCTATGAACTTCTGAGAATGTACTTCTTTGGGGAAGTAAAAAGCACCTGTTTCTCCCAACAAACAACTTGTGACTTGGAACTGTGAACCCCATGATTTGCAGCCCACTACATAACCACTACACCACGAGGGCTCCTTACAGCCAGATCCATCATTATGAACTTGCCATTTCTTTTAGGTATAGATATTACCATAGTCTTTGCCTGAATTGAACCCCTTTAAATGGAGAGTGTTATACACTTAGTTGAAAGAATCACAGCTTATAAAAGTAGAGATATTACAACTGGCTGACCACTGTTTTTAAAAGTGGAAACAATCAGACTGTTATTTCTTTAGTTTGAGTAATTGCTGTTTTTAAAAGTAAAGTAGGCATCAGTGACTGGAAAAATTGCAAAATCAGTGACTGGAAAAATTCATTTTTGGCCAATTTATCATTTCAACAGGTTTATTTTCACTTATGCATTTGCAACATTTCCCCCCAAATAATTTATTTACAACATGATCACTGTTTCCCAAAGAGCAGGGATTTAGCAGTCCTATGTATTACCCATCTGGGGGTGAGGGTTCACCTAGGGAGAGGGATGGGCTCCAGGCCACAGAGTGATGTCTCTGCTCACCAAAAGGCACTGCCACCACTTCAGCACAGCATGGGTGATCTTCTGGGATCTCTCTCTCTCTCTCTCTCTCTCTCTCTCTCTCTCTCTCTCTTCTATATTCCTTATATTCCTTATGTCTGCAGAGCTGACAAGTCCCCAAAGATGCCAATTAAAATGGAATAATCTCTATCCATTCTATTTTTCAATATCACCAGGCCTGTGATGCTCATGGAGGAGTGTAGCTTACCACTGGTAGAAACTAGACATGGTCTTTTTTCGCCATCTGGCTACAGCATAGTATCTTTTTATTCATAAAACTCACTTGGGAGTAATCAGGTGATAGAGATTGATGACTGTGGTGAACCTGACCCAAGCCACGATATTTCCAGTTGCCTCCTGTGCATGTGAGAGTAGGTCAGTGAATAAGAAAAGACACGATAAATGATGAATTCTAACTATGGTTTTAGCAAAGAATATCAAATATGTTCCCATCCTCCTTTTCTTCTTTTTTTTTAGGGAGGGGCAATCACTGCCTCTGATGGTTGTAGGTGCTACCCAGTGCTGCCCCTGAGAGCCGCCTGGATTTGAACCGCCAAGCCCGCGGGCTGCAGTCCCGCACTCAGCCACTTATGCCACAGGGGCTCAGCCCCTCATACTCCTTTTCAAAGCATTTTTTTCTACTTTATCCCTTAATGTCAGCTTATTTCTCCCTCCCTCCCCCAACCTCCCTGCCTCATGAGCCCTTGATAAATTACAAATTGTGATTACTCTCACATCTTACCTTGTCTGTTGTCTCTTTTCATCGTTTTTCGGTTGCCTGTCATCATGACGGGAGATGTGGGGGCTATATGTTGATCATTGTGATCAATTTCTCCCATCCTCCCCCCCTACTTTTCCATGTCCCATCCTGGTTTCTCTATTCTCATTATTGGTCCTGAAAGGGTGTTTGTCATGGGTTCCCTCTTACATGTAGCCATGTAGATGCTCTGTAAGGTATAGATCTGTAAGGTAGAATTGAGTTCTTAATAGGGGGAAGAAGGGAGAAATATTAAAGAAATTGAGCAAAGTTGGATATTTCACTAGTGCTATGTCACACCCTGGCTGGCTCATCTCTTCTTTGTGATCCTTCTGTAAGGGACTGACTATGCACTTGCCTCTAGATGGAGTCTCTATATTGCACTACTCCTATTAACACCATGGATGTATGTATGGACTGTGATAATAGTTGTAAGAGGCCAGAATAGAATGTTTTAATAAAATAAATAAACATGTTTTAAATCAAATAAAATTAACATTTTCTCGTCCAAAAGTTAGTAAAACTAATACACACAAATAATTTCAAACATACTGTGGACAGCAAGAAGGATAAATCAATCAGCCATTGAAAAAGAACAATCAGGGTGCTCTTTACAAAGGAGAAAAATTGAGAAAGACCAAATCAGCAAATGCCAAAAGCAAGAAAGGGCCATGGTGGTTGGTAAAGTGGATAGACTGCTAAAACAAAGAAAACCCTAACCCTGAATTGACTTGAGACAATAACCACAACAATGGACTCAAACATACCTTTCATCATAAAAAAAGTCATAAGACGTTATTATATTTGAAGTCACCTTTATTATATTAAAGTTGGAATTAACTCAATGGCAAGGAGCTAGTCTGAAACAAAAGAAAATGCAGTAATCTAAAAGGAGAGAAAAATATGGCCTAAAGAATCAAGAGAAAACCACATGGACTGTTATCCCACAGATTTGAAAACATAACAAACCTTTATGGGGTTTACAATGCTGCAAATCTTTATGGGGCAGAAAACTTTATGTCAAGCAACTCGTGGCTTTAAAGTACTGAACTTGTGGTCAGAAACTCAATGTGTAGCCCTCTCTGGTCCCAGGTCATCTTAAAGTACTAATCATGTTTACCAATTACAGCCCCATTGCTACTTGGAGACAGAATAATTAGATGGTGCCCAGATACCCTGATTAACCATTCAATCAAACCACAAACAAATGGATCTCTTAAATTAAGAGAGAGATGTGGGACAGTACTCAAAATCATAAAGTCCAGGCTCACTAGACCTGAGTGTCAGAATGGGTTATGAATTGGGTGCCTACCACAAAGTCAACAGTTCAAAACTACTAGCTACTTCACGGATGAAATATGAGATTATCTGCTGCCTTACAGATCTACTGTCCTGGAAATTCTATGTAGAACATCCTGGTGATCTACTTCCCTAAAGATTGTAGCTAAGGAAGCCAGATGACACAGGTAATTTGTGTAATACTTGGAAGCATGATAAGCTGGAACTGATTGAATAGCAACAGGTCTGTTTGTTATTTTCTTTTTCACTTAGAACTGACTGTAAGGTGCCTCACAACAAGAATCTATTTTAAAAATGTGACATTTCAGAGAAACCTTGAAAAGCTCTCAGAAGTTTGACAGAAAATTTAAGAAAATACGTGAAGTAAGAAAATGTAAACAATATATCTCATGAAATATACTTGCTTCACAAAGAGTTGTTTGAAATAATCATAAGTCTTAATCTATACTAAATCCAAAAGCACAACCCCTTTAAACATCAGTGAACTATGAAAATAAAATGACTTCAAGTCCACTACAAGGATAAGGTTAAGATGACCATGGAATGTAACATCCTATCTGGGCCATAGGAAGAACATAGAGTGCAAAAGCAGAAACAATGACTTAGATTAAGACTCAAAATAAATAGGAAGAAACGAGATGAAGTGATTGAATGATAAAACATACAAAAATAATACTAAAGGGCTACACATGAAATATGAATATGAGAAAATTACTAAAAATCCATCCACTTGAAGAGATATTTCATATGACTGAGTACAAGAAAACATAGATATCTGATAGCCTTTTGGAACTCTTTTTAGTTAAGGTTTTGGTTTCCATGAATATAAGAAAATAAAAATCAAAGATATATTAAATTCTCTTTCCATCAAAATAGATTGTCTATTTGTGAGGGGAAAGGGGAAAATGCCTCTTTGAAATTTGACTTCCTCTGACCACCTAAATATATAAAGACAAGGTCCAACATTTGCAATGTTTTAAAAGAAATCAATTGTAGCACAGGAACTGTTTATACAATTAAACTACTGTTCTTAAAGTGCTGTTCTCAGCAAATGATATCCCTGGACTAAACTTGACCTCCTATATGTTTTAGTAAAGAGTTTTATTTTAACCTAGCCATGCCCATTTGTTTATTTGTGTGTGTGTGTGTGTGTGTGAATCTTCGCACACTGTAATGACAGAGACAGGGAGTCACAGATATTGTGTCTGCCCTCTAAAACTTAATATACTATTTCCTGCCTGCTCTTTCACCAGTTGAAGACTATTACCAAACATTAATATATAATGTAAGAACAAATGCAATGACTTACAGATATTACTAAACATATCTGACATTCATAATTATGTTGTGGAAAAATAAATTTGATATTGGTAGAAAACTTTTAAATATGAAGAAAATCTAGATAATAATAAAGTATTGTGAAACATACGCTATAAAAATTATGGATGGGAGTGGATTAGCAGGATAATATATAGTTACTGTTAAAGCAAATGGGGTAATATGTGTGAGAATGCTTTGAATCCTGCAACAAGCTAAATATATTAATTGGATTATCATTAGCCACAAGAAGACCATTCATTAAAGGAATAACTAGTTCACACTATAGTAACATGCAATTTACTTGTTAAGTAATAGTGGGCTAATGGTTATTTTTACCTTTCTTTTCTATTAATAACTTGAGTTCTAATCTAGCACTTTGATTTCAAGGAATTGAGACACAACCAAATTCATCCAGTAGTTTCCAGTCCTTGAAAACATGAAAATCATCAGTGGAGCTTTCAAAATAAATAGATAAGCAGATAAATATGCTAACAGACAAATTAAAAAAAATGTCCTCCTTTCAGCCAAGGTTTGCGGAATCAAGACGTGGTAATGTCTAAGTGTTCCTGAGACAGAACTATAACACCAGGACCCACACAGTTAGAGAGAGAGGGGAGGGGAGGGGGGAAGGAGAGAGGGGAGGGGAGGGGGGGGAGGGGAGTGGACTGAGAAAAATGGAGAAAGAGAGGGAGAGGAAGGGAGAGAGGGAGAGGCAGAGGATCATCTAAAGTGGGAGTGGATGTGAAATGAGAATTAAGTGGAAAACTAACACAATGTGATTCCTGGAACATGGAGCTGAAGAAAGTTCCCACCAGAGTCTACATGCCCAGAATTGAGTCAACCACTTTCCATGTCCCTGCTATTCCATAGGTTTGGGTTTCTCTATAAATCTGTGACCATCCTTTGGATTTGATGTGAGCCCCTGGCATTAATTCTGCCTTGTGGAAATATTTACAACTAAAGTTTTATTCCTTTATCGCTAATTTCCTTAGTTCCTCAGTTTCAGATTAAAGCAAACTAGTCAACAACAAAATCCCACAGTGTATTTGGGCCTGTTTATATTTGAAAAGCGATCCCACAGAATTACCAAGCAATATCATAAACATGACTTGCAAGTATTATTTTGTGCATGTACTGCTAGGCTTAAGTTAGGAAAGATTTGCGTTAGAGTTGTTGCCTTTCCCCAGTCTTATTAAGTCTGTATGCTAAGCAAACAGCCCATAAAGCTGGAGTATATGAAAATGGACTTGGCATCATGATATGAAGAGACTTCATTCAGAACAATTGGTGTACAGATGGCCCAGACTTCTCACTGAAAGCCAAGAGCCCTGGAAGCACTTACCAAGGAAGAGAAAAGCAGAAAACCTTCTGTAGGAACTACGGTGCAATATAACAAGGCAGGGGTGGGGGAGAACTTCCCAACTGAACCAAGGAAGAACATCATGATAAATAGACAAAAGACTAAAGTTTTCAAGGATTTCATTATACTTGCTTCCACATTCTACAGACACGGTAACAGCCGTCAAGAGCTTCAAAAAGCACGTCGCTTTGACAAATCTGTTGCAAAACATCTCTTTAAAAGGTCACACTGCAAAATTGTCACTTGGGAGACTAAAATGGACCTGATAGAAACTATGGTATTTTCAATCACCTCATAACATGTGTGAAAACTAGCCCATGAATAAAATTACTGATGAAGTCATGATACCTTTGTAACATGGTGTTGGTGATGGATATTGAATGTCATAGATTGTCAGTAAAGCAAGCAAAACAGACTTTCTCAAACTACAATCTGGAGGCTTCTTTGAAGTGAGGATAGTGAGACTTTTTTTCCCATCATGTACCCAGGAGGTTAGTATGAATGGAATTCTGTCTCTTAAAAATATGGAAAAAATAAGGCTGAGCCCCGGTGGTGTACTGGTTGTGCGTGGGACTGCGGCCCACTGGGACGGAGGTTCAATTCCAGCAGTGAGGCTGGGCCTCCTACTCCCACCACCGAGAACAGTAATGCCCCCCAAAAAATGGAAAAAATAATGTATAACTAATCACGGGTTTGTGAGGGAGGCCTGGTGGGCAAAGGACAGGGAAGAGAGGGGGAGCTGATATCAGGGACTCAAGTGGAAACGGAATGCTTTGAAAATGATGATGGAGCCATATATGCAAAGGGACTTGTCACATTGGAAGAATGCAAGAATGTCGTAAGAGATGTAAGAGGCCCCAATAAAAGTATTTAAGTGAATAAATTATGACTTAAAATAGTTGATAGGTTATTTAGACTATGATTCTCCGTGGTTTGGAAATTGTACGATCATGTAATGTGGCTATTATGCAATGGTAAAATCCTCTCCCGAGATGTAATTTTATGCAGTCAAAGCTGGGCTGATGGAAGAAAATAGCTCATCTCAGGACATCACCCTGATATTACAGGACAGAAGAATCCTGAAACATTGTCTTTTCTCTTACAAAGACCAAAAGAGAGGAGAGAAGGATAGAGAGATTTCCTTCCCCCAAGAAAGTAAATTCAGAAGAGGAACAGATATTTCAGGACCAGGTCCCTATGCTGGGAACCCTGCAGAACTAGGAAATTGGCTAAAAAGGGCTTCTTCTAGACTGAATTTTGGGATGTAGACTCTTGACTTCCTAAAGCGAGAAAGAATAAGCTTCTGTTTGTGAAAGCCATGCCTGTGCTCTCTCATGTCCTAGCAGCTCTATATAACTAAGACAGCCATTGAATTAGGAGGAGTCAGTCCTTCAAGAAGGACACTACACTTGGGAGCACAAGGGGTCAGCCAAAAAAAAGATGGCCTTCAGAGAATGGATTCATAGGGGCTTCAACAAGGAGCTCAAGCACAATGCTTGGTACTAAATGAGTCAAAAGGATTCCGCCACAGCTAACAACAAAAAGAGAAAAATATTTGATAGCTGACTGTGGGCCAGAAATGAGAGGTCATACTTGTGGTTGCTCATCTTGTGTCATGTTCCAAGTGCCTCTGGCTGAAGTGGGATTTTACACTTCCTGTGTGCTGAAACTAGAGTGAGGGCAGTGAGTGTACGCTATTGCTGCTGCCCACGACGATGGAGTCTTCAGTGAGTCAACTCTTCATTGGGGAAGGTGCATTACCTGCACATCCTGCACAGTATTGATAGAAGACTTAGCTGTTCAATTGTTTCCCCCACGAACACTCTTTCCAATCCTTCCATCTGTCTGTCCAGCATCGCTCAACATGTTCATCCCCATTCTTCAGTCTGTTCTTCCTTTTATTGCTTCATTCCCTCTCAACAAAGGAAGTGTTACTTACTCATTTGAATAATTTCAATATATTGAAGTGGAATTAGATCACCCATTTTCTTGACCAAAGCCACAACACCTACTGATCTACGAAACAAAATATGGAGTTGAAATATACTCCTCACTCAGGTGCGATATTCCTGGCTTCCCTGTTGTTAAACACAATGATATTTTATTAAAAATGTTAAAAATGTGCAGTTTCAACCCATTCAGAGACACCTTGACTCACAAATTTCCAAAGCCCTCTATTCCCTACCAATGAGGCTAGATAGGTCTTGATGACAACTGACAACAGGCATTCATGAAGACAACTGGAGTAAAATGTCGCATGAAACCAAATAGTGAACTGTCTGATTCTCTCCATTTGGGATATGCTTGCATTATACCATTCATGTCAATAATTATTAAAAGGCTTCCATTAAAATTCCACATATGGAATTTTATATAGAATAATTACACACAGGGAACCTTCCAAATAAGTCACAGGAGAACTCCCCTTACATATTCCTAAGCTGCTATTTTTGTTGTAAAAAAATCAACAGGACTTTTCTCCTACAGAGTCAATACTCATCCTTTGTTTAGCAGCCAGTTCAGCTAACCACTGCACTGCCAGGGCTTGTGAAATGCCACTGCTTCGAATGAATTCTGACTCCTTGCGCAACAGAACAGAAGGGTCCCTTTGGGTTCCAGGAGCACGCAGCCTCCACTTTGTTCTTTGGAGGTGCTGGCAGGTTCGGGCTGCTGACCTTCGTTAGCTGCCCACCTCGTATAACTCATGCTGATGAAAGAGTTAATCCATTTTTATCTTCGAACTATAAGTCTTGGATCCTGGTGCTTAATTCTTTCCATTAGCTGACCACAAATATAATTAGAAAAGAGAATTTCTTTGATTTAGTAAGTATGGTTGGCTAGTCAAAAAGTTGTCATTTTGAAAACAAACTTTTTTTCTTTTCCCAGGAAGCTTTGTCAGAGACTCTCCTTTTATATCTAGCAAACTCGACGATGGTTTGCCGAAGGTGCTGCTAAATATATTGCTCTCTACATGATGATTTAGCATACTTGAATCAAGGAAACTACACTAGAATTTGAAAGAATGTGTTTCAAAATAAATATGTTGTGTTTGTCTCATTGTTTTTTATTTCCTGACAAATATCTTGGGTTTTAGAAACCACTTGTCTCTCAGTAATAAACCTTTATCTTGTCACAGTGGGTAATTCCTTCTGCAGAGCCATCTAAATATGCCAAAAGTCTTCTTTCCTTTCACTTGAGTAGTTTCAGCACTTAGATATTAAGATCAAATAGCAAGAGACTAAACCTAATGGCTTACCTTTTGGCCTAGAATACACACAAGTTCTGCAAGTGAGATGCCAATTCCTCCTCAATCACCACTTGGAATATATTCCATATGCCTGACTAGCATAAGTGATTTAGAATCAAGACACTGGCAAGAAATGTGATCATTTTGTTTTCTTTTCAGATGAGTTACATGGGATTTCTTAAACCTGAACAAGCACTCTTCTTTATGAGCTTGGTCTATACCAAGTAATGAACCAACATCCTCTATGGCAGTAACCAGACCATCATAAACGAAGCGTAAACTAAGAGCCTAGGAGCCTCCCTTGACTCCTGATGGCTGCTTGTGCTGAGGGTAGAACTCTGCTCCGAGGGGTTTTCAAGGCACTGATCCTTGGGAAAAAATCACCAGGTGTCTCTTTAAAAATATTCTTCAATATTTTTCACTCACAGCTTACTAATGATACTATCATTCACAACAAGTCTATAGCATACAAGAGAAGTGGTATGAAGGCTTTCTGAAACTATATATCTTAAAAACTGAAAACCTCATCATTCCCCCTTAGTGTGACTGGTCGGTTTGACCCTGGAATCTAGCAATTAGCTGTCTAAGGCCCCTTGAATGCTTTTTCGCCTCTCCCACCTCTAGCTGTCCTGGGCTATCTGAAAAGAACCTGTACTGTTGCCAGCTGTTGGGGGTGTAAACAAAAAGTTAAACAAATGATACTTTATTAACACATTTTTTAATAACATGCTTTTATAATAAGTTGAGTTTTATGCCCTATGGAAGTCTGCTACATCCCAAAACATATCGACAATTCATCCCAGGAAATTCAGACTTGATAGGTTCAACTGGGTTTCAAATAGCTATCCCTAAGTAGACTGCAGTCAAAGGAAAAGATCTCGGTTTCTCTTCAGACAGTATGTAAAGTAGCCATCTAGAGCAGGGGACAGCCAAGTAATCTGCTCCCACCACAGCTTACTGACTAGCTCTATCTGTCTGGCATTCATTAGCTAAGAAAGGCTGAAATAGGTAAATATTAGCAATTAATTTGTTGAAAGAATAAAGTAAGATTTCATGGATTAACTGAATGAAACTAGATTCCATCCAGTTATCAATTTCTCTATGTCATCAGCTCCTCACAACACATATGTCTTTCCTTAGGGGAAAAAAAGTTAGTAGATACACATATAGAATGTTAAAAATAAATACAAATGGGTTGAAAAGCTATGGGTGAAAAACTATGGATATTTTTTCTTTTGTCCATACAATTGGAAAACAAAGGGCATTTTCTGAACTTTCTGTGATGACCACACATTTATTTTATAATGTGAAGATGCTACCCTGAGGAAAATCAAATATACCTCCACCAAGTCAACTCTCACTTCTAACAATCTTCAAGGACAGAACTACCCTGTAGGGTTCCCAAGCCTGTGGTCTCTATGGAAGCAGGCATCCACAGCTTTCTCCCAGTGGGAGGCTGGTGGATTCAAACTCTCAACCTTTTGGTGAACAACTAAACCTTCACTTTGTGAAGGCATCTATCCATACTGTTGCACTGTAAATCCAGGTTAAAAGTCTCTTGGAAACCTAGAAAGCCATGCTTGGAAAAAAGGATTTAGTTTTTAAAAGTATAGAAAATTACACAGCTGTCTATTCCATTCCTTATTTTTAAAACCAAAAAGATTCAATTATTTTAGGAGAAGCATGGATGATAGCATGAGATCATTCTGATTAGTACAATTTAGATGTTGTTGTACATCATGCCATCCTTTAGAAATTTTGCTAATATGATGAGAAAAGTTTACAAGTGGTAGAAATGGTGTTGTGTAATGCTAATCACAATACTAATCTTAGGACTGTTTATGATTCACGTCTGTCCCCTGTCACTTAGCAGCTCTTAAATTAGACAAGTAGAATTTCTCCAAGGCTCCTTTTTCCCCAGTAAAGGAAAATATGGAATTTTTTCATGAGATGGTTCTGTGAATTAGATAGGGGAGTTTATCAAGAGTTTATAATAGCCTAATGTCTAGCAGAGTAAAGTTCATTTGTGAATTAATGCAATTATAATCAATTTATTCTTTCTATGTGTTTGTATTTTCCCCATTTTAGTATGAAATGTAAACTAGCCAATCATATTGTTCTTTCAGTAAATAGCAAGCACAGTTTCCTACAATACTATAAAAATTTCTGTCATTTAAAGTAAAATATGTCAATTTAAATCTTAACTTTGTTATTTTTGTGATTTATACCTTTGAATATGCAATTGTATTTCATTTAACTATATTGTTAGTTGTGTTCAAGTTGGTTCCCATGCACAGAGCCCCCGTGTAAAACAACAAAATACAGTGGGGCCCTAGGCGATCCTCACAATTAAGTACATGTCAGTTATAAAGTCATATTGTGCGGCAAATTAGGTGTTATCAAATGCTTTAGATTATAAATGTTACTACTAATTTTTACTTCCATGATAATACTTGGTAAATTTATAGACAAGTTCACATGGCTAATGCCAGTAATTCACATTGCAAATCCAAGTTTTTAAGTTGCCCTCAACATTTTTCTCAGTTTGCTGCAGTACAGTAGAACATGAAAGGAGTAATCTTGAAAATCAAAATAATAAACCTGCTGAGATGCTGAAAGCTAACACATTAATTACGTCTTCACTGAATGCAATGCAGACACTTTCAAAGTAAGATCAGTTCTGCTTTAGGCTCCTCTACAGCATAGGTTTAAAAGATTCCAATCCCTAGAGGAAGAGGTCTCAATGGAGGGCCAGCTGAGCATAATAAATGCTGCTTTCTTTGCAGCTTTTTCTATTATCAGATTATTAGAAATCTAATGTTCTTGTACACATCAAACCAAGTCCTGAACCTAATCTAAAGCTTCCATCATACATCATTTGGAATGTTCTACCAGACAACTCCTATGCAATAAGTCCTACAAAATTATAAATTCAGCAGTGTGAGCAATAATAAGTTAACTAGACTAGCCACTATGTAACTTTCTGCATAGTGATATATATATATGACATATGTATGTATGTGTATGTGCGCATATGTATGTGACCAGACTTTTAAATTAGTTATTCTGTATTGCCAAGATTGTCTGATGAATCATTTGATCTCAACTTGACATTCAAAGTGATCTACATGGCACTTAATAATGGATAGCTGATAGAGATCAGATTAAACAAAATATTGTATGCAGAGAATATGGAAAACATAAGTGACCTTATATAACAAAGTACAAAGAAAATAGCCCATGTTCTGGGATATGGTTGGGTTGGAGAAGTGAGGCAAATAAAAACGTGGGAGAAATGTCCAAATAATGTCCACATGGTCAATTTGGACTTGAATCGACCATTGGAAAATACCAACCTTTTTCCTATGTAACTTTCTGCATAGTGGCATTGTTGGACACGCCTCTGATCTGATAATTCTTGATTGAATTAGCAATAATTTTAAGGTCAGGACAAATTGGTAACGGTAGGTTTTGCAGTTAATTTTAACTAGATTAATTTTAACTAGCTAATTTTAAACGAGATTAGCTGAAGAACACATGGCAGGGAGATAAGCAGATAAGAATCTTATCCACTTCAAATGAGTCTCACCAAACAGCAGAATCTTTACTTCTGGCAGAAAAATGATAAAACTCAAGATATAGAGAGGGCAATACACTGTAATGCAATCAATTTAAAGCTAATAATATTTTAATCAGTGTTTACACTGAATAATAATCTGATCTGGTAATTACGGCAGGTTGTCTATCTCAAAAATGGAATATCTAGAGAATATCTTCTGCCTACTCCAGATTCTCAGTGGTTATGCTGACACTTTAAACCCAGGAGTAAAGACTGAACTCAGTCTCTGTGACTCCAATCTCTCTCTCTCTCTCTCACCCTTGTTCTTTTATTGCCTCAATCTCTCCTCTCCTCTCTCCTCTCTCTTCTTTCCCAACACAGCATAGTTCCAGATCTTATCTTTGCCTCCAATCTAGATCTATTGAGAACTGGTGGTTGGATGGATCTCCAAAACTGATGTAGCCTCCACATCCTCTAGCTGTTGGTTCAGCACCCAGGAAGGTATATCAGAGATGGCATGACCAGCACCACACCCACATCCTTTGTCAGCTAGTTGACTTTCACATAAGGTGTTCCAGTAGGACAAAGTGGAGTTTCTTTGTAGGGTTCTCTGTAGTCTTTAAGGAAGCAGATTGTCCCATCTTGCCCCCACAGAGCGCTGTGTCCTGCAAGCACTGTTCTACGGGAGGCAGTTGAGCACTTGCTCACTCCATTGTATCACTTGCAATTCTTGGCATACATGTAAGTGAGAAGGTGTTGCTATTAAACCTTAGCTAACACCTCCATGAAATGAAATGATTAAAGTGTGAAGCTCCTGATTGCAGCTACTTCTTTCATCTTGGTCTACACATTGCTGAAGGTGGTGTCCCATCTATCACCTTCGCTTAAAAAGTTCTGAGCTATCCAGTTTACACAACATCAAAATTGTACTTGTGGTGCTCTCATGAGATAGAAATTGTCTTCCCTCTACATAATTGTTTACATGGGGGGGGGGGGGGAAGAAGTTCGAATAACCGATATCAGGGGTGACTGGAGTAAGTTCTCACAAGTAAATTCTCACAGGATAGCCCATAACCCTTCCTGACTTAGAGAATTAAAAGATGCATTGTGGTGATGGCAAAAAAAAAAAAAAATCTTGAGGCAACTGTGGCGGTCATGTGCTTGTGTTAATTTCATGATTGAGATGTAGGGGTGGAGTCTGGCCTGTTAATCTTGAGATAGCCATGGAGTAGTCAAAAAGGCCTCCGTGTGGGATGGCTTTCTCCTGAGACTTCTGGGAAATCTCACAATATTTCCCTCATGATGGTGAGAAGGTATCTGCCCAGTTGTTGTGAGTAGTCTCAGAGACGATGAATCACAGACAAGAAAAGATGGCAGCCTCTGAGGAGCTGAAGGAGAAGCCACATGGCTTTGCTGTGATAGAACCAGATCTCTGAAGCTGCAGAGGCCACATGGGGACCCCTGCCAGCAATGAGTTGTTTCTGCCACCACTGGATGCTGTTGATGGGCCCTGAGCCCTGGAAATGAGGGCCATGCAGAGACCCCTGCCAGCGCTGGGATCCTGCACCCACTGGCCTGTGACTTCATGAGTCAAAAGGAGACTTTATAGACTGGTATCAGCCCTATGGGCTAATATCGGACTTATGACTTTGAACGGGACTGGGTTGGGATGCTTTCTCAATGTTCCTTTCCTCTCATATGTAAACCATTCCCTTATATCCATATGTGTGTCTATAAAATTTGTTTCTCTAGCTTACCCGGACTAACACAGCAACTTTTCTTGCCTTTTCCTCACAAGCGTAGTTTGCAATTTTCTTGAAACTTCATCAGAATAAGCTCCCCATGATTTCACTGTCTCTGAAAATCTATCAATGTACTTACCCTTGTCTTCTGAGCTGATCACTCTGTTTCTGATAATCACTTCAAGCGGACTTTCTTGGGAGAAACCAGTGAATTTACATTTCAACGGGCACAGAAGCAAGACTAAGACGAAGGCAAGGCTGGGGGGCCTTGTGTGCAATCATCCACTGATTGCAAAGACATATTTAACATGCTTTGTTTGGAATAGGCCTCTGCTTGTAGGAACTTCCATGTTAGTAGGAACCCCAACCCTCCTATCAAGACTTTTTAGCTTCCCCTTTTGTCTGTGCAAGTTTGCGGACTCACACATGTCCCACACAATTGTTCTTCTGTGATTAGAATCTGCCGTCCTTTTTATGATACCATAACCTGCAGGTCATCTGTGTGTTAGGATTTTTTATCATCGAGAGATCTCCAAAGACTTGTTTTACATCTGTTGGGCTAATTCTATTTAGAATAATGTAATGCTGCCTCCTCAGCTTTGTGCATTTTATAACCATGGGAAATTATCTTATATGCCTCTCTATATTTACACCAAATGATGTGCACCATTACTGCCTGGGAAGAGAAGGTACAAAAGCAGAAAAATAAAACCCGTGTGTGTGTGTGTGTGTGTGTGTGGTGGTACATTTTGCGTCATCAGGAAATGTGTTCTTAGTCTTTCCCAAATTATATTTTCTTTACAGAAGTCTGGGAAAAAATCGTATTTTACAGTGCATATCAAGGGCAAATGCCATTCAAGTTTTAAACCAAACTAAACCACTTTATAAAGTGCCAAACTTCCATTAGACTAAAAATGTTCCCTTTGTCAAAATTAAATTGAAGATAGGTCAAAAGCGTTCTCTATCAATTACTATTGTGACTTTCCTGTAGAAAGCATTGGAATGGTAACCATAAGATTATCAGTTTAAACCCACCAATACTCTCTACTGAAACACATAAATAGTGGCTAGGTGTTGGAATCCACTCAATGAAAGTGGAACTTTGTTTTGAGATTCCTACGATCAAGATTTCACATCATAATGAACTTACAAAAGCACAATTTATAATAGAAATGTTAAATCATCCATCCTTGTGTTAATCTGGGTACAATAGAGAAACCCAGATTTTTAAGAGAGAATTTTATATAAAGGGTAAGTGCACATAAAGAAAACATCCCAAACCAGTGCTGCCCAAGCCCACAAGTTTAATATTAACCCATATGTCTGACACCAAAGTCCCCCTCAGTCTCACAAAACACACTCAATTATGCCAACTGCAGGAAGAAAGCTGAATCAGTGAGAGTGTATGCATATCATCTCTGGCAGGAGTCTCCACACAGCTGGGCCTCCAGTACCCAGGGCAGTGGCAGGCAGGTCCCTTTGGCTTCTTCTCAGGAATGCCTTACAGGAAGCAAACCTTGCAGGCTGAAGCAGGAACTGGCTAACACAGCTGCATTGTGGTCCAACCCTCACAAAGCAAGACACCAGAGAACTAGAAAGGTGAGGCTTACAGAGTGACTTCTCTTTTTGCCCTTCCCCCACATGTGTGTATCAGTCAGGTTGGCACAATAAATCTTAACTATTTCCCTTGTATTTGGGCCCCAATTCAATCAAGTGTGTTCTAGAGTTCTGATAATTCTAGTACTTGTCCCTAATATAAAGTTCGTAATAGTCTGGGTTATTTTTCTTTAGAAAACTGTTTGTATGTTTGTTTGTTTGTTTTCCCTAAAAACTACCTTCAAAAGTAAAAGAACAGTGGGTGGAAACTTTAAGTGGAGGGAGTGTGTGTGTGTGTGCTTACAGAATCACTTTAAGTTAGGGAAAACATTTATAGAAGCAGTTCTTCTTTGATTTCCTTAATGTGCCCGTGAAAAGTGGAAATAGAATTTAAGAGAAATACATTTGGGAAGGGGGCGGGTGACATTTCATGTTAAAACTACTTTCATTAAAAAAGAAAAAAAACTTTGAGTAATTCTAATTTTATCAAGTTAATAGTCCCACCCAGGATAATATTGCATAAGCTAAAGAAAATGACATCTGTAAAATGGTGTGTGCTACAACACTATGGTTATGTATTGTTTAAAATAGGCCTTCAATGGCAACTTAAAAATTGCTCCAGTTACTGCACTAAAGATAATAGAAATAAAGTTTTGAGGCCTACAGTGGGAGTTAAGAAATTGCATTTTAATAACTTAATTTAGAAGTCGATTTCAAAATTGACATTATTTTCCCTCTCCAAATATTTCAGGCACATTTTGACAGTAGACACAGATACAAACTCTTTGAATGACATCTGCCAAAATAATTTCACACTGCAGTTAACAGCCACCTTCCTCAGGCCAGTGATTCTGTGCACAGAGCACATGAACCCAACTAATAGCCAAGTCCTCATGCTCAGTCACTCGGACTACACGTCTACCATCCACCACATTTCTTCCACAAAATGAAGGTTTCAGGAACTGTCTTCACATTCTCTAAGGACATTATGTTCATGTATTTCTCAAGCCTAGAGAATTTGGTATGTTTGTTTGCTTTTTGCTTTGCTCATAGACACAGAGCTATTGAATAGTTTATCTCAATTATTCTCCCTGTGTATCATCCTCCCCTTAGTCTTTTCAGAATGGCAGACTTAACCTACCATTAGAGAGTACACCTACACATAAAGGTCACCTCCTTTCTGAAGCTATTCCATTAAGGCAGTATTTTGTGTTTGTTGGTTGTCATCAACTTGTCCCCTACTGTAGTTAAAGGAAAGCACAAGGAAGTCAAAGTGTCCTAGTCCGGCTTGCTATGCTGATTCACACTACATATATTTCCAAGCTTTTCTTCTAGACTCTCTCAGGCTGGAAGCTCTACCTGTGATAGTTATGTAAGCTGCTGTCAATTTGAGACTTAAGAGTGAAGGGGTGGAGTTTAGCATATCAATCATGTTACAGCTTGATGACCACAGTTGGAGATGCTAGGAAGATAAATAGCTGACTAGAGGAAGGACACATGCTCACATCTTTTGAGACATTACCGACGAAGTGCCTGATGGAGCTATGCTGATGCATTCATTCAAAACCCTAGAGCTGGAGGAGTCACATGGTCATCCACATCAGCCATGACATGATTCCACCACCACTGGATCCAGAAGTCTCTCCACCCACTGGCCTGGATCTTCCTGCATTCAGTGTCATTGTATGTGTTTTGTGAGTCTGAAGAGGACTTTATAGGCAGGTATCAGACATGAGCTATTATTAGACTTAGGGTCTTGGTCTGGACTAGACTGGGATTGTTCCTTAATCTACAACTACTCTTTGATATAAAACTCTTGTTTACACATATATGAGAGTGTATGGACTTGTTTCTTTAGTCAACCCAACTAACAGACTACCAAACCTATTCAACATCATAACATGCAATCAACCTCTGGCAGTTGTTAGGTGAATTGGCTTGAGGATCATTGTTTAGCAATCAAACCAGGTCTATTGCATGGAAAAAAACATTCCACAATAAACTATCAATATATCCTTCAGGTTTGCTCAATATTCTATAATTTCATAAGATTTTATTATATTAATTCTAATTTATAGCTCTTATTTTATTATGATTCATTCAACACCTATTCATTCAATTAATACATTAAACCTATACACTTCTGGTGCATCAATTCTGGTTTATTGTCACTGTCTAGGGCAGAGTAGAACTGGCGTAGCGATTTCTAGAGTACTAAATCATAATAGAAATAGATGGTCACATTTTTTCCCTTGGAATGTCTGGTGGGCTTGGATAGTAGCCTAACACTTTAACCACTTCACTATCAGGGATCCAACTCATAAAATAGTAATTAATTACATTAATGTTTCATTGAGAAAACTATCACACAAAGCTTTTTTAGTGAGTAATTCATACACCTGATCTCACGCAATTCTTCTCAGAATCTTCTGAAGTAATATTACTTGCTTTTCCAGGGAATTCACCTTAATTTGCCAAAGATCTCAATGTTAGCAAGTGGCAGAATTGTTATTCCACAAAGATCTTCCCAAATTTTGTTTCAGAAATTTCTTCTTATCTCTGTTACTTCTAGTGATAAGGCCAGAAAATATAGAGCTAAAGAACTCAGTTTTTCTCCTTAGAGGTTATGATTATAATAATGCAGATTAATTATGAAAACATATTTAAAATACAATGCAAAATTAATGAATGTCCTGCTTTTGGTTGACCTCCTTTTAATTTCTTTTTTTATAAACTGGGTCTAACTTCAGAATCTCAAAAGACCCATGGACTATGCTAAATTCATGCTTACTGAATGAAGAATAAATACATTTATAAGATACTAAATTATACTTTGTAACAACATGCACCGATAAAACAAACATTCTATATTACATGGAATAAAACTGGAAAGTGTTCTGGGAACGCTGTGATTTGGGAGAATGTGCTCACTAATGTAATGCTCCATTTAATTGAAACACAGTCCGTTACTGGTCCAAAGCCAGAGGCCTCATGTCAATCTTTTTGTCTGTACTCTTTCCTTCAGATAATAGATTGAAGCTTTATGTCTAATTAAGCTGTCAGCCATTTGTATGATTCACTTGGGCATTGGGTCTCCGTTTTTGTATTGTAAAATGAGAAGCATGTCAATCCCATGTATTTCATACTCCTCAAACTTCACATTCATCGCCATCAAGTCAGTGCTGACTCACAGCGACCACCTGCAGGCTTCCAAACCTGTGACTGTTTCCTGGAATAGAAAAGCCAATCATGTGGAGCTGCTGGTGGATTCTAATTGTCAACCACAACATTGTAACCCAATGAAATGAGATCGGAAGACTGAACATATTTCATACCATACCACACTCATAAACAAAATAAACTTTACTGCCATCGAATTTATGTCAACTTAAAGAAACCCAATAAGACAGCATAGAAGCAATCCCTCAGGGTTTCAGAGACTGGAACTCTTTCCTGGAGAAGAAAGCCCCATCTTGCTTCCACAGAACAAATGGTGGTTTCAAACTGCTTTTGAACTGTTGACCTTGAAATAAGCAGCCCACGGTGTAACCATGACACCACCAGGGCTACTGCCTCCATGCACAGAGGTTAAATAAGCCAAAATACCACCGCCACCAAATTAAGTCCCATCAACAGTGACCATATATAGAGTTTTTGAGGCTGCAAAATCTTTACAGGGTAAACAAATTTATGTTTGTCCCTATAAGCAGCTAGAGAATTTGAACCACTGACTTTGCATTTAGTGGTTAGTGATTAATAAATGTTTGTTTAAGGAGTGTACACCTATAATGCTATAAAGGATCTATAGTTATTCAAAACAGAAAAAAGTACACTATAAATATTTTCCCTGGGATTCCAAAAGGTTGTTTTTAAGAGCTAAATTATTTTAATGAGAGGTAGATAAGTGTGTTAAGCAGGGTTCGCTACAGAAACAAAACCAGGAGAATGAGTTTGACTCTCTTTTTGAGAGTTCAGTTTTAAATTCTGTCTTTTTCAATTTCTATGTTGTGGTCTATCTATTGATATAGATAGAGATATTAGTAAAGTCATAAAGCACAGAGGAATATAACAGCTAGTTAATCCACACAGTAGTGCAGAGGGCTCATTTCAACTCACTTTCATGGAGCAGTTGATATACTGGAAGTCCTACAACTCACTAGGTTTGTTGAGTTCAAGGTCAAGGGATCACAGCTGAGCTGTCCCTTAGGCCATATGGTCTAGCCCATAGGCAGCAAACATCCGGGAGGTCACCAACAGTCAGCAACTCAGAAGCTTAGAGAAGCAACCATGGATAGAAGTGCAAACTAAAGCAATGCAAAGTGATGGGATTTACCAGCCTCGAGCTCAAGTGATGTATGTACCGGCAGCGTGGAAAAGCAGATTTCAAAAGAACCTCAAGCACTAGCAACACTCTCGATAGGTTGGCTTTCCCACAGGTAGAGCAGCTCCCAAGTAGAGGCAGAGAATTAGCTAAAGCAGCCTCACACTACAGAGAGGAAGGAGTAGACCTTGCCAAGCCATTTCTCTCTTTGCCCTCCAATCAAACTGCAAACTATCTAACCCCACATGTTCCTATTGGCCAGGTTGGCACAATAAGCCTACCTATCACAAGTCACAACTGGTTAAGAACTCAGAGTGCTCATTTTCAAATTGCGCCTCTATCAATTTTGGGGTTGTGATCCATCTTATGCTACTTAAAGGTTTATGTCTCAGTAAGTCCATCTGTCTAACAATGGACCTGCTCCAGCCACTGTATTAAATTATGCAATCAGGAAGATAATGAGACTAGTATTTCTGGGCAGTAAGCATCATTGAAAACAGAAGGCCAGGTGGCACTCTCTTTGCTGAGCTCTCTCCTATGACCATGGGTTCATGCTCTTAAATTTAAGCTTTCTAATTTGATTCATTTATAATATTCCACCTGTGGCAAATGAGTCACTAAAGCACAGTACAACATGGAAACTCAGCAAATTTCCTTTGTGATAGCATCTACTAAAATAGAACACTCACTTGAAAAAAGTGACCATTGTCTTTTTATTAAAGGAGTTTGATATATAGTAAAGTCAGCAATTTGATCTAAATGAGAAGATTTCAAAAAAGTCTGTGGAAAACAAAACTAAAAGATAATGTAACCTTTTCTACAAGCTTTTTGAAACTTCCTTGGTACAAATGTATATGGATAGATATACCAATGTACGAACACATATATACATATTTGTGTATATGTACATGCTTTAGGAACATTAAAATAATCAGAGTTGATGAATTGATGTCTTATTTGAATGGGGTTAAGGAAGATATTTAGATAGAGTCTGGAAGAATGATTAGAACATTACTCAAGTGGGGTTGCCTGTGAGAGCTCGGAATGTCTTGCCCAGCACAGACACCAGACCAAAGGGAGCGTGGGGCCCATGACCTGATCTGAGACTCACGAGCTTTGACTAAGCAACCCTGGGGAAGCACCAATGCCCAAATTTACTTGAAGACAATGCATGGGCCAGGAAGTATGTAAAACCACATTGCACCTGGAATTTGGTCTTAATAAAATTGGAAATAGGTCTAGATCTGAATGCTTTCTATGACCTAGGACAACTTAAATGCTAGAGACTATGTGGAATCAAAATGAAAATGAATCCATTCCCATGTTTCTTTAATTTCCAATGAAATGTCTGAAGTATAGAGAAATATAAATAACTTTTGAAATTTGGAGTTTTAAATCCTTAAAATGAGAGACATTTCTATGGGGTAAAACACAGGTGAGAAGTGGGAGTCAGAAGCTGAGAACCTCAATATTTGTTGTGAATTAGGACCCCTCATCAAAAAAGAAAAACTGCTGCTAAGTACACCTGACCGCTGTCAAGCCAATTCTGACTCATAATGAGCATATGTGTTGTAAACCTGGGCCTCTTGGCTGAGCTGTTTGATATTTGTTGAATTGATAACCAGAAAATCAAAGGTTCAAACCCACCAAAAGTCCTCTGGAGCCAGATAAGACTCTGCTCCTGCTACAATGGACAAGATGACAATGAATTTGATTCCAGTGTAGACTGTGCCATAAGCCAATCGCTGTTGAGCTATAATGAGAGAAGCTTGGATACAGACGCAAAGAGGCACAGAGACGAGAATGCAGATATTTCATGACAGGACAAAGGGCTGAGGGGCCAAAGACAGAAACTAAACAGACACCCAGGGAATTCACAGAGAGGATGAGAGTGTTCCTTGAGAGCCAGTGGCCTGGATTTAGACTTTTGATGTCATAAAATTTGAGAAAATAAATTTCTGTTCAACAAAAGCAATTAGTTCACAATCATATGTGTTATCTAGCATGTTCAGAATTGTGAAAAGGCTGTATCTGTTTTTGCTAACAATTTTAGTATAATACCTATTTGTTTTTAACATTCCTACTATGACTTTAGCACTCTTTGTTTTTTTTAAACAGTTTCCTAGTATTCTTGTCATTTTTAAGCCTATTTGAATTGGAATCTAAAATGTGTGTTGTAGATATCATTTCTATCTTTATTTAATTTTTGTTCACTATTCCATTTTCTTAGTAATTGATGTGTGTAGTACATTTAAATTTAATTGCCTACCATTTTATTATTTTAAGTGTAACACATTTTTGTTTTTTAATTTATCTAAAAGATTACCTTCTTTTTTGTCAAAAAGATTTCTCTTAATTATACTTTTTATGTTTTTAACATACATTTTAAAATTACCATCATAGTGGTTGCATAAGGATTGACAATGAAATCTCAATTAATCTTACACTGATTCCATTTGAATGAACATCAACTTAATATCTGGGAGTCTATACATAACAAAAAGTTCATGGGAAAATTTTAATCTTTCATTTCCACTTTCCTATGTACTTTTTGAAGTCTTTTCTGTTTGATCCAAAAAGAGGTGATTCTGAATGATCTTAGACAACTTTATTTTGTAAAAAACTCATGACTTATCTATAATTACCATGACTTACTTATCAACTATAGCCACAATCTCCCAAATTCAGAATATTTTCTTAATGACCTTAAAGGCTTTCAGCTAGCAGATCACTCTAGTAGGCCTTGAACTGTGATGTTTTGTTAGTACAGTAGATTTTCGCTTTTTTACTCTAAGTATTGCATAAGTGAAACAATAAAATGAATTTTAAATATTCTGATTTTATTCAATGTGTAACTACTTTGGATAAGCTATGGTGAACTACACTAGAAGATAAATATATGGATATTTTAGGACATGGATTACTTACACTGGAGAGTGTACAATATGAAGAGATAAAAACAATTTGTAAATTATTAGGAGTTCATGGGGGATGAGAAAGGAGGAGGAGATAAAAAGGGACTTGGAATTAAAAAAAAAGAACTAGAGGAAAGGGGAAAAGAGGAGCTTATGCTGGGGGCTCAAGTAGACAATGTTTGGAAACGAATGTGGCAACATGTGTACAAGTATGCTTAATACAAATGATGTATTGAATGTTATAAGAGCTGTAAGAGCCCCCAATAAAACCTAGATTAAAAAGATTTTATGTTAAATAAAACTCAATGAATTATAAAATTTCACAACTTATTACTGAAGAATTAAAGATTACAGAAAATATGATGAAGTAAACATAACAGCAGTAAGCTCCTTATGTGAAATCTTACATCCTTAAGTATAGTCTTCAAACATATGATGTAAGGTTCATCTGAGAGATTGTTAGACATTTAGAATCTCAGTCTAACTGCACATAGATGTTATGGTTTGAAAATCATTCACAGAGAAGCAACTAGTATTGAGATTGTTATAGGTTGGAACCCTCTGAATGGCAGCAAATGAGTTCTTTTGTTTTTAACGTCTATTTTTGTTTCATCAGTGTAAATTAGTCCACATACTCAAAGCATTTAATGATACTGTAGTATAAGCCTTTTCTCATATCGTTAACAATTCATAAATATTTATGTATACTTTCTTATTAAATGTTACAGTTATTGCAACAACACTTAGTACAATATGCCATAAACCTACTGTTTTCAAGTCAATAGCAATGTAGAGTGACCATGGAGGAAAGAGCAAAGCTGTCCCACAGGGCATCTGAGCTTGATGAAAGCAGAAAGTCTCATCTTTCTTTCATTGGCATCTGGTATAGCCTGGTGCTTTAATCGCAGTTTTTTCAAGATTCTTAGTAAAATGTACTAGGAATTAAAAATTATGTAGTTATTATAAGTTTTAAATTTTTCTGTATGTCATTCTTATCCTATAAATATTAATATAATTTCTGCCCAAACATGTCTGTATAAACATACATACAAAGTAAAAAAAAATTAGCAATGAGTAAATATGAGCATTCTTATAAAGATTTTCCCTACAAATATGATGAATACTGTTCATCTAGATTTTATATCTATATCTACTGTTCTATATTTAACTGAGGCTATTTTATTCAATATATATTATCTATTTTGCTTTATGAGAAATAAACTTTAATTTAACAGTATATTGTACACTAATGGGTATATATTCTGTAACTCTGATAAATTTGTTCCTCATCATTGTAGTGTGGTGTCTATTATTGGTCTGCTTTATTACATTCAAGCACATATTACATATCTTCCTAATCATTACAGTGACCTTTGTAGTCAGTTCCTAGTTATTCTTTAGCTATTTATACTGCAGTTTGGGGGTTATTCTTATTATTTCAATCTTTATGATTATCCTGGAAGTAGAAAAAGAAGTATTCCTGTGAAACAGAAGAATGGCTGCTATAGAATCAGTAGTGCACATCATAATGAGAGCTCGTTAGCTGGTGATGACTAAAGCTTCTAAATTAACAGATAGGGGGAGATCAGAAAGTAACACTTTCTGAACGTCTCTATTGACATGAAAAGGTGTGTCGGGTTGGAGACATATGATATATGAAAAGAACAATGTGTGCTTGGGTTATTCAAATAAGCTCTATCAATCCGGGGTTTAGGGAAAAATCATTTACCCTGGAGTGACCTGACTCAAGTTTCAATTTCATTTTATTTCCAGAACCAAAGCAAAGTCACCCTCACTGTCATTGAGCCAGTGCTGACTCCTAACACCCGGTCAGGACAGGGCAGCCATTTTCTGAATGGGAACTCTTCATGGCACAGGTAAGCCCTGACTCCAGTTTCACACTGCTTACCTGGTAGCTGGCACCTCAACATGCAAACTGCACCACCCGACTCCTTTCTATTTTTTTCAAAATTAAATTGATTATGCCATTTTATATATTTATCATATAGCTTAAGTGAAAACACTTAAATCACATCCAGATGCTAAGAATGATACCAATTTCAGCACTCTTCTCAAGTTATTGAAATCAGATTACTGTTCTGGCATCAAAACTACGTTTATTTTATTTTATTTCATTACCAATGTTGACGGTTTCCAACACAGTAGATGAGATGCCCCTGACATACTCTGATCAGTTTGACAAATGTTAAAACTGATGAACAGAAAATGTTGGTAGTGTGCCCTTTGAAACCTCATGAAAAAATTGAGTTTCCAAAGAAAGTCTCTTTTTTAAAGTGTTTTGTTTGATTACATTTCTGAAACTTGCCAAAATTGGGCTTTGTGTCAGTTATTTTTTTAATCTTTATAGAAAATCAGGCCCTTCCATTACCATGCAATTCTTGAGACTATAGAGACCCACACAGCCTATATTTAGTTTTATAGTTCACAAGGATTTGTGCCATGCGTCACAGCAATTAAAATGATACAGCCATTGTGGCAATGACACCACATATGATGCAAGCTTCCTTTAGAAACTTGTCAGAAAAATAAGTAGTGTGCTATTCTTGTATACCCATAATTTTAACCAAAATGTATTAAGCAGAAAGATGTGTTTTTTGAGAAATTGAAAAGAATATTTCAATTTTGCTATAAGTAGAGTGGGAGGAATAATAACGTGGCTTCTCATAGGGTCATTCTGTAGTCAGATGCAAAAATTCCCTTCCAAAACACTCTTTTCACTTACTGTGAGCACTTTTCCCTGCACGATGTTGATCAGTGGAGCTTCTGACATTTACATAAAGCAAAAGGCATTTTCATTCTCTTGAAGCCATTCTTTGGAGAAAAAGATGCTCCAGCTAGGGAAAACATTAATTAGAAGCACATCTAACATAAATGGCTTGTCACTGAGTTACAATACTTAGCAGAACTCACACTGTCCTTGTGAGATAGAAAAATTCCTTCAATGGTAGAGTTTAACTGGAGAAGTTAACGTCTCTAAATTTGAGTGATCCATATTATGCATAAGCTTCAATGTATTTGCATATTTTAAGTACTTTAAGAGATATTTCACCAAATGAATTCCTAATGGGATGTAATTTAATTCACATGTTGAAAAATGGGATAACAGTTTCATTCCCCCGTCACTCTCCCAATGTTTGAAGTATAGCTGGAGAATAAAACACACAGTGTGCATAAAAAACAGATATTACAGTAACAACTGTCATGATAAGGAGTAGGATAAACTGTAGTGTTCTTGCTTATTTATAACAAATGAGTGTGAATATTTTCTGTGTTTCTTTAGGGAATATTATTAATTCTTATTGCTACATTGAAAAGAAACATGGGTAATGTCATCGAATGTGTATCTAAATGGCTCTAAAATGCTACATTAGTAGAAATGATAGGAAGAAAGGCATGCAAATGAAGATACTATTTATATTCTCCATGTTCTCTAGCTTCACATTATGAGATTTTGAGATAACTCATTGTCTAAATAATACATCAATGGCCAATTTATTTTCAAAGTAGTCGTTGAGAAGATGGATGCTGTGAGAATTTCCTTACTACCAAATTTTACACACGATTAATAAATACCAACAAGTTTCTCTCTCTCTTTCTTGCTCTCTGTCCTCTCTGTTTATTTTAATGATGATGAAGTTTAGAGGTAGGAGACATTGAGGCTAAATAAAGTTGATACTACAAGCATCATAATCCATTTTCTTTTTCAATGAGTCTGTTCATGGATTAAAATATTTTTCTTATGCATAGGCATATCATAACATGAAAAATATTTTGAATTAGAGGAGAGATTAATTTTATAATAATTTGTGAACATTATAACGATTGTCCATACCTGTAACAAGCTACAGATTTATAGAAATATCTATAAAGTGTTCCCTAGATATCAATATGCGACTTCACACCATATTATTTGAATAACTGATCAGATGGAAGATGTGAGATAAGGAAAGCTGACTTTATAGCATGAAAAGTTTAGTCTTATTCAAACCTAAGGAACAGGGGACATTTTTCATCACCTAAGAAATACCATAGGTCAGACACTTCAGGGATATTATCTCATTCCTTAAAGGATTATTTTGGTTTACAACGAAACTTAAAAAAAAAATTAAACAGGTGCATTTAGATGCTACTAGTTCTCAAAGTAACACCCGTGTGTTGAAACACATTAAAGAAATCATTTCCAGTACATTTACTTAATGTAAACTGATTTTTGATGTCTCCACTGCTGCCTCCATGAGAATTAATGTGGATTTATGCAACACAAATCCCTTGCCACCTTCAACATTTTCTCCATTTGTCATGATGCTACCTCTCGGTCTAGTTGTGAGGGCTTTGATCTACTTTACATGGATGGTAATTCATGCTGAAGGCCGCAATCCTTGATTGCGTCAGGGCTTCCTTAATTTGAGCAAGTGGGGTTGTGTCATCTGCACATCTCAGTTGTTAATAAGACTTCCTCTAGTCCCGATAGTCTATACTATATTCTTTCTCATATAATTCAGCTTATCTGATTATTTGCTCAGCAAGCAAAAAGCTTGGTGAAAGAACATAATTCTGATGAATACCTTCCTCATTTTATCCCATGTATTATGCCCTAGTTCTGTTTGCAAAACTGTCTCTGGATGCATTTACAGTGTTCTCAATAGCACCATGAGGTATTATGGAAATCTTTCTTAAATTATTCATAGTCTGTCATGATTTACAGAGCTGTATGTTTTTGTATATTCAAAAAAGAACAAACATCTGTGATAGGTAGGTTTATTGTGCAACTTGGCCAATAGAAACCTGTGGAATTAAGAAGGTCACAGTTTGATTGGAGGGCAAAAAAATAAATGGCTCAGCAAGGTCCACCCCTTTCTCTTTTGATCTTTGATGATCAGACCAGCATGCTGCTGTTTTAGCTAGTTCTCTGCCTCAAATTGTGAGCTACACTACCTATGGGACAGTCAGCCTATGGATCATGTTGCTTGAGCTTGAGGCTCCTACAAACTCTGTTTTTGCAAAACTGCTAGTGTGTATGTATGTATATGTGTGTATATATAAACAAACTATCTATCACTTATCTATATTTATCTATATTTCATCTATATACTTATATAACCATAAGCATCCTTAGTTTCTTTGTCTAGAAAACCCAGCAAAATCTCAGTCTGATATAAACCAATACTCATATCACCTTAGGACAGTTAGCCTTTGTTCTATGTTCTCTTCTGAAGCTGAGCTCTATCTCCGGCAGTTCTCTGTCAATGTACTGCTGCAGCCTAGTTGTATGATCTTGAGAACAATTTATTTGCATGTGATGTTCTATGGTTGAAGGTTTCTCTCTTTGAGATGGTTACAAATTTTTAAAGTTTGAATAAAACTTGAAATGATTGGATCTTTTTGAAAGGAGATAGATATAATTCTATCACAGATAATATTATACTTCAAGATCTACTTTGAAACATTCTTCTAACAATGAATATAATGCTATTCCTCTTGACTATGCAATTTCCAGCATAATAAATCATATGGTTTTAAGATTTAAGATGGCTTATACCAGTTCATTTCTGCCTACTAATGCTTGGGATATCAATTTTTATTGCATTTTATTTCCTTTTTGGTGACTTCTCATTTTCTTAGATTCACACGTTTTAAATTCCAACTGTAGATGATTAGCAGAGTTTTGCAGTTGTTTCTCCCTATTGGAGTCATGCTCCATTCAGGAGACCTTCATTATCTGACAATGTTTCCAAGGTATGTATGACAGTTTCCAAAGTTATTTCCTGTAAAATGGACAGTTGAATCCTTTTTGTTGTCTACTGTAGTCTGGAAGGAAGTTCTAATGAAACGTGCTTACTCTAAAATACCAGTAGTTTCACTCCCAGCATCACAACAACTCACAGGGCACAACAGTGCGACAAGTTGACAGACAAGTGGTTAGTGATGACTCAAAGAAACTCTGCAGGGTAATACTCCCCCCAGGAGTTTCGCAGACTATAATTCTTTGTGGGAGCAAAAATCCCCATTTTTCGCTCATGAACTGGCTTATTGCAATCCAACACATAAACACTATTGCATCAAGAATCACTTGATGGACCTTGAATGGTATAAATGGGGCTTCTCTGAGATCATAAAATTTTGATTAACAAGCTCAATAAAATACAGCATATACGTTTTAAGAATTAAACAAAATAGAAAAAAGATTCTTCGCTATTCTTTATAAACACAGATGAATGGAAGCAGCCTGTAAAAATATATTGGATAAGGAAGAGTTTGCATTTTGATTAATGAGAAAGTCACAGGGGGGATAGTGACAGTATTTCATAGATATCAAGTCATTAGTCAACATAACCCCTTGAACAAAAAAGCATTGCATTTTCACATGAAGAAAAGAGATTCCACAATGCAAAATGTGCTTAATTCCTTTTCTTTCCTTTTTTATTTTTCATTTTTGATCAGTATTTCTAAACCCAGAGCTTCTGGATAGTGCCAGTGAATTCCAAAATCCACGGTCTTTCTGAGAAAGCTGAGAGCTACTCTTTCTACTATTAGTAGATTTTTCTATTTAACTCTGTCTTTTTACTTTTTGAATTAAAACAGTAAGCAACATTACCATCCATTTTTTAAATATCCCCAACAAGCCAGCTGGGACTTCTTTTAAGTGTTTCATCATCTTCTCTCTCACTATCTGCCACAGATTAACCCCACAGGGACTACCAAAATTGAATTGGCTGTGCTGGTTTCTTATACCATTTTCTTTTTAGATCTAGTTCCTTCTAAAAAATAAAGAGCATCAATCAAGCATACCTTTACTTTGAAATATATGTACATATGCACATACACCACGGAGCTTCAAAGATTCATGATAGTGAAATTGTTTCATGAATATGTGTATGAATACACACACACATATATATATCCAAAACCAAATTCATTACCATGAAGTCAATAGTGACACATAAGAATCTTATAGGTCAAGGAATAACTGTTCCCATTACTACTTCCAGTAACTACTGAGACTATAATCATTTAAAGGACTAGAAATATTTATCTTCCTTCCTCAAGTGGCTAGTGGGTTTGAACTGTTGATCTTGTGGTTAACAGCCCAATGTGTAACCACTACACTACAGGAGGTGCACACACACACACACACACACAAACACATGCTGGTACTTTACCTAAGTAACAGCAACAAAACACAAAATGCTGTCTATGCTTGTCTTGTTCTTCCTTTTTATAAACGATGTATTTTTTAATCATTATTTATTAACTTAGCAGGTCAGAAAGTAATTTCTATGGATGAGCTATCATGATTTGTGCTAGAAAAATTGCCATTATTTTTTTATTTGGTTTTGTGGGCATCACTTCCCTCTGGTGGTGGGAGTAGAAGGCCCAGCCTTTGCTCCGTGGAGCTGGAATTGAACCTCCATCCCAGTGGGCCACAGTCCTGCGCACAACCACTACGCCACCGGGTCTCAGCCCACCATTATTTTTCAGAGAAGCTTATCTTTAGGATCTTTGGCAAATTTCTGATTATATGAAACACATATAATACAATTACCAGTCTTGTGCAACCAACAAAAGACCATGGAAAACATATACAAACTTCAGTCAAAATTGCTTCTCATTAGAGAATGCTTTTATATACATTATAAGTAAATAGAAACACATTGACATAAGGAAAACTGCCTTTTCTCTCAGTAATGGACTTGAACTCAATAGTCTCAAACTTTTCAACTTTTTTTGTTGGAGAAGAAATAAAGGCTGGTTTCTTAAGTGGCTTGCTTAGGATTTGGCAAACTACAGACTAAAAACTGACTAAAGCCATTTTTTTGTTTGTATTAAAAATACAAGTTTATAGAAACACTGTAATCTACTTGTTTCTATATTTTTAATAGCTGCCTGTCACATAGAACTGCAGAGTTCAGTAGCTGGGACACAGAGTGGGTGATTTAGGAATCTAAAATATGAACTGCCCATTTCCTGAGGAGAATCTGCGTGGTGCAAAAGGTTGTCTTACTCAACTGCTGACCCTAAGTTTGAGGACCAAGTTCACTGTAGAAATCAGAAGGAAGTCCTGCCAATCTCCTTATAAAAAAGGCAGCCATTGAAAACCTTGTGGAGCATAACTCTCACACATTTGTGTGAGACTGTCCTGGGCATTGGCCCTTTGATTGAAAATATTTGTTGATTCTCAATGCTGCTGTCCCATGAAGCTGGGATGTCCCTAATTAATTTTATTTTAATTTTAAGCAAGTACTCCTGTGTTTCCCTGAAAATAAGACCTACTCATAAAATAAGCCATAGCAGGAGTTCTAAGCATTTGTGCAATATAAGCCCAATAATGAAAAAAAAAAAAAGACCTAGTGATGGGCATGGCTCTGCAGTGTATCTGCACAATCCATGCATTTCCTGGCGGAGCCATGATGAAGGGCAGCCCTTCTCATCTACCCCACTGTGACCTCTCTGCAGACTCTTGATATTGCAATAAACAAGCCATCCAATGACCTTGTGTGCCCGGAAATTAATGACTATCTTAAAAATACAATGACAAGAAATCAGCATGGAAACTTGATGAAGACAGACTGTAAGAGGTAGTGATTTGGGTGGAGAGTGTATGAGATAAAATTGCAGACAGTGTTGTTACCAAAGCACTCTGAGCAGGCTTCATGGATAAGAGCTGCTCATTCAATGGGAGCTCTATCACTCAAAATGAGAGATTGGGGCCAATGGTTCCTAAGGAAATAAAGTCATAAGAAATTCAGCATGGAACTCAGGGTTTAGAGAGTTATGATGACCTTCTTGAAGAAGACAACTAAACTGTGTTTGAATAAACGTAGATTGTTGCACTGTACTTATAAAAAAATCCCTGAAAATATGCCTTCAGGTGTCTTCTTGAGGAAAGATAAACATAAAACCCTCTCCTATTTGGGAGAAAACACGATATCTATTAAGTGACAATTTAAAAATGGTGAATTTTGTTTGCATTCTTTTACTTTCTTCTTTTGAAATGAACATTTTGGAATTTTGGGTTGAACACTCCTTTATTGAATTACATACATTAATTAAAATATATATTTTAATTTGAGCATACTTTTTCAACAGAAATAAACTTTTTCAAAAGCAGTAATTATATTTATTCTATTTTTCATAAGATATTTCTAAGAAAATTTATTTGTATTGATTCATCACTTTTCAGTTTGTTAGACTTTTTCTCTCAAGAACTTTTTATTTAATCATTTATGACACTCAGTGTCATCAATTCTGTGGGCTGGAAATTCTACGACTCATCAAGGTGTAGACACTGCTTTGTGCTTTGCTGAATGATCTTAGTGCTGTAGCCTGTGCTATCTCCACTGTTTCATGAAGGGTGCTCACATTGCTCCATTGGCACCTCTTCTGTTGGTCATAGTAGCCACTGCACTGTTGCTTCTGAAGTAGTTCAACTTATTATACTCAGCCAAATGACATGAACTATCAGACCAGAATTTTACACACCCTACTTGCAAGCTCCCACTCAATTATTTGGCAGAAATTGTAGTTTATAGATAGAAGTGTCATCCTAGCAATTTCTTGCCAGTGCTTTAAAACAGTGCTCCATAGAGTTTTCAGTGACTGATTTTCAGAAATATATTTCCTAGACTTCTGAAGTGCCTCAGAAGAGACTCCAACTTCAAACCTTTCAGTTAGTAGCCAAGCGAAATACCTTTGTAACTTGTCCAACATCAAAGTCCTAACAATCCCTCTTTTCTATGTTGATTGGACCAGTATCCACCCCTTCTCAGCTAATGAAAATTTCACCTTTCCAGTAGATCAAGTCAAAAACCTTTTAAGCGATCCCTGACCTCTCTTTTTCTATTGCCCTAAATTTAAAACATATATTATTTTCCACTTTGATTAGTTACTCATAAATTCAAATGCAAATACCAATATTTCTCGGGTATGTCATTAAAGTCTCTTTTCTAAAAATTATTATAATGCATAAAAAGTCATCTGTGATCAGCCACTGTTTAAATCTACTATACTTTTAAATTTTATATATTTTAAAAATATTATTAATTGAGAGTTAGTTTATATGTCATCTCATCCCATAGTTTAATCACAGCAATTGGTAAGGTACAATTACTACCACAATCAGTTTCCATTCTCTTCCTTCCTGGTCTCCTTAACATCATCTTCCTTTTAGTTCCCCCTCCCACCACCACCACACTACCGCCTCTCCTGCCTCCTGAACCCTTATTGTACTTTCTGTCTCTATGGGTTCATCAATCCTGGGTTTCATATACTGAAGAAAAGAAAAAATGAATGTAAGACATTTTAAGGTGACCTCCAATGATATAATATGTCTGAGATTAACCCTGATATGATTAAACAAAAATAAAACAAAAAATATATAGAAAAGGTTGAAAACAAGATCAGGTCCAGTGTGCACCATAGGTTAGGATCAACTAACAATGTTTTAATTGTTCAAGTCAAATTTATCCCTTTGATCTTCTATAGTCATCTCTCCAATGCATTCTGTTTAGTAACCACTTTCCTCTCATCCTTCCATTGTGGATAAAAAAGAGTTCACCAGAGGCTGAATTCCTTTGTAGATCCTACACATGGGTCATGAGTTCCTAGTGCCATCCACAGTCTTCTGCAAACAAGATTCTCACTATCTATGTTTTCATATGAATCTCTTCTTCAAATTCAGATTATATAATTTATAATTCTGCAGAGGTTAAAGATGGTGTCCTTCTTCATGTGAACTTAGCTGACATTTCACTTAGATGGCTACCTGTTTGGAAACTAACTTCTCAGACCTCGGATACTTTATCTGATAACCAGGCACCATCTCATGACTTTGCCATATTTTGCTATGACATTCATATATTCAGTGCTTCCTTCCTGAGGGCAATTAGTGAGCAAGACCTTGATGTAACAATTAATTGTTCTTGGAGCTATGATTCAGTGCAAGGCCAAAATTCATTCCTGGGTCTATGGTTTTTGCTTGCTTGTTTTATCTGCCTTTGACTCCCTTTCACAACTTCCCTATTAAATTATGGTAGAGAGTCTTATTGATTATCCTCCTGGGGCATAATGATTTTCTGCTAATATTGTCTTTGATTAGCTCTGGGTACTAATTTGTTAGAGTCCTGCTGAGAGAGGCTTATTGGACCACTGTATGACAACTCCATATCACAGTACCTGAAAGATTCACTGAGACAGCATCGCTTTGATGCTCTTTCACATCTCTTTAAAATCTTGCTCGCTTTGAACTCCAGTAGTCACAGCGAACATTCTTAGCCTGACGGCATTGGTCTTGCTATTCATTACCTACATCCCCTCTACATACTTGGCAACTCCGTCAATTCTTTCCAGTCTGCCTTTCATGGAAACCCCTCAAAGACTCTAACTCTGTCCATTCAATTCGACCTTCTCCTTCTATTAGGGGAAGATAATGCTTTCACCCTGCTGTAAGTTTTTTTGATTCATAGCTTTAAAAAATCTTCTTTAATTAATTATAGGACAAATTTTATTAAATGTATTGTCTGTCTGTCCCTCCCATAGGAGATAAGCCCTGTGAAGGCTTGAGGACAATAAGAAATGAAGACAAAGTCTTTGTTTTGTTCTATGGTGCACTTCAAGCTCCTAGCATAATATTTGTGACCTCTCTCGCTCTGTCCAAAACCTGAACTCATTGCCAAAGTAAATTCGGATTCATAAGGACTTTATACGGCAAAGTATAGCTATTGCTGTGACTTTTCAAGAATATAACGTCTTAGTGGAGTAGAAAGCCTTATCTGTCTGGCCTGGCATGACTGCTGATTTCAAATTGCTGAAGTTGTAGTCCATAGCCCAACACATAAAGAGTTCACCACCATGGTTACTTATGTGTGTGTATATATATATGTATATATACACCCAAGGAACACACTAAACAAATACAAACATGTCACTTTTCACACCAAACATTATTTTAAATTAAAAGAAAACAAAATATGAGAATTTAACCACTTTCAAATATGCTAATATATAGAAAACCCACTATCTTCCCTACAAAAAATCTGGTATGTTTTTCAGACAAGGTTTCTATTTATTATTTTGTCCATCAAATCTTGCATTTTAGTAGCACTTGCACTGTCAAGAAATACATTCTGGATACATTTTGAAAAAATAATATTCTATATTTAATTTCCTGAAAATGTTACACAGTTTAAACTGAAAAAAAAAACCCTGTTAAACTTTCTTGCCAAGGGCAATTGCTGAGTCTAAATTTTTTCCTAGATCTATCAGATGTACTCTTTCCCAGAAGCAATGCTCGAATACTAGTGACCAAAATGTCCATTTTTAAAAATCAGCTTTCTTTCCTGTTCCATCTTGAAATTTTAAGTAAGGAGAACTGGGGTCCAAAATCTTTATCCTAATGAGGAGGAGGTTTACAGGAATTCTGTGTGAAATGCTAAACATATCCACGTTTCCCACTTAGGGGGGCAGAGCGAGGTTCCCAAGCTTGCAAGCCACTGGTGAAATACTACTTCTCTGATTGTTTGTTGTTGTTGCTGCTATTGTTGCTGTTGTTGTTAAAAGCAACATTAAAATAGTGGATAAGATATTAACATAAGCAAACATTTTGCTTGACTTGGTCCATGGTCAACACTCATGGAAGCAATAGTCACAAAATCCAGTGATGAACATGGACTGCGTCACTGTAAGTTGAGGTTCTTCAAAGTCTGCTTCACCAAGGTACTGGAATGTATATGTCTTAAGCTGGGGATTTATGGACCCAGTCATCTGAATGACTGTTGATAACTTGCTTTACTGGTTGCTGCCTGTGGCCAGATAGACTTAATTGTTTCGTAATGTATAAATACTCTTTATATAAAACTCCTCGGCATCTGAGTTTCTAAGGTGATATGAGTAATATTAGGCAAAAGCTACAGTGTTTCTCTAGTCTACCCAGCCTAACACAGGGAATGATCAGTTTTTGCCATCCTACTGGGTTTATAAGTGAGTTATCTTAGAAACAGGAAGAGAGGGAACCTGTGCTCATCAAAAAGGAAAACTCTCCACTGAAATGTATGACCTGTGAAATCTGTGTGACCACGACCACAGATTATTGACCTAAGCAGGGAAAAAAAATGCCATGAGATGCTCCCATGATAGATACCAGACTCGGGTAAAGAAGGATGGAGAATGGAGGTATTTCTGTCCTGTGCTTTGTAGCCTTCAGCCTTGGGCTTGTGTGGATCCTCCTTTCTCTCTGTGTAACTGTAGGAGATCAGACAGGACTTCTGCCCCACTTCCTCATAAGTTCCTGATCATTTTGGAGGTTTAGATAATCAAAAGAGAAAGTCCTTTTTTCCAGAAAAAAATGGACCTCTCAGTTTTGCAGTAAGGCAAGAAGTAATATCAATCGCATGCACCAGCATTCAGAAGAGTAGGAAAGAAATATTAAGGCACGGACTGAGCCCCGGTGGCATAGTGGTTGTGTGCAGAACTGAGGCCCACTGGATTGGAGGTTCAAATCCAGCAGCAGCTCTCCAGGAGCAAGGCTGAGCCTCCTACTCCCACCACCAGAGGGCAATGATGCCCCCTCCAAAAAGAAATATTAAGGCACAAAAGACACTTGAAAGCAACAGAGATTACTCAGCAAGAAGCTAAGTCTTCACTAAGTCAAAAATTATATATGATAACCTGCATAGCTGTGGTTTCACATGAGAAGAACTTTCCCAACAAAGAATTAAAAAAATATTATCTGTGATACATCATGGAACAGTCAAGTCTTTTCAGTCTTGTGATGTTATCAGGTGAAAGTGAATAAACAAAACACACTGATTTAGAACCTGGATTTTAGATGAAGTATGTGCAAGTCTGCAAGTTCACAGTTCAGGAAAGAGAAGTTCTGATTTAGCTGAGATGTTCACTAAGTGGTCAAATGTTTGTGTTTTGCTATTGTTTATTTCAATGATTTCTTATTTCAAATATTTCCAGATATATTTATTTCAAAATTCTTCATTATTTGTGATGTTATTAGTTATGTTAACCAAATATATCAATTCCATACAATGTTTCACTGATATTCATATGAATTTCAGAAGTGGCTAATTTTTCAGAAGCTGTCTGCCTGTTCCTTTTCCCTAGTCTGTCTTATTCTGGATGCTCCACTAATATCTGCCAATTATGTGAAAATATTGGTATTGCATTGGAAATATTTGCTTCCAAAGACCTTGTTGAAGTATTAAAGAGTAAAGGTAATCCTTGAGAACTAAGATGAGCCTGGTTCAAGTCATGCCCTTTTAAAATGTGTCATATACAAGGGAAAGTTGGAGGATTATTAAGGATGACTAGAGAAGAATGATGCAATTGAATTTTTATGTTGTTGAGGAATATTGAATATACCCCAGACTGCTAAAAGAACAAACAAATATGTCCAGGACAAGCTACAACTGAAGTGCTTTTCAGACTTGTGAATAACAGAACACATCTGTAAGTTGCTATTTCTACAACTGTACAACTGTTTCCCTTGATATAGACCTGCATCTCTCTCACTATTTGCCGTGGTGATGCTGTTGAGTAAGAATTGGACTACTAATCACAAGGTCACCAGTTCAAAGCTATGAGTCAATCCATAGACAGAAGATGAGGTTTGCCACTTCTATAAAGATTTACGACATTTTACATGAACTAATCCCACACCAAAGGAGCATACTAGCCTGTGTGATCCAAACATGGTCATAAAGAATCCAAATATGGTGGTGAGACAAGTATCAGAGTTTAAATTATTAACATCATCTTTTTAGACAACAGACTACAGTGGGAATACCACAGTCATCTGCAGAGAATCTAGTCAGATGAAGCTACTGGCCGATCCTCCTCAGGCCAGAGGCAAGGGACTTAACAGCTTCACAATCAGAAGGAAATGATTGTCAAATCGATTATGGTGGGCCAGACTATGGGATAATATGACCCTTAGACAACTAACCTCCCTCTTGACCCACACTGAAATTGTTCTAGCCCTAAATATTTCTTGCTTATTCCATGACAGAAATATCTTGTCTGTCTTTTATTTCTTACTCCTTATTTTTATATTTACTCTTATTACTTCTTCTTTCTAGCTCATCTTATGGTTTCTATTTCATCTTACGTTTTTGCTTCTAGTTAAAGAAGCACAGAAGGAGTGGAAGCATGAAGATAATAACTACTCAAAGACTGGGAGTACGAAGTGTGAGGGAAGTTGGGATCAAACTTTTAATACTGGAGCACGGGAACAGGAAATGAAGAGATATACACAATGCTTCCTCCAAAGAACAAATGATGAAAATGCAAGACATAAGAATTTTATATCAAGAAAACTACTGAAAAAAGAAAGAAATCAGAGTTGACCAATTGTTACTATGGGTGAAGAAAGAAGAGGATCTATTTGCTTAAGGGGTACTAAGTTGACGTTAGTGGTAGAGGGATAATTTGGAAGAGGACAACAATAATTGTTGCCCAACACAAAGAATGATTGGCACTGATTTTCAAATGGAGACATTATTGAATTGGAGAATGTTCTGTTGTGCACATTTTTGCCACAATTAAATAAAGTAATTACATTGATAACATATATAGGGAAGAAAAGAATGTTTCAGAATTGATTGTGTTAATAATTGTACTGTTCTCTTGATATGAGAGAACAATTGTACATATGGTATGCAGATAAAGTGCCAATAGCACTGTAAAAAATATTCACTGTCTTGGAAAGTCTGGATAGGGTCAATGTAAATGAGAGTAGGCTTGATGGCAGCAGCCTTTTCAAAGAGTAAAATAATGAAGACATTTATTAGAGTTGCATAGTTAAAATAGAAAACTTTGTGTTGCTGAAAAAATAAATATTGTTATGTGTTAGATATGGCTAGGCTGAATGATTCCTGCTGTTATATTTAATATGTTGTGGAGATATTTGATGGGAATACAATTTTTGAAATACTACATTCTTGGCTCTAAATGCAGTGAATCATGACAATACTTTCTAGGTTTTTATGTTGTTTTTATTTTTTTACTGAACATTTTTGTGGTACAATTATTATTTACTAAAAATAGCTTATGAGTCATTATTTGAAGAATCAAAAAAAGGAATTCTCTTTTGGTGTGTTTGTAATGGGGATGAATTGCAAACTTCAGATTGAGTGACTAACTCTTTGAGCAAAAAATGATTAGCTTCAACTAGCAATCGTTAAAGATTTACATAATTTCCCTCAGAAAGAGGAAGAAGGAAGAACGAATAGATGTGCAGGTTTGTATTCTACAGAAAACCAAATTGACCATATGCCATTTGTTCATTTTCAGCAATACTATATGAAGTACAATTTTCTGCCTGACACAATTCCTTTAATTTTTACCAAGACAAATGCATTTAGCTAAAGAGAACAATCGAACAAGATTATATTTCAAATGTGATGCCATATACTCATTGTCTATTTTCCACAATTTTACAGCATGTAATGATTTTCTGCTGGTTTAAATATGGCTTCTTATTGCAAACTGATTAGCTGATACAAAACATATGGGGGCTAAAATGGTTTCTAAATGTTCTTAGTTCCTAAATCTTTTAAAGATTTCCTGTTTGCTTGAAATATTTCCATCCTTACAAAGCTTATATAAATGATGAGGAGCTGAGAGAAGCAAACAATTTTATGTTATTGTTATTGCATTGTAATAGACACTAATTATTGAAAAGGGGGGAAATATGTGAGTTAAATTCAGGTGAAAAACAAATCCTCTGAAAGACTCTCTGAATCATATTGATTAAGTTATTCAGAATTGCACTGAAGATGGGCATTAAAAAGCAATCATAACAAAAGAAAATATTCATAGAATATTTTGATGTGCTAGATATTCCTTTACACACTTTACATATTCTGTTTAATCACTACAGTCACTCAAAGAAGGGCATATTACTATTTGAAGGTGAGCAGTGTCACAGAGTGTACCATAGCCTGACTTGGGCTTACATTATGGGAATAGTGGAGCCAGATGACCAATCCTGCCTGTCCACGAAGTTTATTTGCTTTCTTAAGTGCATATTGTTCCATTGTCAGAGATTTTCCTCTAATTTACAAAGATATTCTTGCACCTTAACTTGATGTTATGAAATTAAAATTTATAAAACTTAGACTATAGGAAATAAGTCATAATCATTAAATTATGAAGATAATAATTTGAGAGTAATTTTAATAATCTGTCTTGGTGCAAAACTCAGAAGTTCAAGAAGGCTTAAATAAACAACAGATCAAAGCCAGAAAATAAACTCTCATAGCTAAATTGTCTACACAATCTGAAGAATTATTTGACCCATAATATCCAGAATTGGGAGTAAAATATAAACACAAAACCTTGAAATATTGTAGTTGTGCTTGATATATAATTTCATACACTGTCCGAGGCTCAAAAAAAGGAAATTAAATTTTAGAATTATAATTTAATACTTAAATTAGATACCAAAATCCAACTCATATCTGTCTAATCCAATCTGATTCCTGGTTTTGCAAACAGGTGGAGTGACTGAAGCATCAAGTCTCTAACTCCACAAGGTACTGTGAGCATGCCCTGTAGCAATGGCCTACACCTGTTTTTTATGAGGTGGAAGTCAGACATTCTTAGACTCTCAAACTTTCTTTACCAATTCTGACAACTAGCTGTCCCTCTTCTGGAACTCTCCACTCTCTTGTGTACTGGGTCTTTCATTGTAATGGTCACACTGAACTCACAAACAATACTCAGGATTATGTTTCTTTAGGAAAGTAACATTTTACATGTAAAGATTAAAAGAAACTGTAGGATCCAGTTCTTCCCTTTGGAAAATCTCTTCTGTGCAGTTAGCATAGACACACATCTATCTGGACTTGGGCCTTTTATTCCATAGTCCCTTGGCTTCTGCTTTGCTGTGAAATGTATTGCAAACTGGGTTAGCTCTGAAACTAAGTGCCCAGAGAAACCTGACTGCCAGTAGATAACTCATTGATCTTGCTCTCTAGGTTGGAATAAACATTGCTCATTTTCGTGCCAATGGCTTCATTTGGCTATTTTTGTTGTTGCCATTTCTCTGCCACTGTTTCTCACAGTCTCTTGGCAAATCCAGTATCACAGCTGTATTGACAGGATTCTCAGCATAGGACTCTCTGCTCCACTCTTCACTCCTTCTTTTTGGCAGCAGTGGGATCCCCACTTTCTGCATCTGGGACAACTCATGTTAAGTCTAGTGGATGGCAACATTAATCAATACCTGGAGTTGGAGTTCCATACATTTTATTTGCATGCCCCCAACCCTTACAAGTGGACTATATACCTATTTCAATTACTCTGGAACTATCAAATTACATTTGCAAAATACTAGCTAGAAATTTGGTGGAGTTGGGCCATATTAAGCAATTCACTGTACTTTAGGAACCAAGTCAATGACAAAGGAGAATTGTCCACTTGGGTTTTCTTGGCTGGTATCTTTTTGAAAGCAGGTGACCAGACCTTTCTTCTGTGGAAATGTTGCATGGTATCCACCTCTCCATCTTCAGTGTTGTACTAGTGCACAGACTATTTCTGTCAACATGGTTTCCCTGTAAGCCAATTAAAGCACACATGATATCATTGTTGAGCTTATTAGGCACAAGGCATATTGTTAGGCTTTAGTATTAATTATCACTCTATAAGAGAGCAAAGATCTTCGATAAAATATAGTCTAGGGGAATGACACACATATCTATAGCTTCTTAGTCCTGAATAATTTGTACCCTGAAAAAATTAGGCTAGAAAAATTCTTCTGGAAAATGCAAACAGTAAGCCAATTTTCTTTTTGTCATCTGGGAAGTGCAAGAAAAAAATACCCTACCCCATTAAAAAAATTGATATTAAAGTCTGGCCTCGGAAGTTAGAAATTTGATTTTACAATCTCTTCATGGTCCCAGAGAAGAAAAAGGAAATGTTATTCAGGTAGGTGGCATAGAATTTTCCCAGGTTGGTAGTAATTTAGAGTTATTTGGTTGAAATAAGCCAAATATTCCCTTAAGGAAGAGCCCCTCCATCAACCATCATAGAAATCTCCCAAATGGGGTCTTGGATACAGGAGTTCATCATGTAAAGTTATCAGTACAGTATCAATAAGACACATAGGTAGCAATCTAAAGAATAGCGAGAAGCAGTTTTCAAGTACCAACACCACAGGATAAGAAAACCAGCAACTTACAAAATATACCCTTTTAAGGTAAAATTAAGTAGGAATACAAATGGTTTTATCAAACAAGAGTAAATGAATATTAAACAAAACCAAACCAAAATAAACCTCTGTTAAACAACTTGGCTGGTCCAGGAGTCTCAGGGGGTCGGGGATTGAGCTTAGTAATGTTTTATGATATTACCTAAGATAACATAATTGATTCCATAATGGATCTGTGATGAGGAGTTCAGAATTAGGTCAATTAAGGTGGTTACAAGTAGTTTGTAAAACTAGGGCGGAGGGCAGCCCTTTAAAGCATGTCAGAGAGATGATGGAATTGACAGGTTTCCTGAGGGGTGTGACTTACTTCCCGTGTAAACAATCACTGTAGGTCACATCTTTACAGGAGAGTCACGGGGAGGAGACAGACCAGTCAAGGGGCAGCTGGGCAATGATGATGCATACACGTTTCCTGTAGTTCCTGAATCCTTCCTCCCCCTCCCAACCATCATGGTCCCAACTCTACCTTACAAATCCAGATGGACTGGAGAATGTACACTGGTGGAGAGGGAGCTGGAGATCTGGGGAGAGCAGGATGGATGAGCCCCTTTGGGCCAGTGGTTAGATTGGGGCTGCTGGAAGGGTGGAGAGGGTGGGGTGGAGAAACGGAACCAACTACAAGTATATGCACATAGGCTCCTATTTGAAGGATGCGATCAAAGGAGTGGGTTGGGGGAGAGATTGGGCAGTGTGACATATGACAGAACAATAATAATTTATAAAGTATTGAGGGTTCGTGGGAAGGAGAGAGCAGGGGAATAGGGGAAGGGATGGAAAAACCAATACTAGGGGCTTGAAGGAAAAGGTGGATGATTTGAGAACAATAATAGCAGCAGACATATGAAGGTGCCTGGCACAGTATGTTTATTTATGTATTGTGAAAAGTGATGTACAATCCCTAAATAAAATGATTTAATAAAAAAGTGCTTGTTTTTTGCTGAGCCTGAATCTTACTGCCAGCTCACCAAACTCCAATCCTTAAGATTTGAGTCAACAAAGACCCATTTCACCTGCAAACTCCAGAGTTATCTGACTTGCCAAAGCTAGAATCCATTCATCTCTGCACACTGTGGTGTTCTTACAAATTCTGAGTTCACAGCTCCCAAATCAAACACATCCCTAGCTTAATATCTGAAATTGGACTGGGCTTACCTGCTTTCACAATTTTCTGAGCCAGTTCCTTGCTAAAAATCTCTATCTCTCCCAGACCTCTTCCATCCCTCTCTTCCTCCCTCCCTCCTGCTCTTGCTCTCCCATTTGATCTTTGGCCATTCTCAAAATTCTTGCTGTGTTTAAATTCCTTGGCTTGAAGCAGACACCTGGTATTCCTCCAAGTTCCATCTTTGATTTGTATCACTTTAAACATATATTTTGCAAAGGATCTGACAAATATAACAGATCATTTGATTTCTTGATTGCTGAAACCATGAATGTTGATCTGGAGTCAAGTAAAATAACATCAATGACAGCGTGAATATTTGGTCCAGTTATGAATATTTTTGAATTTTTCCCAATGATTTTTTTATTTTTTTATATTTCTCCTAATTATTTTATTGGGGGGGGGCTCTTGTAGCTTTTATAACATTCAATACATCATCTGTATGAAGCACATCTGCACACATGCCACCATATTCATTTTCAAATATTTTCTACTTGAGCCGCTGGCATAAGCTCCTCCTTTACCATCCCCTCCTTTTTTTTATAAATCATTTTATTTGGTACTCATACAACTCCCATCATGATGCATTCATACATCAATTGTATGCAGGCCACATATGCACACTTGTTTGAATTTTATGAATTAATTTAAGAATATAGTAGAAAATTTGATATACATTAAATCAAGTGAGAATCTTAAAATGTTTAAAGTAATCAAACAAAAAATTTCCTGCTATTAACTTAACTCTAAGTCTCAGTAACACTACATAGAGTTTCTGACACAAACACTTGAGGTATGTATCAGATTTAAATTAAAAATACATAAAGTAAAAATTAACATAGCACAATATCTGTATGCCACACAAATAGTATTTATAATCTGCATGTAATAAGTTGAAACAAAGAACAAATGTAAAGAATATATTAGGAAATCTGAAAGCATATTTCCATAATACTCAGATGAGAAATTATATATTACATTAGTTTTTAGGGGAAATTAATATTGAAAATTTTAAAAATAAAAATAATACATAAATAAAATATAATATATTTGAAATTATGAATTACAGAAATGTTCTATTTAGATTAAATTTTTCTTATATTTTTGGTTTAGGAATACAAAGCACCACAATTATTTAAAGCAGTATTTTTTAAAGCAGAGTCATAATAAAGAAGAAAGTAATGAGGTTAGAGATACACATTAATGAAATAGAATGCAAAAGTAAAATAGACAACAAACAAGGCACCAAATGACAGCATTTGCTGTCCATAAGTTTATTCAAATTTATACCTCTTAAGGTGAGTATTCATAATTTTGGAGACTTAAAAAGAAAGCATGTCAGCATAAATTTCACGATAAAAAACATGGGGAAACTATAGATAAATCATAAATTTGAAATTCCACTGGAAAATATTGTGAAGGAATTCATAACAATAAATTTGAAAATTTACACAAGACAATTTTATCTAAAAAATAAATACTCTGAAATATGAATAGAAAATACAAAACGATCTAATGGGGGGGGGACTGCAAAAATAGTAGAAGAAAAGCTACAAATAACCAAGCCAAGTTTGAGAACAATTATTTTGGGGCAATTTGAGTAATCGTATCCTAATTTAACAAGGCGATGATCAGATAATCATTTGAGTGACATTGACAAGTTTGATGAGGCGTCATTGAACCAATGCTGAAGGTAGCAACCGTAAATGCTGCAAATACAATGCTGCCCTGCCCTGGGCTGTCCTCACAATATTATGTTTAAGGCTCTCATTGCAGTCACTGTGCCAATTCATGTCATCGAGGGGCTTTATCTTTTTCAGTGACCTTGTATTTTACTAAGGATGTTGTATTATTCTTGGAGCAGGTGTCACCTGATAAAATATCCAAAATATGTGAGATGAAATATCACTCCAAAGGAGCATACTGGTTGTACTCCTCCCAAGATACTTTTGCTGGCAGCCAGACTACTTCGAATATTTTTTTTTGTCAACACCATTATTCAATTTAAATGCACCAATTTTTTTTCAGTCTGTAATTGTTGTTTAACTTTCACATGCACATGAGGCTACTGTAAAACCATAGCTAATGAAACAGGCAAACCATAGTCCTCAAAAGAGCACCCTTGCCCTTCAATGCTTCAATGAGTTTAGTTTTGTGTAGAATATTTGACTAACTTATTAAAGTTGTTTGAGTTCTTTGCTGCCACTTCCACGAGCATTGATCACAGATCCGAGCCAAAGGGATTCTGTGACAACTTCGTTGTTTTCTTCCATGCACAATTGAAGAATGGCTTTCCTCTACATTGAGCTGTAATCCATTCTGAAGACAGCAGGCCCTGATCATCATCCACGAGTTCTTCAAGTCTTCCTTGCATTCAGCACGTAAGGTTGTATTAGCTGCTTACATCAGGTTGTTGTTAAGCCTTGTTCCAATTTTGAAGTCATTGTCTTTTTCATACAGAAAACCTCATCCTGCTTGAATTTGCCATGCCTGGCATCAAAAACACAAAACTCAAATTCGCTCGCATCTATTCAATACTGACTCAAAGTAATCTTATAAGAGAGGGTAGAACTGTCCCTAAAAGTTTCTCAGGCTGTGAATCTTTATAGAAGCAGAAAATCCTGTCTTTTTCTTACAGAGTGTCTTGTGGTTTTGAACCGCTGACCCTAGAGTTAGCAACCCAACTCATCATCACGACATCCCTAGGGATCCTTATTACACTGTTCCCCTCTCAATATAAGTGGCTAATACCAGCTCATTTTAGTTCATTATTGTCTAGGATATCTATAAGTATTCCTTTACATTTTTAATAATTTTCAATTTTTTCTGTTTGTAATTAGTGCATTCCATGTTCTGATTCTTAATTGATATTTGCAGCTTGATTCTCTTAATTCTGAGCTATAGCCCAATATCACATGGAGGTATCAAAGGTTTCATTCCATGCACACCATTATGATCTCCTTCAGGAAGGTAATACTTTCTCAGTCATAATTTTAACGCCTTCTATGTTCCATTTCTATTTATAAGGTTTTAAGTGGATAATACCTCAAAAGTGGATAAATTACTCCTTGTTAATAGTTGCTTCTAGTATGCAAGGTCTGGTAAAATCTGTTCACCTTAGTTGGTCACACTGGTATTTGAAATACTAGTAATATAAACCCAGGCTCACAGCAATATGCCAGTAACCACAGTACAACAAGCTGACACACAAGTGGTGGATTGTATTGACATAGGATAACCAAATAGGTTAAAGGAAGAAAATATGACATTCACATAATATAACATATGTCACGGGAACTCAACATGTAACAGACGACAATAGAAATCACTTGAGGCAAAAAGGGCTATTCATTAATGGTGTCTGTGGGAAAACGCTATTTTGAATGGGGAGGAGAAAATTCAATATTTACCTTTGACAAGTCAATTAATAGCTTCAGTTTATGATAAAAATTAGTTGTAGTTCAAAATATTAAACTTTAAATGTAAACATATCAAAATTTAAATATAGCAGCTCTGATAATTATGGGTTGGTGAAAACTTGATTGGGCCAGGATTGTCAATTTGATATTTAAAACCTAGTAATACCACATAATGAGATTTCCTCAAGGTTGTAATCTGATTCCTAAATAAAAGAATACCGTAGGAAAGACTACTTGCATCTCGTTTGCCAACCTCTGGTTCTTTGGGCTTGAGCCTAAAATTAATCATACTGTTTGATGATCCTAGAATCCATTAGCACCCTACATTCTAAACTGACAAACTAGGATCCATTTGCCCCAGTTGTCCCAAGTCTATATTCAGTTCAACTGTTCTTGTTTCCTTGAGCCCCTGTAGCTATATGAATTAAAGAAACCCCTCATCTCATCTAAAGCATGGACTTGGAACTTGCTTCCCTTTCTAACAGTGTGAACTATTTTCTTGACAGAAACATCTTTATATAGACATATATCAGCTTCATTAATTTTGCCAGTCTATAACAGCAGTGTATTAACATGGCCTCTTGTTTGGGACACAGTTTGAAAAAGGCAGGAGGAGGGGGAAATTGAGATGATATAACCAATGGAAAAAAGAGAGGGAAAAAGTTATGATGATGGGTCATATGCAAGCTATAAGCTTCTATAACACCAAGAATACTATGATTGTTAGTTTGAGTAGACTAGAGAAACAAATTCATAAACACATATAAGGGAGAGGTTTATATACAAGAGGAATGGAGCATTGAGAAAGCATCCCAACCCAGTCCAGTTCAAGGTCTGATATTAACCTATCTGTCCAATATCAGTCTATAAAGTCTTCTTCTGACTCACAAAGCACGTGCAATGACACTTGGACAATCACAGGCCAGTGAGTAGAGAGTCTTGTGTATCCAGCATCAGTAGAAGCATCCTAGTGCTGGCAGGGTTCTCCCAATGGCTCAGGGTCCATCAGCAGTATCCAGTGGTGGCAGAAGCATCTCAGCACTGGCAGGGGTCTCTCTGTGGCTTTTCCAGCTTCCGAGGTTTGGTTCCATCCTCCAGCTCCAAGGACTCAGGGTCTATATCATGTTGCCATGTTGTCTTGTTGGTAGATAGTCTCCAAGAGACTGAGTCAAGTCTCTCTTCTCCAATTGGGGAATATCACGAGATTTCCCAGAGTTCTCTGGAGAAAGCCATGCCCACACATAGGACTCACTGGCTATCTCCAGATCGACAGTCTAGACTCCACCCCTACACTCCCAGTCATGAAATTAGCACATGAGTACATGATTGCCACACTATCAAAATATGAAAATAAACATTTTCACTAGAAAACAAAATATATATAACATATTCTCTACAGATGATTACTTTCATGAATACAACCACCAATAAATCAATAAGAAAATACAATTTAATGGAATAAAGAGCACAGGCTATTAAGGGAAAAAAGAATAAACAATTTAAAAGGTGACTGTGGCAGTCATGTGCTTATGTTAATTTTATGATTGAAATGTAGGGGTGGAGTCTAGCCTGTTAATCTGAAGATAGCCATTGAGTAGCCAATGAGGCCTCTATGTGGGCATGGCTTTCTCCTGAGACTTCTGGGAAATCTCATGATATTTCCCTCGTGAAGATGAGAAGGTATCTTCCCCAGTTGTTGGGAGTTAGTTTCAGAGACAATTAATCACAGACAAGATGGCAGCATCTGAGAAGCTGGAGGAGCCGGCAGAGAGACCACACGGCTTTGCCCTGATGGAGCCAGACCTCTGAAGCTGGGGCGCCACATGGAGACCCCTGTCAGCGATGAGTTGCTTCTGCTGTTGATGGACTCTGAACCATGGAAGTGAGGAACCATGTGGAGACCCCTGCCGGGATTCTGCACCCACTGACCTGTGACTTTGTGAGTCAGAAGGAGACTTTATAGACTGATTTTGGGCATATGGGTTAATATCGGACTTATGACTTTGTACTGGACTGGATTGGGATGCCTTGTTAATGTCCTATTTCTCTTTTATATAAACCTTTTCCTTATAGCTATATGCATGTCTTTGAAATTTTTTCCTCTTGTCTACCTAGACTAACACACTGACATAACTAACTTTACTAGCAAACAAAGTGATAAAATAAAAATCATGATAATAGACTATTTTCCACCTATTGAGTTGGCAAGAATATAACTATCTGATAATGGCAGAGTTGACAATAGATGGAACAATTGGAATGAATGCACCCCAGTGGAGTTTATAAGAGCATTCTAAATAACAACTTGCAAAATTGCAATACCATCAAATCGATATCAACTCACAGTGAGTCTATTGAACAGAGTAGAACTGCCCCCCTGATTTTGCAAGACTGTAAATGCTCTGTGTCATTGGGAGCCCCCGTGTTTCTCCCCTGGAGCTGCTGTGGTTTTGAGCTGACAGCATGAGGACTGCAGACAAAAGCAAAACTATTCTATTTTTTTTTAATGAGGTTTTTAAAACACTTTTCGTCTAAGGAGACAAAGACAAGGAAAGTTATAGCAATGTAATTTCTAATAGAATAATCATAAACAAAACACTCTCCCTCTCTAAGAATGTGGAAATATGAAGATATTCATTTGACTGAGGCTTGCAGTGAAAATAAATCAACTAGAACTACACGTTAAAAAGAATATGCATGAATGTATCTTACATGTATGCTAGTATATCAGAATTGTTAGGATAAGACATGCACTTTAGTGCCATTTTGTATTAGTAACACGTGAATATCAATACTACACATAATTTATCAATGCATGCATCGGAAGAAAAACACATGAGTAGTTCTAAGTTTCCAAAAGCCAAAATAGTCAGAAGACTGTGGGTGATATTATGTTGCAGATAACTTATAATAAATGTTAAGAAATAAGAAGAAAAATTAGACCAACATGTGAAAATATTTGTTGGTGTCACATAGTTAGAAAAGCAAGATTATCATGATTAACTGAAAGCTATCAAGTCTGGATACCGATCTTGAAAGTATTTGAATATATTAACCTGAATATAATTTGAAAAATAAGATTAAAATAATTGCAGTATTCACTGCCATTGATGTCTTTCTCATTAAAACATAGTACAAAAGGTCAGGTGTATATTATCTAGGAGACCATGCCTTAGCTATTTCATAAATAACATAATTGTTTTATGAATAGCTGAATCATCCTTTCATACAAATTATTTCCATTCTCTTAGCTACTGATAGCTTTTTCTCATCCTCTGGTGGCCTCTTGGTGCTTTGTCTAATTTGTGCTGCATTCTTTGTCATTTCTGAATCATTTACACCTTAACCTTCTTCTCAGTTTCATCCCACACATTTGACATATTTGCATTAAAAATATTGACTATTACTGAAGAGAGAGTTCCATCACGCTGTCAAGAAATTGAGCCAACTTTTATTTAGAATTTATTTTAAACCATGATGCACTTTATCGATGAGACTCATAATACCAGGCGTGTATTTTTAAAGTCACTTTATGCTACACATTTCAGAAATCACAGACACTAATAAATTATTTTTAAACCTATTATTTAAAAGGAAATATATAGTTATACATTAATTTCCTTACTGAAAAATCACTGCTGCTGACACTAATCTAACTTTTATGTATGTTAGCTCACCAGAAATAGTAGGAATGTAATGCCAAATTAAATCTAACTACAAGGAAGAAATTGGTTTAATACAGGGTGTAATGCATTCCACTGGAGAAACAAATTGGTTTAATCAATGGTGAATTTAATTTTAAAATAAGGAGGGTGCTCTTCAAACATCTTAAGGGATGCAATAATTAAGTCCAGTGTTCAGCCTTGCTGGTTTAGAAGAAAACAAACCAATATTTGGAAAACCTGTTGAAGAAATGAAGAGATGGCATGCACTGATAAAACATCAGAATATACAATTTGTCTTGTCAAATTAAATATTGACAAAATAGTTTTAAAATATTATTATCACTCAGATATCATACAAAAGTATATGAATTTGGGAATTGCTTCAAAGCCCTATTAAATCTGCCCTGGTCTCTCAGTCCATCTCCTTCTCCAGGAATTTTATCATATGATAAAATATAATAAATATCATTTGGGGGCTTCTTACAATCTTTCTTAGTGCAGTGATGCAAAGGATATTAAAATAAGACTATCTTTATTTGGTTTCTAAGCAAAGGGCATATATATAATTCCTTAAAAATGCAAAAACAAAATAACTACTGATAATAGAAAATTTCCTACATTCATTATTTTTAAATCTAAGATATGGTGTGTGCAAAATAAAAAGACCAAAGTTAGGTAAGTAATTCTATCATCACACTAAAAGAAGATTATAAGTTATATACATATTCTAATAAGTAATTATCTAAATATATATTAACAATTTGATATTGAAAAGTCATATTCACCATTAAAATTGAGGGCAATATTCAAATATAATATGTGGTGGTTATTAATTTATACAATCTCAAACTTTCTGGAAGGTTTTCTTTGTGAGTCTGAAAATGAACTCTACGTGCTTTACTTAACTATGTGGCATCCTCTCAGGGCATGCTGATGACAAGTGTCAGCTTTCCAGTGACTACCATTGTCGTTTCAGTAGTAGCAGACTTTTTATGGCAACCTAAAATCTTCTTCATCACTAAAATTCCAGTTTTTTCTTTATCTTCCTGGCTATCAAAATAGCTTCCAAACAACAGACAAACTTCCCTCTTTTGCTGACCACCCTTTATGACCCTGGCAGGAGACATCTCTTTAAAGCCAAAGCATCATTTACATATTGTTCTTCAACTCATCAAGATACTAAACCAAGGGATAGTCACTCTAGATCTTGTTGGTGTTGCCAGGTCCCATCATCTCTCTTACAAGTCATAGGATTTCTATCAACAACAGAAGGATACACTGCTCAGATTTACACCATCCTCAACACGTTTCCTTTGCTCGAGACTATTGTTACAGCCATGGAGCCAAACCATCTTCTTGAAGTCCCTCCCCTTTGTTCACCAATGGATGTCCCGGACTGAGTTCATCTCGTCTATCTGGCATCCTTCCCCAAGCCAAGGGAGGGTCAACACTTTGAGCAGGTAAGAGTTCCTAGGGACTTCACAAATCTTTCCCTGCACTCTGTTCAAGCTTCCAACACCAAGGTAAACACAGCAGCAACAAGAACTGTATTTGTAATTTTCACCTGTTTAATCAGATCTGACAAAAGGGTTTGAGATAGGGCTCTTTATACACAGATCTACTTTGTTAAAATGTGTGTCAAATGAAAAAGGAAGCACAGCAATATTGGAAGAAGTTGAGGGAGGGTGTTGATGGCAATTTCTGTTAGCTCTGAACCAAAGAAATGTTTATTACAAAAAGGTAGTGCAATAAATAGATCAAAGGAAGGATTGACATTAGAAACGCTGGCTAGAGTTAATGATCAGCACTGACCCGCACCTGAAATGATTGGTACAAATAAAACTTTTTGCCCATTTCTCCATTCACTACTCCTTACAATCCTATTCCACACACAATAATCAGCAGGTCCTTTCAAATGTATAAATCAAGTCATGCCACTTTTCAGCCAAAATCTTTAAATGACTTCTCTTTGAAAGAATGGAATACAGGAATTTGAAATTCTGGTGAAATAGCTTTTGAAATTCATATCACTGTCTTATAATTAGATAGAAACTTAGTAATATATCAAAACCACTAATATCATTAGAAATAAAATTAAATGATAACATATGTTCATAAATAGCAAAATACGATGAGGTGGGAATAAAAGCACAAACAGTTAAAATACGCTGACAGAACTGACAGGAAGACAGGTCTTAAGTAACCAAGAGAACATCAGTGGAACCACTTAGGAAACAGCAGGTTAAACAGGAAGGGTCTGATTTTCTTTACTGAGAATTAAATATTTGTGGAAACAAAAAAACTCCTGCATCTTTCTTCCATTGAGTGATTGCTGGTTTCTAACTACTCACCTATTGGTTAGCACCCAAGTCTCAGCTCCTCATTCCAATAAGGTTCTTTTTTAATTATGTCATGATTGATTTTTACAAACCTGAACCTTTGGAGGAAAAATTTTTGGAGGTAAAAATTGGAAAAACCTTTGGAGGTAAAATATTTATAGAAATAGTGACACAAATGTATATACTTTATTTCACGATTGGATACTATAGCAAAATGTTGTGAAGAAATTAGATAGTGTTTGGTTATCAGACAAAATAAGGTCTGAGGTCTTAAGGCTTGCTTCCAAATAAACAGCCATACAAGTGAGGTGCTAAGTAAGTCCACATGGTAGAAGCAAAACATCAGTGACCAAAGGAGTGTAAATCATATCATTTGAAGCCAAAGAAGGGAATAGCATCAGAATCTGAATTGTGAGATTCTGGTCTGCAGAAAGCTATGGATGACAAAGGAAGCCCAAGGTCCATCTGTGAGATTTACACAGGAAATAAACCTCCAGTAATTTCCCTCTATCCCTAATGGAGGAATGGGAATAATCTGGTAATCCAACAGATTGCACTGGAGAGATAACTATAGGATGTTAAAGTGATAAACCGGATTTAATGGTTAAAATCTTACCAGTTGATTCCCTAACTGCCCCCCCCCCCCATAGCCTTTGTTATACCTTGGGTCTGATTTGGGTTTTCAATATTTTTTGTTTTGGTTTTTGTTTTTAATTAACTCTTCTCATACTGGAGATTGTCTCTGTTGTATTTTGCCATTTGAGGTAGTCCTCTTGAAATTATTAAATGTTTTTTTTCCTGTTTTTCAGGATATGAAAACCAGGATTGATGAAATTATAGAAACAGCAAGTTGAATAATGTCTGCTGATGGGATGAGGGGTTGGGGGTGAAGCCGAGCTGTTAGCAAGGAGTTCATGAAGGAAGACGGTGTTTTTAAACTGTTTGCAGTAGCAATTGCACAAGACTGTTTCATTTTAATGAACTATCGAATGATATGATATCTACTACCTATAAAAATTTTATAATGTTATTGAGGGGCTTGTAGGGGAAGTCAGCCCCTCACACTATGATGGGTTCAGCAAGCACACTTGTATGGTCAAAACAGAACAGCTGCAGTAAAGTCATAGAGAACAGTGGAAATAGGAGAGAGTGAGATGAAGGAGTCTGACTTACTTCCTACTATCATGCAGTCTTGGATGACCATGGTCTTACCAGCTGGGTCGGGTCACAGCATGGGCCTAGAGGGCAGGAGACGTCTCTCTATTTCCAACCAAGGCCTTTATATACTTTGAGGGTGTGATTAGTAACCACATATGTCAAAGGGAGGGGATGTACAATGGGTAATAGTGTAACAGGAGGGGGATGAGCTAGGCGTGTACATATTACAAAATGGACTGACCCCAGACTCAATGTGGCAGCCCTACATTGGTCACCTTCACAAGGTTTGCAGTCCCTGGGTTCTAGTTCAGAGCAACAATCTGCTCACCTTATCAGAAGGGAGTAGGCCCTATTTAGGGTGAGACAGACTATAAAGTCTTGCTTCTCTAGAGGTCTGACAATGCCCATGGAGAATAACCTCTGACCTGCTTTCTTGTATAGTGTATACTCCTCCAAGTATATAGTCTTTGCCATGTGTAGCAAGCAACTAGGTTTGGCATATATTTGGGGAAGACAACTTGAGAGACACCCAACGGGGCTCTTGTAAATTTTATAACAATCCATCATTCAATGGTATTAAGGACAATTGTACATATGTTGCCATCAACATTTCCAAAATAATTTCCTCTACTTGAGCCCTTGGTATCAACAACTCTTTCCCCCCCCCCTCCCTAGCCAACCTTTCCACTATCATGAAAACTTGATCAATTATATATTATTATTTTTCATTTTGCCTCACACTGTCTGTTGCCTCCCTTCCCTCACTTCTTTGTTATTCATCCCCTTGGGGGTGCTATATATCCAACTTTGGGATGGCTCCCGCCCCACTCTCCCTCCCCTTATGATATCGATGCTCCCACTACTGTTCCTGAGGGTTTTATCTATCCTGAATTCCATGTACCAAAAGCTCTTCATTGTACTAATGTGTGCCCTTCTGTCTAACCAGATTTGTAGGGTAGAACTGAATTATGGTAATGGTGGGGGCGGGGAGTATTCAGGAAGTAGAGGGACAAGGTGTGGTCTGTTGGTACTATACTGCACTCTGTTTGAATTGCTCCTTCCTTATCACCCTTCTGTGACTAAGGTGTGGGATTTGCTTCCCTTCTAGATGACTGCTTGTTCAACTTCAAATCTTTAAAACCCCAGATGCTACATCATTGTTAACCAGGCACCATCAGCTCTCTTCACCACATACACCCATTTTGTATTCAGTGATCATATCAGGAAGATCTCAAAGAGTGCCAGGCTATTAGAAAAAAGTGTTCTTGTGCTAAGGGAAGCCTTGAGCAGAGGTTCAAAATCCATCGACTATCTTAATACTTCATAAATATACTTTACATATAAACATATGTGCATAGCCTTCTATCCCTGTTCTTATAAATGAACATATTTACATATATACAAAAATCATATCAATTTAAAGGAGGATTTTGTGGAATACAGAGGAAATAATATTGACAGAGGAACATTGTCAGATTTATCACTCTCAGGTGGTAGGGACTCAGCATGTGTCTGAGGAAGAGCTGCCTCCTCAAAGTTGAGTTGACCATCATAATGTGGATAAAGTAAAAAAATCCAGACTTTTATTTGCTGGTAATATTTAATTCAAAATGAGAGGAAACAGCTTCAAATGTTCATTACTAATCAGAATGTAGACATTTTAAATAAAACTCTAGAAATATTGGAAGTCACCAATAATGAAATTGTTAGGAAACCTTCCTCCAATCCTGATGCCACATACTTCTGCATATAATCCAGCTCCTTTTATGACTTGCTCAGCACATAGATTGAACAAATATGTATGGGCAGAGGATATAACCCCAAAGCACATCTTTTCTAATCTTAAACCTTGCAATTTGCCCACTGTGTTAGTCCGGGTAGACTAGAGAAACAAATCCATTGACACACATATGGGTATAAGGAAAAGGTCTATATACAAGAGGAATGGTACATTGAGAAAGCATCCCAGCTCAGTCCAGTTCTAAGTCATAAGTCCAATATTAACCCATATGCCTGTATCAGTCTATAAAGTCTCCTTCTGTCTCGTGAAGTCACAGGCCAGTGGGTGCAGAGTCCTGGCATTGACAGGGGTCTCCCCATGGCTCCTTGCTTCCAGGGCTCAGGGTCCATCACCAGCATCCAGTGGTGGTAGAAGCAACTCAGTGCTAGTAGGGGTCTCCATGTGGCTTCTCCAGTATCAGCAGTCTGATTCAATCAGGGCAAGACCATGTGACCTCTCCTCCGGCTCCTTCAGCTCCTCAGATGCTGCCATCTTGTCTTGTCTGCAGTTTGTCATCTCTGAGACTAACTCCCAACAACTTGGGAGATAGCTTCTCATCTCCATGAGGGAAATATCGTGAGATTTCCCTGAAGCCTCAGGAGAAAGCCATGCCCACACAGAGGCCTCATTGGCTAATTCATGGCTATCTCCAGATTAACAGGCTAGACTCCACCCCTACATCTTAATAATGAAATTAAAATGAGCACATGACCCCCACACCAGTGTCTGTGTGGGCAGCTGCATCTGTGTACAAGACCTGAATGAGGACAGTGAAGTATTATGGAATCCCAATCTGTCTCAAGATTATCCATAATTTATTATCTACAGTTGAACACATATGCAGTCCATCAAACACAATAAGCATCTTTCCTTTTCCTCCTTTGAGCCAACAGATATACCTTGTTTCATTACTTTTTGAGTTCGTTGTCAAAGTACTATTTTAACTTTTGCTGAGTATCCTTAATCAAACTTTTACTTATGTGAGATATTAATGATATCATTCTATAGTCTGAGCATTCTGTGGGGTCCCTTTTCTTTAAAATAGAAAGAGATGCAGACCAAACTCCAATTGCCTCCAAATCTATAACTTTGGGATATTGTAATCTGGTTCTTTTCACGCTAAGAGGTTTCACCTTGATGTCCAAGGGACTTTTTCAGTTCCATAAATATACTAGAGATGAGCTAAGATAAAATCATCATATGAGGTTTTTCACATGTGAGCTTTCTGGTGTGGCCTAAGAAGAATGCTGTGAACCTTGGAAGGGAAGACATTTAAAAATCATTATTGTCTATAGCATATAACCTGGATCACCAAAGGATGGATATAAGATAGGCCAAATTATCCAATTAGGAATATAGTGCCATACATATTCTCCTTTTCTATGGCTCCATATAAGTAATGAAAGACAAAAAAAGTACTATTTTCTAACTCATGTATTTTCAAATATATCATTATATGAAATATGGACCATATATTATAAAAATTACACGATTTCAAATTAAAAAAACTTTCCAATATTATATATATGCCAATACTTCAAAGACAAACTTAGCTAAATACATTATTCTAAACTATTTTATTAAAATAGCTACTTAATATATTTTAAAGACCGAAACATTTACACTCTCTCCCAACCCACCTCCCCACAAAAACACAGATTTCTCAACTACTTTTCTCATTCTAGAAAAGACTTGTGTAAACTTTCTCCAAAGTTTTGATTTCTGCTAATATGGTCAACCACATGATGCAAAAATTATATTTATGGAAAACATATACATTGAAACAATATAAAACAAGCATTTGATTAAATGAAACACTGAAATATTATAGGAAATAAAAGAATTTCTCAAATTGATGAATATACATTTTAAGCATACACTGTACTTTATTAAACTAGCTTGTGCTTGATTTTGTTTGTTCATCCTATGTGTCATTTCAGCCATCATGATAATCAGAAGACATAGAATGATTTGAACTTTGATGACTATTAGATTCGATTGCAAGACTTTGAGCCACGTGAGAGAGAGTGTGGCAAAACTTTGAAAGATCTAACACAGGCAAATGGCTGCTCCTATGTAACAGGTTTCGATTAAAAACTAATGCATACCAGAGGAGGATTTTCTTTTTGCCCCATCCTATCTTCAGAATAGTCTTTGTGTGATGCAACTGATTCGGGTAATCACATCACTAGCTACTCTCCAGATTGGTGGCTTCAGTTTGCCCTGAGGCACTTCAGAAGAAAGGACAGATCATCTCACACTTGAAGCTCCTGAAAACCTCATGAAACTCCATCCTCTGTTGACACGTATGGGTGCCCCCACACACACACACATTGAAAGTGACTTGAAAGAATCTGGCTTAATGTGTGTTTGCTTTGGATTCTACGGCCATATGAATCTTTTTTAAGAAATTAGTCATGGAAAATACAGAAACATGCATGCAATTATTAAAGGAAACAAAGAAAACTCAAAATAAATATGCACAAACATCAGGAAAATATGAAAAAAGAGAAAACTTATGATACCAACCTTATAAATAAAATTAAATTTCCAATGTGTTAAGGAATTTAAGGTAACATTTATGAACTGGAAGATGAATGTGAAAAACAATTACAGTGCGCTGTAGGAGCTTAAGAGATAAGACATTTAAAAGGCAAAAAGGAAATAATTGCAGTTCCAGAAAGGGAGTAAAAAAGAACAAGAAGAAGAAGAAGAAGAAGAAGAAGAAGAAGAAGAAGAAGAAACTAAGAAAAACACAGGAGTGGTAACTGCAAAGTGGTTTGACCTTTACTTTTAACCAATGAATTAAAAACACTAATTCATATATACATATATATACACATATATACATATACACACATATACATTTATAGAAAGCCTGTAGGATATAAACATGTGGATTCTATTCACATTTGATTGAATATCTATCTAGAGCATCAAATGGAGCAAAATTGATTAGTATGAAGCATCTAACGATATTCAAAGAAATGATACCTGGACAGACTGACTTAGAGAAGAAACAGCAGGCGTTAAATCAGAACTTGATAAACTGTAGGTAGAGGCCCTGGACAATGTCATACAACTGAAAGAGGTTGTGACATTTGTGCAACAGTAAATGTCAGAGTGCATCATGAACAAAAATCATTTCAAAATCCAATGGTTAATGAATGAGAATTGTCCCACAGTGCCACCTCATTGCAGTCTTGCTTCTGAACTTTGAACATGTATCACAGCCAAAAATATCATCAAAGGCATATAATGTGCTTTGCAATACTATCGGCATCATTAATCTCACTAAATGCCCTGTGTGATTTGTATGTTTATTTTATACATCTTTATACCCTGGGTCGCATACAAATCTTTCATGTTAGAAGAGGGTTGCTAGCAGAAAAATAAATGTAGGAAGCTGACTGTCTTGCAGCAAGAAGTCCAAATACCTTCTTTGTGTATTAGACCTTGACATGCTGCCTACACTCTTGTCATCCACTGCCTTGAATCTGAACCTCCATGTACACTGGAGTCCAACTCGAGTGACATTCTGATTGCCAGCACTTGTGCAATTTGAAGAAAGGCTCTAATGAATTGTCACAAAGCAACACACACAAGCACTGCCCCAAACATATTGGTTTCATTTACATATAGGGTTTTGAATTAAGTTTTGGTCCTTGGGTGCTCAGAAACTTTTGCTGTTGTGAAATTTTCTTCAGTCATGCATATAGTTAGGGAACCTCATTTGGACTCAGGACATGGAAATTAGGAAGGTCAGTTAAAATGAAGCTATATTATTATCTTGAGCAATAAAATAGTCAAATACAATAGCTTCTCTACACAAATAAAATATCAAAACCTGCTAACAGAATCTTGCTGACAAATCTTCCATAAACTATTATTCAGGGTAAAGAAAACAATCAATTAGTAAGCACTGCAAACAGTGAATAAAACGGAGCAAATGAAAATAGGTTGTTTTCATAGTATGACACTTCAACTATGCATGTACGTTGAGCCAGAAATCCATTATTTGCTACATTTGTCCTAGTAATCAAATGATTGCTATAAAGATCATTTAAAGTTAATCTATGATATTAAATTTAGAAATATTGTGGATAATTGAATATAGATCTTTGAAAAACACCATGAACTACGGAAGGCTATCATAAAAGAGCACTGGTAGCTTATCTGTTTATAGCAAGGTCAGTGGTTCAAACTCACAACCTATTCTTTAAGAGAAAGATGAGGCTGTCTGCTCCCATCAATCTCTCAGAAGCTTCTTGCAAGGTCATAGTGGGTTTGGTTTTGCATTTTATGCACTCAGAGAAATAGATAGTGCCAGACTCATGTTAGCATTCTATTCTGTTCACTTTGTCGGGGGTTGGTTACTGATGTAAGTAAAGTTGTTTTCTTTATTTCTTAAAAAGTCTGTTATTCTCTTTTATTGTCAGTATCATTGTATATAAACACCAACTTTCCTTTTCTTTGAGAATTATAAAAGTAGTGAATTATGTGTTGCAACACTGTATGTAGTCTGATAAATTGTACTAAAAATCCTCACAAACCAAAAAGAAAACATATAAAATAGCAATAGTGGTAAATACAGGTGAACATGTCATAAGCCAGGACGCCCTACAGTAGAATTTAGGGTTGTAATGGGTTACCCATTTGAGTGCTAATCACAAGAGAAGCCACTCAAAACCACCCATGCTCCATAGGAGAAAGATTATATATTTTACTCCTGCAACATTGTAGTCTCAGAAACCAACTGATGCTGTTCTATGCTATCGTATGTACATTAGTATTTTCAAAAACAGTCCACACTATTCCATACAGGTTGAAAGCAGTTTTTTTGAAATATCACTGGATATGTCTCTGGGGAAATATAATCATGAGTCTTCTTTTAAAATGCAACTCCTTGTATTTTACTGTGGGCACTAGCACTATTTTAAAATCAGCTTTCTAGTTCATTCATGATTTCTTCAGTTCTTTAAAATATTTGTTTATTATTTGATTGATGCTACAATAGTTTTCATTCATGAAAATGATTTTTTCAGATGGTCTTAGGCTTTTTTGAAATCACATGTTATGAAGCATTGCTTTGGTGATCTCTGCTGCACAAGACCTCTTTAAAGTGCTTCAGAACAAGGAAATTACTTTGAGAAATATAGTATACCTCACCCAAGTTATGGTATTTAAATTTTCCTAAATGTGTGTAAAAATTGGATATTCAATGAGGAATACTGAAGAAGTAGCTAGACATTTGAATTATAGTTCCGATAAGGGATAATGAAAATACTATAGATTTCCCAAAGGACAAATCTGCCTTGGAAGAAGTATAGGCAGAATGCTCCCTAGACCCCGGATGGTAAGACTTCATCTCATATACTTTGGACATGTTGTCAGGAGAGACCAGATCCTGGAGACGAGCATCATGTTTGATAAAGGAGAGGGGTGGTGAGAAAGAGGAAGGCCCTCAACAAGGTAGACGGATCCAGTGACTGAGCAATGGGCTCAGGTAGAAGAATTGTCAGGATAGCTCAGAACCTAGCAGTGCTTCAGCCTGCTGTCTCAAACTGACTTAATCACACATGATATCAAGACAACAGCATACTGTGAATCTCTATAATTTTGTTTTGTTATGGTGCTTTGGGCATCACTGCCCTAAGGTGGTCATGGGAGCTACCCAACCTTGCTCCTGGAGAGCCACTGCTGGATTTGAACCGCCAATTCCATGGGCCGCAGTCCCGCACTCAACTGAATCTCTATAATTTTTATGTTCATATGTGCTTACATTTGTGTGAACCCTTGATGATATTTTAATTTTTGACACCATATTTTTTACTTTATACTAAGGGGAAAAAGATATTATTTAAATCCAATACAATCTTTAGGTGTAATTTGCCCCCTGTGTTTGAAAGTTTGTAGAAATGGAATTGAACATGTAATGTCCTGAAATAGCTGCTCTGATTAGCTCAGTCATAAAGGAAACTTTTGAAAGACAGTACTTCTCTACATTGAACCACTATTTCTAGTCTCATATGTTCAATAGCATATATGTGTCAGGCAGAAGGGGAGGGAAGAGAGGATGTGGAATGCCCCCTGGGGAATGCACAGCTGTTTCTAAAGCACTGAGGTACATTCTCACTCTTTTCGAGATGTGGTGTATCCCGAGGCCTGCAGTGTAATTGGGTGAGAGCTGATTTTCACTGAGTGCTTTCTTTATTGGTTACCACTGTTTAATTCTATTTGTTTGCTTTCCCTTTAAAAACACCTCTTAGCTGGTGATTTATCTTTTGTAATGGGGAAGATAGGAAATAAACTCAGTTTTTCCTGAGACTGAAAGTGGTCTATAAAGCAGCAAATATAGATGGCATTTTATTACCATATTTATTTTAAATTACTCTTTGATTTTGTGCAACTCTAGTCAAGAACACAAGACTAACAAGTCATTCTCAAAGTTAGAACATATTTTGTCCTTAAATGTACCTTCTGCACTCAGTAAACATGTTGTAGGTTTTCAATATTTAGGAAAATATTTCATTACCTTTTAATTACAGTGATTAAAAATCTCTGATGGAGGGGTTTAAGTAAACATAAATTTATATAGGACTGTTGTGTATCTAAGAGAACCAAATTCAAGGCCATGCCATTGATACCAACTCATGGACCCTATTGGACAGAGGAGAACTGCTGCCTTGGGTGTTCATGTCTGGGACTCTGTGTGAGAGAAAAGTCTCTTCTTCCTCCTGGAAATCTCTCATGCATTCAAACTCCAACTTTCCTGTGGCACCCCAGTAGGTAACCATGACACCAGAGCTTTTTTTTTTCCGCCAGTGAAAATGTTCTCTACTAATAGATGGAGGGGACAATGGATGTGAGGATTCAGATTAGTGATCTTACCGAAATTAAAGGCAGGAAGACAACAACAAGGATGAACGATAACTTCTGAATGTAATATAGCAAGATTCAGCAAAAATATGACGTATTACTCACATTAAAGTATATGATATGAAGAGATAATAACAATTCATAAATTCTTAAGTGTTCATGAGGAAGGGGTGGGGGAGGGAAGGGAACTATGGGGAGCTGGTAGTGGGGGCCTGGGTGGAGGGAGAATGTTTTGAGAGTGATGATGGCAAAAAACATGCAAATGTGGCCTGCATACAATTGATGTACGTATAGATTGTAATGGGAGTTGTATGAGCCCTGAATAAATTGATTCATTTAAAAAAGGAGTGGTACAGAGGAGCTTATAACAAGTGCTCAAGTAGAAAATATTTGGAAATAAAGATGGCAACATGTGTAAAATACGCTTGATACAAATGATGTATTGAAGGATTTAAGAGATATTAGAGGCAGCAATAAAATCATTGGGAAAAAAGAATAGAGCAAATAAAGCACGAGTATAATATTTAAAAACCTAATGTCACATAGTCACTCCATAACATTTAATCTGCCCTCTAATAACTCTAAAAAAGAGAATCATAGGAATTGACACTCATTTCACATTAAAGCATTTCACGTAGAGAAATATCAAAGGAAACCACAATTGTAAGACTTATTGAAGGTATAGTTATCTGATGCATATAATTATTGTAGTTGACGGGGGGGGGGACTGTTCAAAAAATTTTGATGTGTACATTTAGTCAGATGATATCTTACATTGAATATTGTTATGCCCTCATTTGTAAACAATAGAGAAATAGTTAACTCTGCTTCATTTATTTTTACCTACAGGAAATATAGCATATCCCTTTAATGACCAGCTTCTTATTTGCTGTACCTTTTATAATAGATAAAATGCTTTTTCCTGAAGGGAATGTATGATGAATCGAAAGGGAACCTGACAAAATAATGGGATACACATTGGTCAGCAGATCAAATGCACACAGTCTTCTAGTGCAGAAAGATGAGACTTGGAAACCCAAATAGGGCAAAAAGCATGCCCTATATATGTCCTGTACTATAGAGTTGTATGAGTCAGAATTAATGAGATGACAGTGGATTAATGCTGGGTCATTGACTATTTCCCTCAGGATTCTAGGTTATAAGGTTGATGGTACACATGTGTCCCTCTGTCTTCCTTGAACTTGAGGGTTTGAGGTGGTGGGATTCATAAGTCCTGTTGATCTATAGAACTGATTTACCTGTGTTCCATACATACAGTCCTACAGCATCGACCAGATGCATCATGTCACACAATATCCTGAGAAAAAAGTAATTTGCAGCACTTACTTATTTCCTCTATTTCAAACACTTATATAGGTGCCTCCTGATGGCTGTACACACTCTAAGTAGGAAGGCTGATGGCAAAAAAATAAAATCCCAGTGGAGGTAAATGTGTGGATGGGTGTTATCTCTGCTACATACCATGAATGAGATGAGAAACACAATTGTATTAGGGGAGTTGGCAGCATTACCAGAATTAAAAGCTTAGACATATGACATGAGATTTAATATTTCACTTTTTCATCTAGTGAAGCCTTTTTTATTGATTAATTTTAATCAAAGAATAGGTTTCTTCCATCTTGATTTATAATGTAAATTATCAGACATGGTGAAAAAGAAGTAACAGTTGGCTTCCTTTAAGATTCCCACTACCCTTGAGTCAGTTGAAAGACTTTTAAAATCTTACTAAAATAAAAAGCCTCTTATTTTTCTAGTTGAGTAGGTAGTGATTTTGAATTACTGATCTGGAGATTAACCAACCAATATTTAATGAAACTGCTACAATTTCAGGAACCTGTAGTAAAATTTTATTGGCTTGTTATCAGTCAAAATTCTGTAGAAAATATACAATGGATATTTTCAAAAGTCATACATGTTTCTCATGTATTACTCATAAGACATATTTATCATAAAATTACTATATTCTGACATGAAAAAATTGCCTTTGAATGCTACAACTTTATCAAGGCATATTTTACCTACCTAACTTTCCCATATGAAGGCCTGTGGTTAAACATTGGACTCCTAACCCAATGAGTCAGTTGGCAGTTTGAAGCCACCAGCCACTCTGCTGAAGAAAACTATTCCACCCCCACCAGAGTCAGAGTCTTGAAAACCCACTGGGGCAGTAATATTCTGTCCTGTGCCATCTGGTTGCTAAGGCTTAGAATCAAAACCATGGTGGAAAGTATGTGTGTGTGTGTGTGTGTGTGTGTGTGTGTGTGTGTGTTTGTATACTTCAATGATACTAAGGAAATTTGTTAAATTGTGCAACCATCAATATAAAACACTCAACACATTTGCCATCAATATAAGATCCTTATATACATTTATATTAATATTAAATATCTATATACATATGCATGTACATGTCAATCATCCCAATAATTTTGTCTGTATAGGTCAATCATTTGTTTATATATCCTACCTGTGGAATTAATAATATATATTGTATAAAGTCAGGCATTTAGAAAATATAATAATGCTACATGTTTCATCCAGGTATGAATAGTTCATTTCTTTTCATTGTTGAATAGGCATATGCTGCATCTATAGATTATATTTTAAATATCTAATAACTATGGTTAATCTGAGGTTGTTATTGTGACCTTTGAGAATAATCTGATATAAACATTGGTATGGCCATTTTTGTGTGGACATGTGTTATTAAGTATCTATATAATTTTAAGGAATCAAAAGACAAAAACCTTGGAAATCTACAACTACAGGATGAATTAGTAAAAGCAAAAGAAAAAACGACATGTACTTTTTATTATATAACTGGAGATAATTTTCAAACCTTATCTCTTATATGTTTTAATAATATATGCATCTATTTTCTTCATGAGCATTTATGAAGTGCATCTTATCATGTAGATGACAATTAAAACAATGTTTCCAAAAAGGACCTTCATTTCTCCTTTACCTCACCCATCTGTTCTAGCTGGCAATGGCAGGTACATGGGGAATCAATTTCTCTCAATGTCATCAAAGATAAAATAAATAAATAACATAGTCAAATTGGTACAAAAAAGAAAATAAGCATACTAATTACAAACAAAACAAGAAATCCAAATAAAATAACTTGAAATCATCTGCCATGTGTAGGCACACCTCAAATGATATGTGCAAACATACATACATGCATGTACACACACTTTTCATATGAGACTGCTTTTTGGGGCAATGGATTTTTGTTACAGTTTCTGTTGCTATCGTTTGTTTTATCTTATTATTTTTATAAAAAAGTATTTCTATTAATTACTCATACTGCCATAAGATTTTCTAACTTATCAAAGTCCATTAGTGTATGTAATGACAACACAGTGGTAAGTAACCTCCTGCAAATGGAAACAGCCACAGTTGAGCCTGTCAGCCTCTCTGCAGGGGAAGAGCGTGACAGCCTTTTTTCCTAAAGATGCCTGCCTTGGAAACCCCATTGGTATTTTTTTTTAATTTTGGTAGTTTATTAATATTGGTCATTTTATTTTAATATTAGTAGTTTTTATTATTGGCAGTTTTACTCTTTCCTATAGGGTTGCTACAATGAGAAATAGCTTGAAGACTGCAGATGTGGTTTTCATCATTACACATGTGCTGTTTTTGGAAAAGACTTCCAGACCTAGAAAAATTAAAGCAAATGTAGTACGCACATGAAGTAGCCGACTGTCAACATCTGATGCTTATAATGCAAGTAATTAGTGATTTCCTGAGTTCAGTGAATTTAGGAATTCATATCATAAGGAAAAGTCAATTTGTTATCTTCAGGAAATCACTTTCCTCCTTATACTGGCCTCTTTTGTTTCTGGGAGGCCAGAACTTGGTCATGTGCAGTCAATGCTCAAAGTTTACTACAACTCGCAGAGATGTCCACAGTTAGAGTTAGTACCAATTCGTGCAAACTTGCTTGAGCTAGGAAGGGAGGACAAGATTCAATATTCTTAAATATTAACTGATGATTTTACTTCTGAGGATAGATTTTAATCTTGCCTAGCTACATGCTTAAGAGTGCCAATATCACTTTGTTATTAGGGAAAAAATGCAAAAGAAACTTGTAACCTCAAATTTAAGTGAGAATGTGCTTTCTGCATGAAGTAACATTTGAGAGCTAATAAGTCATTTACTTTTTTAATTAGCTTCTGTGGTTTAAGATTTGGCAGACACATGATTTCTTTTACTCACATTTGTTTGCAATTAATGATCAAAATATTTCAGTAATGTAACAAGCATTCAACATTTCTGAGCCATAGTACACAAGGCTATTTCTCAAACTATTCCTTTTGGGGGGGGAAATATGATGGCATTATCTGGTTAAATTGAATCAGTCAAGGTGAATGTTTATCCCTGAAAGCAATTAATTTGTTCCAGGGAAGGTGAACATGGTAAGACCTAGTGGCTATGAGCATGCATTATTAAGCCACACCATCTGGCTTGATATTTATTAATCATGCAAGTGACACAGAAAAGCTACTCATATTTTTAGACTTTTGTTTTCTCATCTCTCAAACAGTGATAATAGTGGCATATCGATCCGTTAAAGATCAAATAAGTGTCTATAAAGTTAGAGAACCTATACTTGTTACTTTATAATCAGGATATTTTGAAAACTTTTAATCATTATTTTGGAATGACAAATATTAACTAAGATATCCAATAAATCTGGGTATAGGTTACCTTAAACAAATCCCACTAGCACAGTACTGGGTGCCTATGAAGTGTTGAACTAAGTCAAGATGATTAGTGGCATGCGTATTTTTATTCATTTAACTAATTGTTAGGGACAAGATCCCATTTTAATATATTATGAGGAACTAATTATTTCAATTTTACACATTTTTACAGTTTTATACACAGTTTTACACATTTGTCAGTTGAAGAAAATTTTTATATTAACACTTTTTGTTGACCAATGATAAACTCAACCAATCCAGTTCAATGTGCAATGAATGGAAATTTTTGACTTTTTTATGTTGATGCTTAATCTTATCAGTAAATACTTGTGTCCTCATCAATTTCAGTAAAGTTGTGTCAATTTCCCTTGACAGTTATCAATGAGTATTCCTCTCACCATGACGTTGGATTCTTCTATATATGCTACAGCTTCTCTGATTATTTGCTCAGCATTCTTGGATTGGATATGAGATATACTACAATCAAATTCAGTTGAATATTTGAATAGAATATGGTTAATTTTTAGAAGAAAGTTATAATATCTGCAATAAACAAAGGCCACAGTTCTCCCACAGTAGTAACTCAGGAAATAAAGAGAATATTAAATTGGGCTTTTATAATGGATTCAGAAATTTGTTGTACATAAGGCTTTCAAATACTTCACTAACTTTCTAGGTCAATAAAGTAATTTTATGCTTCTGTTGCTTCATTTTCAAAATATGATGCAAGCATCTCTTTGATAAATTTAGTTTTCTTACACTCAAATCTATTGAAAAATTACTTGACTATGCCTAAGATACTTATGTGTATATACATATACATTTTTGCATATATACATACACACACTTAAATAAAAGATCATCTTTATCTAGATAGTAAACAAATGCCTACACCTTCAAAGAATACCTGTGGCATATTTCAAATACCTGATACAGACATTCACTTTAGTGAGGCATGGTATTTATACATATTTTTATGTCAACACTTCTTGTTCCCAGGCAATTTGCAAACATATAATTTAGTTTGGCTTTCCAAAAGCAATCTACAACTCAATAGTACAGAACTCATGTTCAGAATTATTATAAAGCAAATATTTTAAGAAGAACAACTGAAGATGTAAGAGGATGTGTGCTGGGTGTATTTGTGCCCATGCCCCATAGCACATATGTCTAGTTTTACTTCTTGAAAGATAATAACCCGTACCATGAGAGGGTATTTTTAGAGTCGAACATACATGTTTTAGTGAAAGAAATAACAAAAACAAAATTTGGAATCCCGCAATTTCATATTATTATTGTATTATCTTAAATGTTATTTTAGATGAGAGCAAATAGTTGAATTTTTCAGACTAAATCCTGTCTAATAATTTTATTAACAGTTCATTTTCTCAATAAAACGTATGTCAATGTGAAATATGCTTAGTTGAGAACAAAACCCATTAACTTAGCTTTTCTCAGACAGCTGCTGCTAAATGGTGCTACACATCTCACCTTAAGTCTTAAAGTGTTAAGAGAAGATACATTTATTGACTGCTTCACATTAATGCAAACACAAAGAACACATATATGACTTTAAAAGTAGAATGCCTACTTTGAAAAATGATGCAAAGTTTGAATTGACATGGGAGAGAGAACAGAGTTAAAAGTACAGATTATTTTTATGCCGAGGAATAGATTAAAAATACAAATAATGAGAAAACAATAGAGAATTTGATATAAGTAAATTTCTGCAGAAAAAAGAATTGTTGCTATACATCTAGGATAAATGGGTGCCTACAATGAATTTGACTTTATTTAGGAGTTGATTTTGGTCTAGTTCCTATGGGTAAAAGACATTAGGAAAAAATGTGTCTGTCACTAAGCAGAATGTTATTAAAAGTTTATTTTATCTTTGGGGAAGTTGAAGAGATACTATTGATATAGACATTTCTGTACAAATTCACATTGAAATTTAGTATTATAAGATATATAGTTCGTCATAAATTTGATTAAAACTTACATTATAAGCTAATAAAGAAATCAGGCTTATTATATAATTTTACTAAAGTTCTAACTATTTACAGTAGTTAATTTATTTTATATTCTTTCAATAGCCAATGGAGGAGTCCTTATAGTATAATGTATACACTTTGGACTTCTAAACTGCAGTTCAAAACCACCATCAACTTCTCAGGAAAAAAGATGAGGCTTTTTACTTCTGTAGACTTACAGTCATGGAAAACAGAGGGGCAAGTCTGTCTCACAGGAACACTAGGAGTTGGAATTGACTCACAGGTAGTGAAAAACAGTCTAGTTATCCAATGGTCAATTAGTATGGGTCGAATTTGTCACAGTCCTGTGTGCGTCCACTGCCACATATTAGTTTGGATGATGTGCTAGGCTGGTTGACTAGAGAAACAGATCAAGTGGGACTCATATATGTATATGAAAGAGATTCATATCAAAAACAATTATGTCTCAAGAAAGCATCCCAGTCCAGACTTACTCAAGTTCTTAAGTCTGATAGTAGTCTATATGTCCCTGTCCAGACTCATGTAGTCACATGCTGAGATGCAGAATGCAACAATATTGTTGACCAAAGAGTACAGGGTGTTGAGTATCCAATATCAATGTAAACGGACTCGGGCTGCTCTCAGAGTCAGCAAGACACACAGAGAGAAAGACTAGCTTCCAGAGAGTTTTATGAGGGAGTACCCACCAACAACAATTTTTTTTTCAAAGCTGTGTATGTTTATCTATTTATCTATTTATTTTTATTTTATAATACAACCTTATCACCTGAAAAGTACTCTCCCTTACACTTTGTTCACTTGCAAATATTATTATTCTATTCTTGGAAACATTTTTCAAATTCATCTCTCTGAATGGCTGATAGCACCCTCCTCATTTGTCTATCCCCATTCTACTCCGTCAAATTGCAGTCCCTTCATGTCCCTCTTGATTCACAGAAACAAAATATGCCCCACCCAGTGAGTTTAGGTGAGTCTGGTGCATGGGGCAAGAGAGGCATACTCTTTTCCCCAAAAAACTGGTGCAAAACTGATGCTTTGTCCCGGTGCCAAAACCAACTCTTGTCTGCCACAGATCAGGCCTTTTTTTTTGTCACACACTGTTACACAATCTTTTTAGAAGCACTAACTAAAAAAGCTTGATTAACAGTTTGTCTTTGTGGAACAAATTGCAAATACACTATCCTCCTCACATCAAATAAATAAATGATCATCATTTTTATGGGGAGGGAAGTTTCCACTGGTGTATATCAGTCACACCTACAAGGTAAGTCACCAGGCTGCTACTTAATTTACTGACTAAACTCTCCCCATATCCTTTTACAGGTGCCATGCTGGTACACAAAACCTTACTTAGAACGGATGCTGATTATCAATTTGCAGATTACAAATAAACATCAGTGTGTAAGAAAATCTATAGTAAAAAGGATCAACAGCACTCTATTTATCAAAGAGATCACATTTGTTTTAGGTGGAATAGACAAGTGCAATGTTTTTGTGGTTATGCATGAATGATATTACTATATGAATAGTTAAATCTAAAATTGCTGTTTTAACTAATGTCTCTTGGTGATGCCAGGGGCTAAACACTTCCTTCCTTCCAGCCAAAAGGTTGATGGTTCAAAACCACCCAATGGGACCTCTGAAGATGACCTAAAGTTTTGACTAGATCCCTGAAAGCCTACTGTAGCAATTAGGCTCTGCAAACCTGGCTCACCCTGACTTGGAACTCACTGGACATTAACAAACACAAACCTTCTTCATCAATAATGGCTGTGCTTGATGTGATGTGCCATTAGGTGACTTCTGACTCACAGTGACGCTCTGGAAAACATCCCCCTGCATTATCCTCACAACTGTTGTTATGCTTGAGCCCTTAGAGCAGCCCCTCTGTACATCCAAATTTGTGAGGACCTACTTTTTTTTCTCTGCCCCTCCACTTTACCAAGCATGAGGTCATTATCCCAGGAATGGCCACTCGTGGTAACATGTCCTAAGTACTGAAGAGGAATTCTTCCCAGCATTGTCTTAAAGGAGCATTTGGGTTATAATTCCTCCAAGCCAGATTTGTGTGTTCTTTTGGCAGTTCACATTACTTTAAATATTTTTTGCCAATACCACAGTTAACGTTCATTGAGTTTTCTTTGGCCTTCCTTATGCAGTGTCCAAGTTCTACACACAGAGGAGGTGATTACAGCGGCTCTGACTTGCCTCAGGCGCATCTGATTTCACAAGCTACAATCTATGCAGTAAATTTAATGAATAAAGTGTTTCTTTGATCTTTAACTCATGCCTTCATTAGCATTGATTATGAATGCAAGCAAAAGTAAATATTGACAAGTCAAACATTTCTCCATTTATGATTATCAAGTCATGAGGATTTCTGTTTAATTCAACTCAGTATTGTGAGTGTGATTGGGCTTTACACTGAATTTTAACTGTATGGATAGCTACAGTCCTTGAAGTGCCACCAAAAGTGCTTTAAGCACTCTTCACTTTTGGCAAGTGAGGTTGTTTGATCTGTATATTCTAAGTTGTTAATAAGTCTTCCTCTAATTTTGTTGCCACATTCTTCTTTGTATATTCCAGTTTCTTTGATTATTTTCTCACAATATAGATAGAATGAATATGGTCAGAAGATACAACTCTGACATCCACCTGTCCTGACTTTAAGCCATGCAGAATTTCCCTTGTTTTGGGCCACGCACCAACTTCTGGATCCACAGACAGGTCCTGCAGGAGCTCAATGAAGTGCTTTGAAGTGTCCACTCTTCTCAAGGCTACCTATATTTTGTTATGATCTACACAGTTTCATGCTCTGACATAGTAAATAAAACACAAAGAAATATTTTCTGGTGCTCTCTAATCCCAGCCAAGATCCATCTGACATCAGCAATCAAACTTTTTGTTCTACGCCGTCTTCTGAATTACTCTGGACCCTTTAGCCATTTTGGGGTCAATATAAACATTAACCACTCTTGGGGGTATTTGGGCAAAATTTTACTTGGATGTGATGCCTATGATCCTGTTCTATAATCTTAGTTTTCTATTGGATCCCTTTTCTTCGGTATGTTTACAAATACGGATCACTTCCAGTCAGTTCACCAAGTAGTGGTCTACCAAATTTCTTGTCATACATGACTGAGTGCTGACCATAAACAAGGAAACCTGGAGTCACTGTGCTGGACCGGTCACCTCAAGGTCAGCAATTTGAATCTAGCAGCTGCTCCGCCGGAGAAATGTGAGGTTTTGTGCTCACATTACTCTCTAGGAAATCCACAAGGGCAGTTCTGCTTTTTTCCTATAGGGATTTTATAAATGGGAATCTAATTGATGAGAGTAAGCTTCATTGATAGGTAGAGATTTTTCAAGACTTAGTGTCATAAAAGAAAAGCAACTTTCTTGAGATAAATAAGGAAATTGCTTCCAGGGGGACATCTTTGCAAATGTTTTATTTTAAATGAATCTTCATAGTGTGTCTCTATATCATTGTTATATCAAGCACCACTATTTTGAGAATTATATGGAACTAGCGGAGTTTCTTTCCATTGAACCGAATGTCATGGTGAGTCAAAGCGACTCCACAGTGTCTAACTACAGCCACATGAGCAGAAGGACACTGTTCTTGCCAACTTATGTGATTCTTCAACACATGAGCCAACAAAGAGCCTCAGTCAAATGTTAAGCATTTCACATTTTTTGTAGTATAAAAATAATTATTGTGATTTCTAAGAGTTTTTATCAGGTTTTGTTTGCTTGTTTAAACATCTCCACACAAATATCATGTGTAGTATTCACAAAGTGAATGATACATATATTTTAGCAAGGAAGTAATTTTAGGTAGTCATGCATAGTTCTTGCAATTGACATAGGTCTGACTCAATAAGTCTGAAATTTTGGCACTTCAGCAGTTTATTAAAAAGTTAGACCACTCACCATAAATGTATTTTCCCATTCGACTTCCTGTTCACCTACTTAAGTGAATAAATGATAAAAAAACTATCCAAATAAAAAACTTTTATCAAATAATTATGAACAATCTACTCAAGGTGATGCAAAATTCAGAAAGTCTATCAGTATGTATGAGTGAAAAGTAATTAATTTTCAAAATATGTATTACCTTATCACTCCAAGTAATTCAGCAGACACTTGGATTTCCTCAAGGCTTTTTATTTATTTAGGACGTGCCAAGGTTTATATGCATCTATGCTAAAAGTCAGAAAATGATGAGGTATTGCTATGAAAATTACAGGCATGGTTCAATGTATTAAGAACTTTAGAAAAAAAGGTTTTGAGCCAATTCAAATATATGAATAAATGTCTCCTTTTCCCTATCACTGAGTTTTCAAAACAATTTTTATAGTGGGAACCAGTGATAGAGAATAGACACTAGTTAAGGAGAAAAACAATATGTACCAATCCCCTCCAAAAAACCCATTATAATCCCCTCCAAAAAACTATTATAACCAACCTGACTCCCATGGTGATATACAAATGACAGTACATAAAAAAGGAGAAAAAAAGCAAATTCAAGTGAGAATGGGAAAAATTCAATGTATTAGATGTTACTTTGTCATCATTTTCATATTGTTAAACTACAGAAAATTAACCCCAGCTGAAGAACTATATTTCTTCTTTACCAAATGGTTGGGACCATATCTGACCTCCTTTAACCCCACAAAGGGAGAGGGGCCTCTAGAGTCTCCCAGCAGAAGGTTCATTACGACGAGGTAGACCTCTGGCTGGCCTTTACCTTCTAAGAGCTATACCTTCCAAAGGCACCCATCAAATTTCTCACAGTACTTTTCTTCTCTGCAGGGTTTTATAACCCATCATAGAAGTCACATAGAAATCACTAACACTATGCACAACTACTGAAGTATGCTAGGAAAAGCTCACAGCTTACAAGTCAGGTTTAGAAAATATTAAGGAAATCATCATCTTGTTAGAAGTGCCTCTTCTTGGGCTGAGCCCTGGTGGCGTAGGGGTTGTGCGCGTGACTATAGCCCACTGGGTTGGAGGAACAAATCCAGCAGCAGCTCTCCAGGAGCAAGGCTGAGCCTCCTACTCCCACCACCAGAGGGCAGTGATGCTTCCTCCAAAACACACACACACACACACACACACACACACACACACTCAGAGAAACCCAAAAAAGAAGTGTCTCTTCTCAGTCAGACCAGCAAGCAGAGAAGGGGTTATTAGAAGGGAAGCAAATACCGGGAACAGCTCCTCTGATATGAGGGGGGAGTGTTTTCAGAGTCCATTCCTCCAGGATCAGACTATCAATCAAGTTTTCTATTTAGAGGTTCTGAAAAAAAACAACAGAAGAGTGTGCGACAAAACCAGGCTGGATTTGTGGCCGATGAGGGACTGACTGATTTGCCATCAACACAAGGTGCCTGCTCAAGCAACTATCTCAGTCTGGCAATTTCTGGCAAAATCAGCCTGCCGCTTTTGTCACATGCACCTTACTCACCTGACCTCACTCTGCTTGACTTCTTTCTGTTTCCTACCAGGAGGGGGAACAGGGAAGGAAAACCGTTTGATGACAGAAGAGGTGAAGAAAAAAGAGGGTACTGTCTGCTCTTCAAGCAAATGATTTGAAAACAGTTTCCAAGAATGGAATCGCAAATTTGACAAGTGCATTAAGTGTAAAGGAGAAGGTGATAAGGCTGTTTTGTAAAAAAAACAAAAAACAAAACCAAAACTTTAAATACATTTTTTGGAGAACAGTATTCCCTCATATATTTCTCTGTTTTTCAAACTTCTAGCCATCTGTGGCTTTTTCTTTGCTCTAGCAAGTGTTATAAAACTCATTTTTTGTTAATAAGTGCCCAAAGGACCCTCTACAAGCCAGACTCCTCTTGTAAAGCTTGGGGCTCACCGTAGGGGAGTCATCACCGTCTTATGCTGCAGCTGCCACACCAGTTCTCCACATGGGATCCCAGATGTGCTCCCCTTTGGTTGCCCTTCATTCTTGATTGTTTTGAGATCTTCTGTTCCTGCTTCTCAAATGGCTTAGTTTGTGCTCAGCAGAATGGCAAAACTGGACAAACCCCTGCATTAGAATATACATTTTATTTGTATTGCCCACTAGTTCATATGATGAGTGTTACAGAGAGAAAGGATATGAGCCATAACACGTAACTTTACTGATCACATAGACTTAATAGACATAGGTAGATAGAAGATGATAGATAGATAGATAAATAGATAGATAGATAGATGATAGATAGATAGACAGATAATAGATGATATAGATACATGATAGATAGATAGATATAGAGATGTATTCATTGGCCAGTGTTTGATAGATGAAAGCTTAAAATAAAAGCTTGATCTCTCAAATGTGATTCCTGCCACTGCTGTCCTCTTTGTTTACTTTGCTAACATTCTTGGTGTCACTCTCCATGTTTCCAGGTTCTTGAAAAGAATGCTAGCATTTTGGACTCAGTTTTGCATTCATCTCATTAACATCATAGATTTATATTGCATGCTCTCAAGGCAATGAAACATGATAGCAAGATATTTTGCTGACTACAGTGGGTTTCCAATTATATTTGTGTGTGTGTGTGTGTGTGTGTTTGCTGTGAGATGGTTCGTGACATCCATCTTCAGGTCAATACATAGCATTGTGTTGACTTTTCCAAAACATTTATATTGTTTAATATCTCTTGCAGATGTTTACTTAGGGCAATGGAATGAGCAAACAGAAATGTGTTGCTTCCAGTTGCACTCTGAAATTCAAATTCATGGCCAGCCTGGTGTTTGTTTTGTTTTTTTAATGAAACACGGGCACATTTATTTGTTTGAGTATTGTCTCTAGTTCCTTATGGATTATAACATCCGAGATGGGTGATTATTGTGGAGGCTTTCCATCCTGGACAGAATAAAGCATTGACTGTCTCATCTCCTACAAAAGTCTGCCCTGCCAGGCTGTAAGGTAGGTCTAAATACAAGGTATTTTGTTATGAGGAAACTCAGGCACCAAGAGTTAAGTGACTGGCTCCAAAGCAGACAATTAGTAGGTGACTACTAAAGAAGCAGAAAAATATAACGGAAAAATTATTTGCATGTACGATATGTAAATTTTCTTTAACACATAGAATGTGAAACAATCTACCTTTTTTAGAGGGCATCACTGCTCTCTGGTGGTCATGGGAGCTACCCAGACTTGGTCCTTGAGAGCTGCTACTGGATTTGAACTGCCAAGCGCTTGGACCACAGTCCCACACTCAACCACTATGCCACCAGGGCTCAGCCCCTGGATAGTCTACCTTTATAGTTATTTTAAGAATTCATTTATGAAACTAGAGCATACATTTGTGTTACTAATGGATAAAAGGAGAATTGGCATCTTAATTTGATAGTTTTAAGAAATAAAGTTATTTAGACAAAACCTGCTTGTGTGAATGTTATGCATGCATGTACACATTATAGATTAGGGTGTGTTTATCATTTTTATGCTGATTTACTTAGAATAATACCTTACTATATTATTATGCTGACAATACGTCTTAATTGTGATGAAAAACAAAATCCTTTTTAACAAATTATTGTCTCTCATTATACAACTCAGATTAATATGTATACACACTTGTAAGTGCCAAAAACAAAACACAGCTTTACAGATTAATCAATTATGATATGTGTCAACCCTAACACACCAATATTTATTTTTTATCTTTTTAAAGTATGTGTATATGTGTGTTTGTTTATGTGCATTCAAACTCCCGGACATTGAATTGCGAATCATAAGGATGAAATAGGACAGGACAGGTAAGGAACCTCCTGTGAATTTCTGAGACTAACTCTTTAGGGAGGAGAAAGTCCTAATGACACTGAAGAATATCTGGTGGTTTTGAAATATGGACCATCAGTACACAGTGCTGTGTGTAAACACTGGTTTCTGACGGCTCAGGCTTTGCATGTTCTGGGAGCCAGGGAAAAATGGAGCTAAAGATAATGGACTTTTCTAAGAAGTCCTTGAAGTGCCTTTGCATATGCACTTATGCGCACATGTGTATATATTCTGCTGCATGGGATAGCCCTATAAAATGATGCCCTATGTGAAAATTCTAATCTTTCATGTAGAGTTGCTATGAATTGAAGTAAGTAACACTATATTGGGGAAAATCAGTTTATCTGACATAACAACTGCCAACGAGGCCACTCTGACTCACAGTAGTCCTTTAGCCGGCAGTCAGGGGGCATGCAACGCTGAGTTTGACTCAATGGCCTGGTAGTTCACAAGCCAAGGCTTATCACACAGAGCCCCAGGATATTAAAACCAAAAGAAAATTTCATTTAAAATTATTTAGTTGTTCACTCCAATTCAGTAGTGTTCACAAAACACTCCATGTTAGGATTCATTTCAATGGAGCATACCTGAATAAAACTCTGAAAACCCAAAACTCACTGCCATTGAGTTGATTCTGATATAGCAATCTGATAGTACATGATTGTGTTGCTGTTGTGGATTTCCAAGACTAACTTTGCACACAAATAGCAAGTCTCCCTTTCCTTCCACACAGCAATAGTCATTAGTGACTGCTGATTTCTTCCTGAGCAGCCCAATGTGCAGCCACTATGCCCGCATGGTTCCTACTAACTTCCTAAGGACAGGGAGAAATAAATCATATATTGAGATGATTTAGAGAAATAGACAATGCTTATATTTGAGTATCATTCCTGACAGCAAAGTATTGAGAATGTATTTTTGTTGCTATGTGCCACCAGTGGGTTCTTACTCAGGATTCACACAATTGTCCATTAGTGTACCAGTCTCACAATTGTTCTGTTGTCTGCGTTCATCGTGGCCTTCACTGCATCATTCAGTGTTATTGAAGGTTTTCCTCTTCTAGCAAACCTGCTACTTTACCAAGCTTGATGTCCTTTTCCAGGGATTGATCTCATCTAATGCCATGCCAGGATCACAGAGTGATACAATGGACGAAGACTAAGAAGAGTTTGGGAGGTGGATATGGCAAGTTACTCTTCCAGCATGTCTGTGTCATCTATTTTATCTTCCCCAGTATGATATATGCCTTTGTGTGCAATGAAAGAAAAAATATGTTCCAGTGTCCCAAAAGTAAGGATGATGGTGGTTCCATTTCAAGACAAGCTTTTTAGGTTAGAAAGACAGATTTCCTTCAGGGGAAATCAATTATCCAAACTCATTTTCTATGGACTTCTCTGTTCCTACCCGTGATATATGAGATATAGAGAGAAGCGTGAAATGACATAGGGTCTGATCAGGTCTTTCCTGGAAAGGTTTGACGCTATTAATGGTGTCCTCTGGAGGTTGCTTTAGCAACTCTGCCATATCAAAGAAGAACAAAAGAAGAAAGCAAATGAAGGTCATCAAGTGGAGAAAAGGAACGTCAGTCATTTCATCTGTGACAGGCGCTTCTTTTCAGAGAAGCAGCATTCCTTTGGGTTCAAGGATGTTTACTGACATTTTTTTCTTTCACTTCTTGGAAGGCACCTCAGTGTTACATTATGAAAAGCCAAGGTTTGTGAAAGGTCCTGGAATTTATTTTTATTTCTGATACTACCTTTAGAAGTTTTCTATACTTCCTCGATCTAGAAACTCATTGTTTTCCTCTTTGTACTCTTGATTTTTATTATCCTCTAAATATTCCGAAAATGTTACCTGAGATGCCATGTTCTTTTATCCAGTGAACTTTTCATGCATTTCTCTTTCTGACTTTAGTTATCATTATTCTGTCATTCTCCCTCCTTGCCTGCCCAAACCCCAGTGCTCATGCAGAATCCTGAGCTCTTTGGAGTGTTTCTTCATTTGTTCTTCATTTCCTATGACTGGCTACATTCTCAAAAGTGCACAGTCAATAGCACGCACACATGATCAATAAAAATGAAATAGAATTATTTTTCTGGATTTAATCACATAAATGATATTATTCCATGAGCCAGTTACTGGAGTAAACTAAGTTGTTGCTAACTTCCAGAAAGTTCTCAATGGTCCTTGTCTTTTGTGAGACAAACTCTGTGTAGCACCCTTCTACTTAATACAAGTGGTCTGTGTGACCAATGGAATATTACAGACATGATGAACATTATAGAAACTATAGGTTGCTTTTGTGATTAAGTTTTAAATAGCTGCAGTTTCCATCTAGCTGTCTCTTTCTCAAATGAAGTGATAGTGTGAGCTTTATTTGAAGTGAGAGTGGAAGAAAATAGTGGGGTCTCATGGTGTCAGAAATAAAATCCAAGAGCAAGAACTACATGAGATATCTTGTTGCCAATTCTCCAATCCCTGTCAACTATACAAAGATCAGTAGCTATCATTAAAAGTTGACTATCACCTTTGCCAGGTGCTCAGAACTGAGAGCTAAGCTACTCCAAATACTTTAGCCTCTAAAACTTTGAGACAACTATGAAAATACAAAGATATCACATTCTAGAAATTTTAAAGCACATGTCAAAAATAGCTTCAAATTTAAGACTCAATATTTTCCCACTGATATTCCTGTCCCATGTATATGTTATAGTCAGGCTGAAAAACTATAAGCAGTGCTGTTTCAATGGATGGATTGTGGCAAGCGCTTCACCAGGCAACACCATATGATACCTTCAAAATCTCTTCACAGTGGATAGAAATATTTCACTTTGTATTAAAATGAGAAAAGAGAATTGTGCTGACATTTTTGTATTAAAATACACTTCAATTTACTCATTTTACACTTCTATTCAGGTCATGTGCAATTTTTCACTTTGTTTTTGAAAGTAAGTGTTTACCCACACTGTGCCTCTTTATTTATGGGCTTTCATTCTATAGACATGCTTCCAGGGGTTCAGCTACATAGCCATGGTCTACAAGCATTGATTTCTTTGACCAACTCCAGAGAATACAGCAAGTGCTTAAACACAGTTGTTCCCTCCCACTCATTTCCTACCCTGTCTCTTGGTCATCCAGTGATCTTGTGCTCTGAACACATAGTTCTCACTGAGGACTGATACCAATCGCACAGAGGTCTGAGAGAAAAGAGAGTGCCTGTGTTATCGATGTAAACACATGCTCATGACAGAGGCTCCCGGGGGTGTGATGGCTCTGAATAGGGCTGTGGACTGCAGGCTTGGCAGTTTAAAACCACCAGCTTCTCTGCCAGTAAAGATGCAAACTCACAGAAGCAGGTGTGCCTAGTCCTGTAGAGTACTTGTGAGTTAGCATTGTCTCATGATATTGAGTCCCAAATTTGAAGCTATTTTTGACATGTGATTATACTTTCTAGAATTTGATATCTCTGTATGTTCATAGTTGTCTCGTTGATATTGGTGAGTTTAGATTGTTTGGAGCTTGGGGAGAGAGATGATTATTTAATGGTTAGTCAGTTCCTACTACGAGGAAGAAAACACCAATTAAGTTTGGGGCAGTGGAAGCAATATTGTGGAAATCACACAAGGAAAAAACAAGACCCTATTAAAGAATGGAAACACTCTTCAGTTGGTGTACTTAACATTGAAGTTCTCTCATCTCTGGATGGGTCACTCATACTTGTTCAATTTCATCTGAAAAAAGCTTGTCCTAATTCACATTTTCAGCTTCAGTGGCATGCTTCAATGAACTGCCACAAGGGTTCCTTGTGGAACAATAGGTTTTCCACAAGTAGATTTAAATTAGATTAGAATAAACTAGCTTCCCAAAATTATAGCAATACAAATATCTGAGGAAGTGCCTTTTAACCATTGAAGGCAGCTGCATGGAGTCACACATTGCAAAGTGGAAAAATTTTACTGTCTTTCAATTTCATTTTTCTCTCTAATTATTTGAAGCCTTGGCATGAGTGCCACATAATGCATGATCTGATATGGTCAGAGTACTACAGTAAGGACTTATACAGAATTGTAAGTCTCTTTAATATCTAAGCTACACATTAGTGAAGCCATAGTCTTTTCAATGGCTTTATGTATATATGCAGAGACCTAAACTTGGAAAATAAAAAGAACATGTTCAGCAGATTTCAAACTGAAGAAAAAAAAGCAGAAAACAAAACTTATTCAAAGCTCAAGTTGGAAAAGAGTGTAAAAATGTACAGTCACTGTATCAAAAAGAACTGGTCAACATATCACTACGTTAAGAGGAAGCCTAAGGTGAAAAACACAATAGTACGAAAGAAGTCAAAACAGAACAGAAAGCATGAAAAATAAAAATAAACCAACACTAAACTCATTGCCTTCACTTCCATTAAAACTCATGGTGGCCTTATAGCACAAATAGAACTGCCCTCTTGCTTCCTGAAACAGTAACCCTTTATGGGAGTAGTAAATCCTGGGTTTCTACCTCATAGCAACTGGTGACTTCAGAATGCTGACCAGAAGGGTTAGCCGTTTAACCCAAGACCCTATGCCACCAGGAAGTCTCTGCACAAATAGATAGAATGTCAATTGAATTGTTTTGACTGGAAGCACTGATTATGAAGCACTGGAAGCACAGATCTTGGTCCAAAAATTTGGAAATCAGTTAACAAACAACCTTTCCAACCAAATATAAGTGCTCCATTCCAAAGAGAAGTAACTGAACATAATGTGAAACTCATTGAAGAAAATCAATATTGCATACAAGTGAAATTGTGCTGAAGCTCATTTAACAATGGATACTGCTGTTATATTGACATGGCAATGTCAGAAATTCAAAGAGGATAAAGAAAAGGACAGATAAAAGGATTTGATTACTTAAATCAGATGAATTTTGACTGAAAGCCGGAAGTGCTGGAGAGATATTTAGATGAATTTTCTTTATTATGCATGTGCATTGCACTGTGATATCATAATAAGTGTTGAATAACATGGAGCTGAATGAGAGTGTCAGAACACTTCATTATACTGATGACCTCATGAATAACATGGACTAAGGGGCAGTCTTTCATACAGAACTAAGTAATGTTGAGTGATTTTAGATCATGAAAAGTATGTGTCAGGATTGCATTCTTTCATCATACCTATTCAATTTAAATACTGAAAAAACAATCTCTGGATCTAGACTATATGAAGAAGGATACAGAATTATGATAGGAGGAAGTTTAATGTACAGGTGACACTACCTTGACTTACTGAAAATGAGGATAACGTCAAGCCCCTGATAATGAAGGTTCAAGATTGCCAATAGGTGATAATATAATAAAAGAAGGAAAAATGAAATCAGCAAATATTTTGTTTTGCTTGGATCCTTAATCAAAGTCTGTAGAAACAGTAGTTAAGAAATCAAAGGACATACAGACAAGTATCTCTTATAAACAAAGATGCAAATATCATAGCCACTAAAATCTAAAGAAATTATTTAAAATATATCACAATAAAATGGGATTCTTACCAAATATGCAAGGATGGTTCAACATTAGAAAACCAACCTATGTAATCCCCCATAAATATAAAGCAAAAGAAAGTAAACCACATAATCATCAATTGATACAGAGAAAGATTTTGACAAAATTCATGATAAAACACTCAGCAGTAGGAATAGAAAGGAAATTCCTCAACATAGAGGAAGCAATATATGCAAAAAATGATCAACATGTCCCTCAAAGGAGAAAACTTACAGCATTATTCTTGTGATAAGGAACCAGACAAAGATGACCTTTATCATGAATCTTATTAAATATTATACTGGAAATCTTAGCCAGAGCTCTTAGACACCAAAAAGAAATCAAATGCATCCATGATGGAAAAATCCTATCTATTTGTAGATGGTATAACTTTGTAATAAGAAAATTCTAAAAGCACAACAAAAATTATTGGAAGTTATTTCAAAATTTGGCAACATACAAGAATCAATTAGGCTTCTGTAAACTTGTGATGAGAGCTCTGAAAAGGAAATCAGGAAAACAATAATTCCATTTATAGTAGCCATTCAGAAGTTGATAGACCTATGAATACTCATAACTAGAGAAACAAACTACATGTATGAATAAATCTTCAAAACACTACTAAAATAGACCTATATAATGGAAGACTATTCCATGTACCTGGATTGGAAAAATTAGCATTATGAAAATGTCAGCTTTCTGGAAGTAATCTATAAATACTATATATTATATTTGACTTATCATCATCATTCTTTAAAAAGATGGAAACAAAGAATCAACAACTGTATCTATAAAAGAAAGAATTCCAGCATAGTCAAAGCACTGCTTAAGAATAAAGACAAACAAGGATGCCTCTCGCTTCTTGACCTCAAAATCTACTAAATATTCATGATAGTCAGCACAACCTAGTGATGGTGCAGTGATGGATACATAGAAACATGGAATAGAATAAGAAACCCAGAAATAAATCTATCTACCTAAGAAAATTGTATTGATTTGCATCTCCAGAATGGCTAATAACCTCACATCCACTAATAGCAAATGAAAAACAACAAAAACAACAACAAAAACCTAGAAAATCATAAATGCTGGTTAAGGTGTGGTATGAATTGAACCCCTGTAAAGTAAAAGTGGTACTGCAATACACCCACAATTGGGAATAGAAATATCATAAGATTCAGCAATTCTTCTACTCAGTATATGCCAAGTATGAACAGACATATGCACACCCATGTTATCACAGCACTACTTACGGTAGCAAGCAAATGCCCATCTATGCAAGAAGCGTCACCTATATTTTCATACATACTTGAGTATATGCTTTTGAGAATACAATGCATCATTAAGATTATAATGAAACTTTGAAATATCTCATAACATATGAATTTGGAGCACATTATGCTGAGTGAAGGTAGTTAAATAAAAAAGAACTTACAGCATGGATCCACTGTTATAAAAATACAAATATTACCATAAAATGAATACATTTTGATCATTACAAGGGTGGAGGGAACTTGAGCATGAGTAAATAGGAGGGTATAGAACTGTTCACTGTTCTCTAGACCAAGAGGAGCATAATATCAGACAAAACAGAGATGGGAAAAAAGCGGATGTAGGGCTAGCTATGGGGAGATTGAAAGGTTGTTATAGTTGTGGAATATATAACTTAAGTCTGATGCCTAAACTATCACACAATACACAATTTTAAAAGTGCTATTTTAAATAAAAGAAACCAAGTGATGCATTACATTGGTTAAATTCACTGCACAAGACTTTGTTACAGTTTTGAAGAGCAAGGATGTCACTTCAGATTTAAGATGCTCCCGGCTCAAGTCATGACTTCCCGTTGCCTCGGATTAATATGAAAGTCGAACATCAAACAAAGAAGCTTGAAGACAAATGTATACCTTTGCATTATAGAGTTGACAAAGAATATTGAACGAGCCACAGACTACCAAAAGGACGAGTAAATTATATTGGAAGAAGTACAGCCAAAATACTCCTTAGAAGGGAGCAAGGACTTTGGACATATCATCAGGAGAGGCCAGTCCCTACAAAAAGAAAGCAATCTTGGAAAAGCAGGAAGACCATCAAGGAGATGTACAAATATGATGGGTGTAATAAAATAACAATTGTGAGGTGTGTGGGGGGACTTGGCAGAGTTCAGTTTGATTATGTATGTGAGTGCTATGAGTTGCAGCCAATCCAAGGGTACCTCACAACATAACAATATATGCAAGTTAAAACTGGTTGAAAAAAATAAATGCAGAGGAAATAATGATTGATGTATACAAATTGTGATGATGGCAAAGAATCTTGAATATACTGCAAAATGACAGAAGAATGAGCATATTAGTCAGAGAAGGATTGCAATAGGAATGTTTCTCAGAAGGAATAATAGTAAGACTGTGAATCAAATACTTTGATTATTGCCACCAGAAAAGATTGATTATCAGAAATGGAAATCATGTTTTGCAAAGTTTAGTGTCTGTGAATAAAAGAGATGGATCAGTACAATAGTCAAAATAGACTCAAGCATACCAAGGATCATGAAGATAGCATACAAACCAACTATGTTTTGTTCTGCTACACATAAAGACAATAAGAATGAAAGCAAACTGAATGGTAACTATCTTCAGCAGCAACACTTATGAAGTGATCTTACTGATTTTCCCTATGCTTTCCTAAAGTTATTAAAACCCTATTAGCAACCAATAATGATGAATAATCATTTCAAATTTCCTGAAGTGTTAGGGTTGGAATTTAACTGCAATCTAAGGGCCAATACCATATACTTTTCTGAAGAAAATGGCCCAATAGTATCACATTTCAGAGGTGCTTAAATTTAGGATATGTTTTACTTAATAATATTTTTACAAAGTATTCAACTCTACTAATCACCTTGACTTCAGAAAAGGGAGTTATCAGCATCTCTACAATATATCTCATGCTATCTTGGCCAGTGATCATCAATGGCATTTATCATGTGAGTAACAATACTATTTTTCTAGTTACCTATTATAGTTGATGCCCACTGGAAAATCAGGAAATAAGCATCAGAAACAAAGATTAGAAGCTTTGGTCCAGACTCCCAAATCATATTTATTTTAAACACATCTCAGAAGCAAGTCCACTCCCTCATCTCTAAGACTCCCATAGTATATTCAAAATTACATCCTCTGCATATAGTTGCCAGCATCTTCATGTGTATGGTCTTTATTCTCCTTTCATTTGAATTGATATGCAAAGGGCATTGTTTGAGAGTATTTATTTTATTCTAAAGTACTTAAAATTCTTTATCAAATATCAGTATAAAATGTATCTGGATACTTAGAAAATATTAGAAAGAGGCACACCTGTGTCTTCATATCAAAGAGGAGGTGTTTGTATGTGTAGTTCCCTATGCAGGATGTCTAAATATATATACCATTTTTATGTTTTATCTTATGAGTATTCAACATTTTCCTCAATTATTTGGAAGACATTAAAGTGTAATGTAGCTTTCAGTGTATGGCAAGTTAGACCTCTGTTTATCATTTCAAGGACGGTGGGTGGATTTGAACTGTAACTCAGGACCAGGAGCCTGCGCTGTTTATCAGACCTGGTTTGAATGTCTATCAAAGCTTTTGAATGGATTCCTTATTAGGGACATTTCGGCATCTCCTCTCCCTGCCAAAGACTGAGGCCACTTAAATAATACACATGCACAAACAATGGGTGGAAAAGATCACAGGGCATTTAAGGTTCTGGTTTAGCATGCCAATTCTTCTCTTGTGTCTTTACAGAAGACACACGACCCATTCAATAGTTGAGGACTATTTCTTTTGATTTTCTTTCCATAATAAAAATACTGGCATAGTCACAAAGCCAAGGATTGAGTTCATGATATTTCTATAACAGGAAACATAAACTTCTGAAATTGTGTCTGTGTGCTGGGGCAGTGTGCTGTCAAATAAGAGAGTGGTTCATTCCTTTGCAGCCCTCTGCCTCCAGGTACTTAGACAGAAGTAGAAGATCAAGCTGGGAGCAGTTCACGAAGCTGCCACGGCTCAAGCACTCTTGGGTGGCTCTCAGATGGTTCAAGTGTGGAGCTCAGTGCCCCAGTCCTGTGGGGTCTGGCCAAACCCATCTAGAAAGTAATGGATTCATGATCTCTGGCCACCAGTTCTCCTGCTCGCCTGGAACTATTTTCATGGTGGGATATTCAAACCACCAGCAGTCTGCCAGCTGGAGGGCGGGAAGAATGCTTCTAGCTAGTGCATGCCAGCCTGACTACCTGTGTGGCTGCCCCAGCCCTGGGTACTAGATAGGCAGACTAGCAAATGTACTTGATAGCCTGAGGCTGGATGCCCTGGCTCAAGCTGTTTCTGCTGTGAAAAAAGTGGCTTAATCTTGCCTTAGAGAAAGCAGCTTTTGGAGCATGGAAGGAAGGATTCCTGCCAGGGAAGCAGCTGCTTTCACGACTCCAGGGTAAGCTCAGGGCCTGCTGCTGAAAATCAAATCTTCAGGTCAAAAGGCATCAAGACCAGGTTTTCACATTAAATTGTTTGGAAAAAAGCCAAAGCAAGTAAACAAACAACCACCAAAATGATAATAAGGTAGAAAGTAAGTGAGTTCAGTGCCCTTAGGAACATTATTTAGGAAAAATACAGTAAAAGGAAGTGTTCCTGTAAGTTCTCCAAAACATAAGTATAGTTGAATGCACTACAGATCCATCATGATGAACAGGTAGGGGTATTATTTAATTATTCGGATTTTGCAGAGGTCAATTTCCTTTCCTCCAGGCTGGTAAAGTTTTATTAGTCTTTCATATCATTCATTAGACTGTTTAAGAGTTTAGTATGCTGATAGTTTTCTTTTCCTGACACATTGTTTTATAAATTTGGAAAGTTTGAAGAAATCCCAGAGCAAACATCATAATTTGAGTGGCGGAAAGCATGCTGTAATATAGTTATTTAATTATGCTTTACATTTATTAAATATTCATTCCTATATGCATCATATAAAGGAAGAAACAAGCTTGATGTCTGAAAGTGTGCTCAACAAGGATACATGCAAATAAACGTTGGAAAGCAACTTGATCATGAATGAAAGCTATGAGATGCTATTGAAATTAGGCGCTGCCTCATAGCTTCTGATCCACAGTCACCCCATGCAGAAGGGAATGAAGCTCCACCCAACGCTGTGCCCTCGGCACTGTGATTCTTCCGTCCGAGCCCCTTGTTGCAGCCACTCGCTCCATCTATCCTGCTGAAGTCTTCCTCTTTTTCACTGCCCATGCTTTCAGTAAGCAGTGCTATGCCATCTGCATAGGAAACTTGTTAAGAAGGTTCGTAGAAGGTTCTTCTAATCCCAGTGTCATGTTTTACTTTAAATTCTCCATGTTCTTTAATGATCTGCCTGGCATACAAATTAAATTGGTATGGTGAGAAGAAAGAATCCTGACACCACCCTTCCAGACTTTAAACCATATAGTGTCTCCTTGTCTGTTCCCTCACTACTTGAATCATGTTTACATTCTCTGTGGGAACATAGTGAATTGTTTGGGAATTTTCATTTTTCTCAAAACTATCCAGTTTATCATGGTCCCTCAGTTAAATGTGATTTCATAGTCAATAAATCTCAAGTAAACATCCAAATAAAGGTATTCAGATTTTCAGTGGCTAATTCTTCTCAAGGAGACAATCTATACATTTTTGTTAGTCCAGGAAGAATATAGAAACAAATTCATAAACACGCATATGGATGTAATGGAAAGGTTCATATGCAAGAGGAGAAACATTCCAACCCAGTCGAGTCCAAGGTCATAAGTCTGATACTAATCCATATGTCTGATACCAGTCTATAAAGTCTCCTTATGACTCATGAAGCACATACAATGGCATCAGGACAATCACAGGCTAGTGGGTGCAGAGTTTTGTTTATCTAGTGTCAGTAGAAGCATCCCGGCACTGGCAGGGATCTCTCCATGGCTCCTTCAGGTTCCAGGACTCAGGATCTGTCAGCATGTCACCATCTTGTCTTGTCGGTAGACCAACCCCAAGAGACTAAATCAAGTCTCTCTCTTTCAATTGGGAAAAAACGTGAGAATTCCCAGAATTCTCAGGATAAAGCCCTGGCTACACAGAGGCCTCATTGGCTATCTCCAGATTGACTGGCTACACTTCACCCCTAGACTCCCAATCATGAAAATGACCACACGAGAACATGACCTTCACAGTCCTATTGGTTGACTGTTTAAGTTTGGAAGTTCTACTAACTTCTGTTCACTTGAGTTACCTTGAGGGTATTGAAATACCAGTGACAGAGTTGCAAGCATCGCAGCAACACAGAAGCAACTTCGGCATAACTGACAGACAAGCAATGAATGGTCTATGGTAATGGATTCCTGGTTTTGTAGAAAATAACTTGAAGTTCTGAGATATGAAATACTAATATTATAACATTTACATGTGTCATAACTGAAATAAAATGTACCCAGTTCCATCAAGTTGATTCCAACTGAAAGTGACTCAATATAGGTCTTCCGCTATCTCAGTGGTTCTCAACTTTCCTGATGCCATGGCCGTTTAATGCTGTTACACGTTGTGGTTACTCCTGACCACACAATTATTTTCATTGTTACTTTATAACTGAAATTTTGCTACTGCAATGAGTGGGGTAAGCCCTGTGAATGGCCCCCAAAAAAGTCCTGACACACAAGTTGAGGAGCGCTGTTCTGTATTCTATGATTCTTTACAAGATAGTGGATGTGGATTCAAGTTCCCAACCTTGCACTTGAAGTAAAGCATGTCACCTGCAGTGCTACCGAGTTCTACTAAATTTACAGTCCTTTCTACCAGACTGAATGATTGGTGGTGATTTGTACTTTTCTCAAATAAAAACCCTCAAAAAACATAATGACAGAGTTATCCATTTATCGCACATGTGGACTGGCATAGCCATGAAACTAAAATAGTTATTTTCCCTGGTATAATATATATTGTAAGGAATCATCTAATTCAAATTATTGTGGCATGTTTTATTTTAAAAAAGTAAAAGAGAATCTGACAAAAAATTAACTATCATTTCATATTGTCGGAGAACAATCTAGTTTGGGCTGCAAACTATAGAGAGGAAATCTACAGCTCGTGCCACAAAGGGACAGGGGTAATTTTGAGAAATAATATTTTCAAAGGCAAGATCTAAAATCCTCCATCAATGATCTTTGTATGAATATACATGATGGCTTAAGGCTTAAGAGGAAACATGCCTCAAAGATGGAGAAGCAGAATTTTAAGGAAAAAGAGAAAGAGAAGGGAAAGAAGAATTAGGGTAGGAAAATTAAGAAAGAAGGAAGAGAAGTAGGTAAAGGCACATGAAGTGGTTTAGTGTGGACATCAAACCAGAAACACCTGGCATTTATTTGTCCAGGTTCATCAACATTTTTGCAAATTGTGGTCAGAGTTGTACCCGTTGTGGGATAGATGTTTGTATATAAGTATGTATATGTATATAAACATATATCTTTATATATTTGTGTGTATATGCTTGTTACTGAGCATAGCCAATGACCATAGTAAGCATTTTGAGCTTAAATTATGTCTTTATTGGTTTCTATTTGTTTAGTAATGGAGAAAAGCTAGCATTGGCAGCTCAGCAAATATCTAAGGCAGAGACAGGCTAGCTCAGCAGTAACTGGAGTAAATATTGCAACTGTTTACTCTGACATGAAACAATGTATGCTTCTCTTTCTTCATTATTTTCTCAGCTTACTCTATCTTTTTTTGCCTGAAATATCATTTAGCCTTTGCTGTGTGTGCTTAAACCTGCTAGGAACATAAACATATCATAGTTTATTGACCAACTCCATTGAGAAAACAAAAATATATTCCATGCAGGGTCAAGTTCTGATCAAGGTGAATTAATATTTATTAAGAGTTTCAGAAACTACAGAAACATGCCTTTCACATCTTATCAATTACTAAGCTAATAAGCCAAGGAATTTCCTGTTTTAACATCAAAGTCTTGGTTTTGTTGTACAGTTAAAGCATACTAAGTTGTATATGCATTTAAGATAATATAAATTATTTAAATTTGTTGATAAGCAAAATGGCCCTATAGGTATGAAAATTAAAAGAATAATGAGCTTCATCCTCACTTTTTTGTCACTCTGCCAATGAATGATATCCTCATCCAGAGGTTGTTCATGTGGGGTCATATGGTTAAACATATTTTCTAAACAATATGAGGTGGATCAGGTGAACAATACAATACAAGGGGGCACCTTAGCATTTTAACACTTTAAATAATTTTTCAAAGCAACCTACCCAGGAAAGTCTTCAAAAAGAAACCACCAAGCAATTCTCAAAGTAATTGCAGAATATAAATTAAAGAAAAAATAAACTTCTAGTTGCAATATTGAAGGGTTCTATAGACAATCTATTAAATAACTCAGGAAGCAGCAAAAGAAGGAAGAAATACAAAAACCCACTGTGTCAAATAGATTCAACCCTAAAAAGCCCAACTGATAACTTATCTGTCTTGGAAGAAGTACTTCTGGGATCCTTCTTAAAAGCAAGAAAGGGGAGACTCTAACTATTGTACTTTAGACATATTATGGGGGAAAATCAGTCCCTGGAGAAGGGCATCATGCTTGGTAGAGTGGAAAGGAAGTGAAACAGAGAAAGTCCCTGAACAATATGGATTTCCAGAATGATTGCAGCAATAGGCTGAAAATAAGAACAATCATGAAGATGGTACCATGTAGTGTTTTCTTCTGTTTTACTTCAGGACCCATGACTCAGTACCACCTTGATGGCATTTGACAACATCATGATGAAGATAATTGCCTGATGCACAATCATTTTAAAAAGTATAATATGATCAAAAGCCAATGGTATTTCTTGAAAAGTTCCAAGTTGAATGCACTCACTCATTGCCATCTAGTTGATTCTGAACCACAGTGATTCTGTAGGATGGTAGAATTTCTCCTTTGGGTTTTTGAGGCTGAAACTTTTCTCAGGTGTATAAAACTTCATCTCTCTCATATGGAGAGTCTGGTGGTTTCAAACTAATGAACTTGTGGTTAGTAGTCCAATGAATAATGGAATAATGAGTGCACTACCAGGACTCAGTTGCACAGACGGTGATGACATAAAATAAGATCCCCAACAGAATACCAATTTGAATAATTTGTGTGTCCAGTTGGCTGGGTCAGAATTCTCAGTAGTTTGGCAGACAAATTTAGAAACAGACCAAGATGTAAGTCATAGAATGTAATCACTGCTACGTTTCCTGCCTGAGCAGCCAATGTTTTGTAAGAAGACGAGTAAGAGATGAAACATGCTTACTCAGATCACATCTTTGAGGCAATCATTTGAAAAGATCTGTCCTCAGGGGTTTGTCCTTCATCCAATCTGATTGTGTGCTTTCTATTGGATCCACCTCCGCTACCCAGCCTGTGGACCATGGATTCGTGAGCCTTTGCAGCCACCAGCCTCGCATCCTCCAAAGTAGCTATGTGATTCAGCCTCCAGCCTAACATTTACCCACAGACTTGAAATCTGCCCAAACTTTGATTTGTTCACAAACAAATGACTTGTTCACAAGCTGTGTGAGTCATTTTCCTGACCCACCTCTCTCTCTCTCTCTCTCTCTCTCTCTCTCTCTCTCTCTCTCTCTCTCTCTCTCTCTCCCTCAATAATATATAAGTTTCTCTGGCGCTGCTTCTCTGTAGACTAGCTGGGTTCTGTAAACCCAGCCTAAGAAAAATTGAGATGATTTCACAGCATAAATTAAAAGTGGCCACTCACGCACATCAAATTCATCACTCAGAACAAGAGAGTTTGATATTACGTTTAATATTAGGAAAGATGTGCAACAAGTCTGTATCCTTTCACCATCTTGCTTGCATTCACACTCAATGCTCATGGAGGTGTCACTAGGATATATAAAGATGAATTATGTGAGGGAAATATGCTGCACAAGACCTCTTTAGAACATTGAGAAACTAGGGTGTTGCTTTGATGATTAAGCAGTGTCTGACCCAAACAATGACATTTTGAATTGCCTCATGTGAATGTGAATGAATGGTGGATATTATATCAAGGAGAGCAGAGAATAATTGACGTATTCCAAGTGTGCTGGTGAAGAAAGTAGCATGGATGGTGGAAAGGAAAAGCCTTTCTGTCTTGAATGAAGTGTTAACAGAATGTTCTAGAGAGGTGAGGGGGGTGAGACTCTGTCTGACATATTTTACACATGTTATTACAGGGACTAGGGCAGAGATGTGGTCAATGGAGATTATTCGTGGTTTCTCAACAGTACATCAGAACAGATCCCTAAGTTTTTGTTGAGTTTTGCAAACCAAATTTTTTAGGGTCTAAATAATCAAGGTGCTCCCTAAGGTAGGTGACAGGGCAGGTGCCCAATGTGGCAATGGCTAATCTACATTTCTTAGTCTTTTAAAAGTTTATATTCACTACAGTGTATTCTAAAAAACAATGATAAAGTTCACACAAAAAATGAGATGGGGCTATGCTTTTAATATTGACTTATTCATTTTATAAGACTCAATTTACTTTGGATGACTTTGATATTCCCTTGAATTTGTTACTCATCATGAGAGAAAGTGTTAAACGACCAGGAAGTGATATGCTGCTATTTATTTCAGTCTTGTGATAAATCCCAAGCTCCCATTAGAGTTTATGTATAAATTATGCAATTCCCCAAAATGTTCGAAGGAACTAAAATATTGTGAAAACAATTGTATGTCCAACACAAATGGAGCTTTTTTTTCAAAGATGGACAAAATATGTTCAGAAAAGTTCCCTACTTCTAATATGCCAAACAGAATGATTATTTTCTAATTTGCTCACCTCTAAAGGAACAGAATCCTATGCCACCAGTGAAAGATGGCAGTGAAAGATAAAAATAGAGTATTTGACTGATTATTTGTTTATTATTTGAGTACTCCAGTGTTTCTGTTTTATAAGTTTTGTGTCAGAAAAAAAATCATGGTACAGCAAGCATTCCTGATTTTAAAATATGTTAAAAATATGTTCCCTCTTATAAGAAACACACAAATAAAGAGACTCAAAATATATGTAACATTTCATTACATTACAGCACCAGGTCTTTTTATATAGAGAGTATGGGCTATACATTGCCCTGTCAACTGAAAGGTCAGCAGTTCAAATCCACCAGCTATTCTGTGGGAGAAAAATTAGGCAATTGAATGTAAAGATTTACTGTCTTGGAAACCCAGGTGAGTAATTTTGCTCTTTCTTATTGGTTTGCTATGGGCTGGAATCAACTCCACAGCAGTTAGACTTCATTTACCATATTTTTCTGACAATAAGACTCACCTGACCATAAGATGCACTTTTTAGAGCAGGAAAACAAGAAAAAATATTCTGTACCAAATATTACCAGTATACCATAATATTTATTAAAATGAATCAAAATACAGTAGTATTTAACAGCATCACTGAACAGTGGTGTTAAGAACCATCATTACTTTCGTTAACAAATGAGGGCAGGTGTGCACTGTGCCAATTATGTGACCTGAGTGGCATTGAGACTCCAGGAGGCAGGACATCCCCTGAACACACAGCGATTCTCAGCATGCAAGCAGCAGCGGACAGTAAGCAGGAGCATGGAATCATGAACAAATGTCCTGGGGTATGTACCATAAGATACACTCTCGTTTTCCCAATAATTTGGGGGTAAAAAGTGTATCTTATGATCAGACAAATAGGGCATATTGAATTTTAAATCTCAAATATATATGGATATTTAAAACCTCTTTCAAACTATTTCCTCTTCTCCACAATATGATAGAGTTCAAAAACCTGCCAACAATAGGCTCCAGGGATGAGGACTAATGACAGCAGGATTCCTTAGTGTATTTAGCTAATCAGCCACAAGCTCTATTACATGGGCGTGAACTGGACCCCTTTTCTTAGTAAGTTTCGACTCGGGGTTTATGGACGGAACACTGTGCTCATCAATAGATGAGATTAGCTAGTAGCAAATTACAGTGGACGATTACAGAAGTGAGCAGACTCGAGGGCATTCGCAACCTTCAGAGATAGCAGTTTCTTTTTCAGCAAGGTACTACACACAGTCTAAATCGACCCTGGCTTCGTTCTTGGTGTTTGTGGGTTACGTGTTGGACTGCAAATCCCGAGGACTCTCTTTGAAAACCTCAGGCTCCACATAGGAAAGTTGAGACTGCTCGCTCCCTTACAGCTGTGCAGCCTCTGTGCAGCCTTGCAACGCCGAGCGATGCGCTGCACTGAGCCCAGTAGCTGTGGGATGTTGCGGTTTTGGAAAATTACTGGGAAAAAAAAAAAAAGACCACACTGACAAGGACTTCCAAGGGACCAGAAAAAGATCTCATGTGAACAATGTATTTATTGCATCGGTACTCTCAAAAATTCAACAGAACCTGATTCCTGGCAGAACCTATTATATGAGGGGGTTACCTTCATGATCACTGTCTAAAAACAACTGAATAGGTCGGAGAACTCTCTGCTTACAGTAGATCCATGTGTCCCATCTCAAAGTTATGAAAATTCCTCCTTTCCAAAACATTGAAATATTTGTGTATATATATACATATATATATATAGTCACACTTCAGTCCTCAACCTTGCTGAGACAACAGTTATCGATAAAGAATTTTCCATTTTATTGAGAAAACAAAGCAACATTTTTTTACAGAGTTTCTTGAGACCTTCTGGGATCATAAAACTCTCAGCAATATAGGAATTGGACATGAATATGATCAACAACAGTACCACAAATAATACTACTGCACAATTTAATACTAAGCAATGCATGATGGGAGAGAAAATTCGACCTAGAAAATAAATGTAATGACTCATCCTAATTACTCTGCATCATTTGATGTCACAAACATCACATAAATCCAACACTGAGGAGATGTTTTCTGAAAATTCTCAATAAATAATTAACTATGAAGAAGTAAATTATTGTTAGTATTCTTGAAATTTGTTTTCAATATTATATTTGAGGGCATTTTTTTAAATTTAATAGTGAAACTTTTGAAATAACCACCACAGATATGATAATTATTAGGAAAATTTTTGGATTTCAATGTAAAATGAAGCAAAATTCAAAAATGAGTAAGCAAATAAATGCATCATGTTAGGAAAGAAGCTGACATCTGTTACTGGACCCAATGTTGTAGCCTCATTCTAAACTATTATTTTTTGAGTATCACATATATGATATGACTTCATGTTTTTGATTATTACATAATGATTACATATGCCATAAGTTTAGGGCTTCAACTCTAAAGACTTTTAAGTATATCATAATTCTCCTTATATTTATAGCTATACTTTTAGAAGATAAAGGTAGATGATGAGATAGATATAATATAGGTATAAAGATGATTTTATAGATATAGATATGTGTAGATATGGATAGGGATGCTGGCCCTATAACCCATGAAAAGCTGTGCATTTCCAGGACATTGATGTGTACACAGATCATATGTAATGCATGCATACCCAGTAAGATTTTAGGTTATATAATTAATCCAGAGGTTTAACATTTATTGAAAAGGATTTCTAGAAGACTTCTTCAATCATGAGAACATTTGTAATTAATACCCTCAAAATATATTAAAACATTTCTTTGGTTTAGATTCATCACAAATTTTTCAGAAGATATTTTAGTATCTGAAAATGTTTCTTATTATCCTTTGACCAAATTTTGTTCTTGTTTCCATGGTTTCCCGGAATGTCTGCTCAAGGATTAGACTCTATAGGAAGCCTAATGAGCTATCCTCAGTTTTGTTGTTGCTTATGACTACTCACACACACACACACACACACACACACACTCACACCCTCCCTCACTCATTCATATACACGCATACATAGTTTCACTAAATGAAGGAAACTTTGGTAGTTATATTGGCTAAGTGAATATATGTTTATATTGAATTTTTAATTTTGTATCTCAAGTAGATTAATAATTGATTCTTGAATCTAAAATTTAGTGCCTATGACACTCTAGATACATATTTATGCCTAAGAAATAAGCCTAGGGAATCAGATTTTTGTATAAAACTGTAATAGTTAAGTTTCCTGTCAAATGCCTAGGTCAGGATTCTCAGTAGTTTGACAATAATTTCCCATGAGATAACCTAGAATAACACAATTAATCCCATGATGGGATATGCTGTAAACTTTAATGAGGTATGGAGATATTAGGAAAGAAGGCAAGTCTCTTATTAAAGGTACAGTCTTGAAGCAATTGGAAAGAAGTTTCCTAGAGGTTATGGTATACTTCTTATAAGCTGTGGCAAGTTTGTTTGCTTCTGCTTGTCTGACTCACCAACCTCCAATTCTTTTCTTTGCCTGCTGTACTTATAATTTTAATTAATGAAACAACAAATAAAGTAGAACTACTTTCCACTCTGGTTATTTCTCTTGTATATCTAATTAGAGGGATAAACTAGATATAGGATATCACCAATTCCAACTTTTTAAGGAACCATCATATATTTTTCCGTGTTGGTACAGTTTTATAGACCCAATAAGAGTGTATGAGGGTTCCAGTCTCTATGTACCCACACCAGCATTTGTTGTTTTCTGTTCATTTCAAATTTGGGGTTAAGACAGGGGTGAGATGAGTTCTCTTTGTCATTTTGCATTGCTTCTCTCCAGTGGCTAGCAATTCTAAGCATTTCTTTATGCGTTTCTTGGACACAGATGTTTCTTTCCTTAAGTATCTAAGTCTTCCACCTGTCTACTTTTTAATGTATTATTTTTCTTTTCCTTGCTGAATTGTTGAAATTTTCTATAATCTCATAGACTATTTCTTGTCTAATAAATATTACCAAAGAAATTCTCCCAGTTTGCAATTTCTATTTTTACAAATTTAGGTTTGGGTGAAATTTTTTTATGCGCTTAGTGTCTAACTTTTGGAAGTCCAATTTATATGTTTGTATTAGACTGTTTGTGTCTTTTAATGCTGATTATTTTTTAAAAATAATTTTACTGCAGGCTCATGTAACTTTTAGCACAATCGATCCATACATCCATTGTATGCAAAGCACGTTTGTACCTTTGATGCCATCATCATTCTCAAAACACTTTCTTTCCACTTAAGCCCCTGTCCAGTTCTTTTGACTTGAGCTAAGACCTAGCATATTGCCTATTGATGTTGAGAGCTGTTAACAGCCTGTAACCAGACACACCGACTTTGGAGTCATTGGAATCACAACTACAATACACATTACCCTGCACTCATCTGACTCTGCATCAACCAGTTGTAGGCTTCTTGCTTCATCTTCCTGCTTCCTGGTCCATCATCCTCCCTATCCAGGTAAATCAGACCAAAACTACAGCTGAGCCACTGTCTTGAAGTGAACTATGCTTATGCATTTCTACAATTTTGTGAGCCATTTCTCTCTCTCTCTCTCTCTCTCTCTCTCTTTACACACACACGCACACACACACGGTGCTTTTTCATGATATATCTAAGATTAGAAAACAAGAAGAGCCAAGAGGAGCCACATCAGAACTGTAGACTTAGTGTGTAAAGATCATCTTTCAAAAGAGCATTGTCATGGTGTGAAAGAACTGCATAGGGAAATTTCCCTGGGCGTTTTTCTGTTGGAGCTTTTTTCTGTTTGAAAACAATAAGCAAATGCTATCAGTCTGTGTCCCTCCAAAAAGCCAGTCAACAAAAAGACTTGAGCACCTTCAAAATCTCTTGTTATGACAGTACTCTTATCAGTCTGCTTTGGTTTTGATTAGGCCACTTACACCATTTGATAGTAAATGCTTTGACAGTATGCACCTTCAGAATTGTGCTTGGAAAACTATTCTTCATCTTTTGTTAATAATTCTTCCAAGAAATACTTTGGGATTTTGATTTCACGTATATAAAATATTCGCTAAAAGCTCTGCTCTTGTCTCTCCCTGTCTGAATTCAACATATTTGGCATTCATCAAGATGAAATTTTTGTGTAACTTTCATTTTTCAGCCTATGTGAAGTGAACCAATAGAGATGTGTTCTGATGAACGAAATGAAATGCTTCCCCCAAATTAATGGCAATGGTCTCACCTTCAACCTCAACTTGTCTCTTCTTAAAATGAGCCGATCATTTGTAATCGCTAACATCTTTGGACATCTGCCCCATATCCTTTTATAAAGCTTCAATGCATTTCAACCTTTTTCCAACTAAACTTCATTATACATTTGTTACTTTTCTTGCTTCAGTTTTAGCAGAATTTGTGTTTAGTGAAAGGAATTATTTTTAAATGGATTTCTTCTCCTTCATAGGGTTTTAAAACAGATTCTGTTCAGACATGTTTTAACACATTATCACAGTTTCATATCTGTAGAAAAAAATGAGATCCATGTGTATTTTTTCACTATGCATTTCCACATTTGCTTAGAAGGCTCTTTGAGTGACAACAACAGCAACAAAACAAAACCATCACTATGGTCAATCCAGGCTCTCGGGAACCTTACAGAGATAGTAGAACTCTCTCAGAGTGCAAATCTCAACCAGAGGCGAACACGTCATCTCTCTCTCAGGGAAAAGCTCATGTCTTCAAACAGGTGTGAACATGTACCTAGCACATTGTTGTTGTTAGGTGCCAATGTGTCTCTTCTGACTGATAGTGACTCTAGGCTCAACAGAACAGAAGCCTGCCCTGCCAAGTCCTGCACATCCTCACAGTTGCTCCTATGCTGAAGCCCCTTGTTGTAGTCACTGGGTCCATGCATCTTTAAGGGCTTTCCTCTTTTATCCTGTCCCACTCCTTTACCAAGCATGACATCCTTATCCAGGAACTGGTCTCTTGTGATGCTATTACCAATGTAATTCTGACAAATTCTCCCATCCATGACCTCTAACAAGCCTTCTCACCCTCCTTCTTCCAATTGGTAGCCCACTGTGCCGTCTGAGCTTTTCTTAAGCCATGTGGCTTTAAATAATGTGCACACACATAGAAAGCATTTAGTTTGAACAAGAAACAAGTGAGGAGGTCTTACTATTTAGAAAAATGTATAATACACATAAAGTTATGATATTAAAAATCTAGGGCTCAAATCCAGATTGCATTTTTAAACCTATCCTTGCAATTTCTGTTTTAACTATGAACATCAAAACTTTAGACAACTTTTGACAGTTGTCTTATTTGAACCACTAAATCTTTGATGTTGAGTAATTATAAAATAATATATTTTATCTTGACCTTCAAATATCTTATAGTAATAAAAACAAGGCTACTTTTCTCCATTTCATTTTTTCAATGAATATAATAGCTCTGTTTCACTTTATCACATACCGTGTATCAAAAACACTGACTTGGATTTCAGGAATATACCTGAGATATAATCTTTAAGTGGTTATGACCTCATGCTTATAGATTTCTACTGTTTTCCAACATTTCAGTGGAAATAACCAATGACATTGAAAAAAAGAGAAACAAAATTATAAAAAAGAGAAACTAATAAGACTGTATCATAATCTACAACAGAAGTGCCAGCAATAAAATAAATAAGCATAACTTTATACCAGTGTATTTTCAATAACAACTGATACCATGGATAAAAGGATAGAGTTGAAGGAAGATTTGGCACATGTAGGTCCAAGACAATGTCACATTTGTATCTATAAACAAACTAAACCAATGATTTCATAAGCAGTCAAAACACTCTGTGAGCATTTCCTATAGATTACAAGCTTGAGGTACAAGTTTGTCAGAAGCTCATTTAGATAGGGAAGAAGATATTTTGGATAGTTATTAAGAACTGGAACACAGGAAATCCAAGATAGATATAATCCTCAGGGCCAAACAAGGAGAGTAGAGATATCAGAAGTATTAGGGGAGGATGAGTGAGAAAGGGGGAATTGATCACAAGAATCAATCTAGATCCCCCTCCCAGGGGGATGGATAATATAAAAGTGGGGCAGGGACGATGGAGGATGATGTAAGATATGGAAAAAAATAATCTATAACTTATCAAGGGATCGTGAGGGAGGGCAGTTGGGCTGGGAAGAACTGGGAAAATGGGGAGCTGGTATCAGGGACTCAAGGGGAAAGAGAGTGCTTTGAAAACGATGATGGCAGCACAAGCTCAAATATGCTTGACATATTGGAGGAATGGATGGATTATAATAAGAGATGTAAGAGTGTCCAAGAAAAGCATCTAAAAATAATGATAAAATTTAAATTAAAAAAAATTATGGAATTTATTTTAAGAATTCCAAAAGAGGCAATATTTATACATTCTTCTCAAAGGATATTGGGTAATTCTGAAGAAATTTTAAGAAAATTTAAAACTGTATTTTTGAGGAAAAGGCCAGAAAATTATATCAAGAAGCTTTGTATTTAATTAATCAATCAATCAATCAATTAATTTTCTGTATTGGCCATGTGCCCACAAACCAGAACTAGACTATGAAAATCTCACCAGGACGCCTTACTACATCTATGCTGGAGCCCTGAAACCACGATCTCAGTTCTTCTCACCCTTTTGTTCCCTACAGCCAGAGAACATTGAACAGGAACACAATTTGAGACACCGATGAGCACTTGGGGTAAATAAAAAATCTTAGGATTCTTTAGGAAAGGAATCAGCTGATGGAAGCCTCACCTTCGTGGGCATACAGGAGAGACAGGGAAGAGCGTTTCTTTGGTTGTGGAACACACTTCCTGACGTGGTCTCCTGCAGAATGCGGGTCTCTGAGTCAACTGGGCACCTTTGACACTTAGTCAAAAGTGAAGGGTTTTGAAATCTTACACTCGTGGCACTGAAACTGAAACTTTTTCTTATTCCTTCCATATTCCCTTTGTTCCATTTAAAAGCTGGAGATTTCTATGATTTCTGATGCAGTGATCACTTACTATACAGCCTATATTCTATGATTTCTGATGCAGTGATCACTTACTATACAGCCTATATTCATCAAATGTGTTGCCAGTTTACCTTAAAGGACACATTCTACTTTGAAATGCTATAACACATTACTCCCTCTTCATGGTTAGCACACGCTTAAACAATTCCCTTTCCTCGATTAACAAACAGATATTTTGAAGATGCATAAATGTCACAATAACTAAGATCATCAATGGAAAAATAGCAACAAACTTAGGAACCCCAAAACAAGGCATAAGCATACTAGTGAACATAATATAAAATACCTGGATTATAGATGATAAAATAAAGAACTGAGACCTACTAAAAACATGACATTTATGAACATCCAAAGATTTCATCAAAAGAGCGAGCAGGGAAGCCGCGGGGAGAAGACTGGCCAGGCAAGATGCAGTGAGGTAGCGATGAAGCGTACAACTTGCCTCTGCTCCCTGAAGGCTTCCTGCCAACAACTATCATGGTTTCAATTCCACCTTACAAGTTCAGCTGGACTCAAGAAGGTACACTGGTACAGATGGGAACTGGAAATATGGGGAACCCAGGACAGGTTCCTTGAGGAACCTTGAGGACAGGAACCTTGAGGCCAGTGGTGAGATTGGAGTTACCAGATGGGGTAGAGAGATGGAGCCAACTACACGGATCTATGACCTCCTATCTGGAGGACTGACATCAGAGGAGTGGAAGGGGGCAGACTTGGAGCAGTGCAAGATATGACAGAATTATTATTGAATAATTTATAATGCATTGAGAGTTGGTGGGCGAGGGGGCGCAGGGACAGAGGGAAAGGATGGGAGGCCGATATCAAGGGCACAAGGGGAAAAGCAGATAATTGGAGAATGATAACGGCAGCAAGCATGTGAAGGTGCTTGACATAGTATATGTATTTACGTATTGTGAAAGACGATGTATAAGTCCCCAATAACATGATTATTATAATAAAAAAAGTAAACAGGAGATCTCTAAAGGGGAAAAACATTCCATAGATTATATCACATAAAGCCCTAATATTCAAAATGTATAGAAAACTACAACATTTTAACAAAAATACAAATAAACTAATAAAAATGGGTACAAGGCATGAATAGACAATATACCAAATGTGTCATAAGGAAGCCACCATTCATATGAGGACATAATAGTGATCACTAAGAGAAATAGAAATTTTAAAAACTGAGATATCTTCACACACTGACCTTTTAGGCAAAATTATATAAAATAAAAAATATATACTAGAAAGGCTTTGAAGATATAGGGAAACTTTCACATTGTTGGTGGGACTATAGAATTGCACAACTTCTAAGAAAAACTGTATACCACTTCCAGAAATCAATTCAAGTATAGATATGTGACTTTCATTCTTGTTGTTTGCTCCAGCAATCACCCTACTGGTCATATACTCAAAATAGATCAGAACACAACACAAAAAGGTGTATGTACACCTAACCCTATTACAACAATCCCTCGATGGCTGAAACATAGGAAATGTGCAAATAGAGGAATCGATAAACAAGCACTGGTATATTCAAACAAGGGGACTTTATTTATCAATAAAAGACAATGACAATTCTCTGAAACACCTCAGGACATGGACAAAACTAGAGAACTGTTACGTTTAGCAAACTCAGTTAGCCTTCAAAAGATACATATTTTATATCACTATTGTTACAATGAAAAGCCAAGAAGAAGAAGCATGTCTATACATCAATAGACAAGACTTTGGCCTATGAAGAGGCCAGGGACAGGGTGGAAACAGGCAGAGGGAAATGGTGTGAAAAAGATATAGTGTTCAATGACATATTGTTGTTGATTTGAGGTGTTAAGGTGGGCTATGTATAAATGCTACTTTAAAAGACCAAACCAAACCATCCAGATTCCTTTGCCCTTCAGATCTGCACAGAGATATAAGTGCATTAAAAAGTAAAAATTTTTACAAAACAGAAAGAGGAGGAAATGTAAAATTGAAAATGGAGTTGGAATATTTTGTGAAAAACAAGTTCATATTAAAAATACCTCTGATTTCCTATCAGAATTATGTTGAGTGATATATTTTTCATCTAGGAAATATAATTAAGAAGGAGCTCATTAATCCAATAAACCAATTTCAATACATTTAATTATGTAATGGAAGCAATGATCATTAATAAATAGTACCTAATTTCATTCAACTTTCCCAAATGCTATGCAGAAATGTTTGATCTGCGTCTATGTAAGCTAATTATTTTTTATATAATTTCCCTTGAATGCTTTCAGGATGGTAGGTGCCACTCAGTTGGTTCTGCCTCAAAGTTATCAAGTTTTACTAAAGAAAACATTGCCTCCTCCTGTGTCATTCTCACAACTGCTATTATATTTGGGTCCATTGCTGCTGTCATTATGCTGATCTATCAGCATATATAGCTCACAACAATTTTCTCAATATCATTAGTTCTTTTTTATGATTTTATTGGAGGCTCCTACAGTTATTATAACATTTGATACATCATTTATATCAAGCATATTGGTACACATGTTGCCATATTCATTTCCAAATATTTTCTACTTGAGCCCTTGGTATATGCTCCTCTTTCTCCCTTCTTTTATTTTATAGATCATTTTATTGGAGGCTCATAAACTCCCATCATGATCCATACATACATCAATTGTATACAGGTCATATTTGCATACTTGTTGCCATCATCACTCTCAAAACATCCTCCTTCCACTTAGGGCCCCAGTACTAGCTCCCCATATTTCCCCTCCCTTTCCCTTCCCTTCCCCCATGAACCCTTAATAATTTATAAACTGTTATTACTTTTCCATATCATACATTGTCCAATGTGCCCCTTCACTCATTTCCCTGTTGTCCATACTCTAGAGAGGAGGTTATATGTTTATCCCTGAAATTGGTTCCCCATTTTTATTCCACCATCCTTCCACCCTCTGAATATCACCACTTCCACCACTAGTTCTGAGGGATCATCTATACTAAATTCCCCATCTTTCCAACTCCAGTGTACATCCCCTGGTCTAGCTGGATTTGTCTGGTAGAATTGGAATCATGATAGTGGGTGGGTTGAAGCATTTGAGAACTAGAGGGAAGTTGCACATTTCATTGTTACTTTACCTATTGTTGGGCTTTGTGTCCTAAATCTGTAACTCTCCTCATTTATAATGATATAATTTTTAGTTCTTTGATGCCTGATACCAGATCCCTTGGACACATTGGTATGTTTCTTCAATGTGGGCTTTGTTACTTCTGAGCTGGATTGTTGCTTCTTTACTCAAGCCTTTAAGACCCCAGATGCTATAACTTTTGATAACCAGGTACCATCAGCTTTCTTCACCACATCTTCTTATGCACACATTTGTCTTCAATGATTGTGTCAGGAAGGTGAGCATCATGGAATGCAAATATAATAGAACAAAATATTCTTGCACTAAGGAAGTGGAGGTTCAATGACCATCTGTTGTCCTAATACTAACTGTATAGTTATATGGATGATGATTTATTTTTCCATCATCATATATAAATATATGCACCTATGTACATGCCTGTATTGAAACCTTTATAATTGCCCTTTGCCCCCCAGTTCTTTCCTCTATTTCCTTTTACTTTCCTCTTGTGCCACTATGATGCTCAGCCTCCATTTTGGTTTCAGTATTTTCTCCCTCTTACATTACTTTTGATCAATCCCTATTAGATCTCTCACAGCCACCTTGTCACTGATTTTGATTCACTTGTTGTTCCCTTTCTCCCTGGGCCGCTCAACAATACCACCTTTCCCCCTTCTCCCCTTATCCCATGTCCCCCTCAGAACTACCAGTTCTGTCATTTCTACCTCCAGACTGTTCATCCAGCCTATCTTATCTATAGACCTACATAGGTAACAATAATACCAAAAAAGGCCTTCTAAAATGAAGGAAAATAAAACAATGATAACAACGAAAAAAATCCAATGTCATATATATATATATATATGAATAATAACAATTAAAAACCTGTCTCTTTGTTGACCTCCAGGACTGTCCCCTGATTGAGTTGGATGGGTACCAAACCCTGACCCCAAAGTATACTCATGGCACTCCATCTGGAACTCCATGCTCTGTTGCACACCCTTAGTATTTTGTCATGGTGTCGTTGGTTCGGACAGGGCATAATCTTGACCCTGAATCACCATTCGTGAACCTGAAAGGCCTTGGGTCAGCGAGGGTGGCCATATTTCATAGTGAGGCCGGCCATGTAGTCCTCTCTCTGCATCGGCTCTCTGACTGGGAATGGGATGGGGAAACAGTGGAGGGGTCTGAGTGCCCAATCCCAATCGCAACTACAGGGGCATCTGACTCTCCCCCCATAGAGTTTTTCTTGGAAGTCAGCACTGAACCTGCAGCTTGGAGAGTGAGATATGTCTGACCAGTGCACAAGAGAACAAAAGAAGGGGGAGGAAGAGAGAAAGAAGTGCATCCTGGGCCACACTGAACTTCAGGATGATATTCCCACTCAGAACAGTCAATGCACAGAGAGGAGCATCATTAGTTCTTATATTGAGATATGCTCCTTATTATGAGTACAATATGTGGATCTGGTCCATTTGCTCAGGGCAGACACTAATGCAGACATCAGCCTCCAAGAGGGATTGCGTGTGACTGAGTGACAGGAGTCACAAGTATATCAAATCTAATGACACAGCTCCGACAATGAGACATATGTTCTAGGAGCACATTTAATTAGGACAGGAACTGTTATTGTGCAAGGGAGCAGAGCAGAGTTAATGGCACAGTGTTTCTCAGTGGACTCTGAGGGTTTGCTTTTAAAGTAATTGGGGAAGATCCTTCACACATGTTAGTTATATCATGGCCCTTCTCTCCCATCACCAGCACATTCGGCTTTTGGGTTTGCATTCTGATCAAGACAAAGCAGTTTCTCTGCAGAGTACAATACTTTCCAACCTACCATCTAAACCCTAAATGTTTATTTTCTATGATCTTAATTATTTGATTGTGTGGTGGCCAGCATTACCAATAAAAAAGGTATGTGAGGGTACTGATAACAACAGTTACAGATCCCTCTTGGATAGGGCTGAGAAAAAAATTAAATAGAGATTTTAAATCTACAAAACAAACAACAGTAATAATAATGACAACAACAACAAAACATTAGTCCTCTCCAACATGCTTTGTGAGTAAATACTAGACTTTGTGCCAAATGTTTAAATGAACAGGTAAGTCTCTTCCATATGGAAAGCATAGGTCTTGGGGCTTTCTAACTTTTTGTTTATTTACTTAAAAAACAACAACACTGCTTTGTCCTGTTTTACTGGTAGCCGGGTCTCACCTCAGGATCAGCAGTCCAGGTGGCCTACGGAACTCAAGAGCTGGGGTGCCAGGCTGTGTTTACGCTGACCTTGGGGCCACCCAGCCTCTGAGACAGCCTCGCCTCCCTGCTTCCCCCACCAGGACACGCCAAGTTTCAGGCAAACAGATCGGTCACAGTACGAAGCTTCGTCTGTCTTAAGGAACTGGTTCACAATGACAATTCCACTCATGAGGGACCGCCAAGGAGGGGGCTGGAGTATGACGCTGAAGGCCCCACTTGGCCCGCCCGCACTTCTTCTCAGACAGCGCCGCCCTGTCCGCAGTCCAGCCCATCTTCTCAGAGGATGTGCTCTGCACACAGACTGGTGAAACATGGCGATGAGATATGACCTGATGCACATCTGTCCTAGGAGAAAGCACATGACAGTCCTGGAAACCTAGTCATCCTCCTCTGTCCCACAGAGTCATTAAGACTTGTAGCAGAACCAATGGCCAAGGGTATCACTGTCCTCTCTTGGGAGTAGGAGGCCCAGTCTTGCTCCTGGAGAGCTGCTGGTGGATTTGAACTGCCAACCCAGTGGACCACAGTCTCGCACAAAACCACTATGCTACCAGGGCTCAGCCCCTGGTGTACTTCTACAGATCAGCCAATAGGGAACTAGTAATACACAGATTATAACAGAGAAAAAAAACACCAAAGAGTGTTCAATATTTACTCATTTGAAGCTTATTTCATGCAGACTAGGTGACGTGAGAAATTGCTAAATGTGCTATCAATAATGGATGAAGATATCAATTCTTGTCATGAAAGAAAGTTCACATCCTCAATTTATATTACGAGTATCTTTTGGGGAAGCATCACTGCCGTCTGGTGGTCGTGAGAGCTACCCACCACTGCTCCTGAGAGGCGCCACGGGATTTGAACTGCCAAGCCCGCAGGCTGCAGTCCTGCACTCAACCACTTACGCCACGGGGGCTCAGCCCTATGAGTATCTTTACACTTAATACAAATGACTTTTATTAGCCATTTTTATAGTGTGACCAACTTGCCTTGGCATCAAACCCTATATCCCCATCCCTTGGCATGGGATCACTTACTTTACAGCTTCTGTTTCCCTCCTTAACTTACACCTAATGATCATGTGTAATTAGCTATTCCTAGAGATGCTATTGATTTCATCCTGGCAAATACATTCTCAGAATGGCTTGGATGTCGTGGAAAATAAAAATCATTTAGCACACCTCGAAATGTGGTGGAAAATGAATGGGGAGAAAGCTACAGGAACTGGTACACAAAATCAATCTGAACTGAAGACTTATTGAAACTGCTAGGCTAAGAATTTGAAGAACTCAATCTCTCCAATCTTTCTCCCTCTCCCTTCTCCAGTCCTCTCTCCAGCCCTCCCCCTCTCCATCTGTCTTGCTCTTTTCTTTTTCTTTGAAAAGAAACAAACACACTCATTGCCATTAAGTCAAGCCTGACTCCTGTTATCCTACAGGACAGGGTCGAACTGTCCCAGTAGGTTTCTAAGATTACATTTTTATGGGAGTAGAAAGCCCAACTTTCTCCTGATTATGGTTGGTGCGCATGCAACTGTTGACCTTGTGGTTAGCAGTCTGATGGGTAACCACCAGGCAGGAGAGCTTCCCTTCTTTACGCAAGGGAAAGACAATCTGGGCTTGCTAAGTCTGTCCAGTGAAATCATCAAAACCAGTTGATAGCACCAAAGAGAAGCAGTTCCAGGCAGCACACTAATGGTGAGCTAATTGTTTGAACAATATAACAACCTGATTTTTAAGTTTATAATTTTGTATGACCCACAGATGATGCTATAAATGTTCAAGTGGCCCTTGGCAGTAGAAGTTTCCCAAACTTAAAAACAAACAAACAAACAACAAAAACTCAATCCAATTGCCATTGCATTTGAGAAAGTTCACCTTGTGTATCTTCTGAAACATGGGAACCAGGGGAGCCTAGAAAGACATCCAAGAGCCATGGAGATGGAGAAGAAGGCAGGTTCTATTTGGAATGTGAAAACAAGTGCATGGAGAGCAGTGGCAACCACAACTGAGGCAGTAGTTTTTGTGGAACTGGTTTCTCCTCAAATTTCAGTGAATTGCTAACAGGGATGATCTTCATTCCTTGACTAGGGAGACTAGTCAAAAAGGAAATGAAGGAGGGGAGTCAAGGACAGGTATATGATGGCAATGATTCAAATAAGATCTATTTTTAGCTTTTAAATTACTGTCCGTATTAAGGAAACGTCTGTCTTAAACCTTCTTAAACCTGTCTTAAACCACTCCTTTAATTCTTAAAGTAAAAGGATTTAAAAAAAATCCATCACCTAAGCACTTTTCTTAATCAGCAGTATAAGAGCTCAGTGGAATTTTTGGATAAGTTTATGCATTTTCAGACAGAGACACAAGCTAATAAACATTTGAAATATGACCATCCTGAACTGAAAAAAAAATGTGTCTGTATAACGTGAACACTGGATATGGAAAGCTTAGAAAAAATGTAAACAATCTTATCAATGACCTTTCCAATAATTGTATCTTGAATGGCGATATTTAGTAACTATTGGATTAGATAAATTATATATATTTATCAACTTTTCTCTCTTATTTGTTCACTGTAGTAAGGTGACCAGATATCCCAATTTTTAATAATTTTTCCCACATCCTGCGGTGTTTTAAAATTAAATAAATATATTACAACATTACTTTTGTGCTCTATGTACATTTTTGTTGCTCCACAGAGACCACATTTTTAATCAAGAACCCCCCTCCTCTGCCCAGTCAATGGTGTCCAGCTTAAAATCTGGTCACTTGACTGGCAGTGATTAGAAAACTTAACATCCATCTTTACATGGCTCATCCATGCGTCCCCACTAATATTTGTACTAGACAAAGACCATCTTGGGTTTCATGAAGTCCAGAGTCACTTGCCTTAGTAAAGGACAAGACACAGATGTTCACCATATTTATTGCTGTAAAGGAAGTGTTCTCTTATATGTAGAACTTGATGAGTACTGATTAAAGAATCAAAATTCATCTAATCTGTGAAAATATGGAAACCACTTTGTTGAGGAGGCTAAAATCCTGTGTGAGCTTTCATTAAGTTGATTGGTCTCTAATGTCAGGCAAACTACTCAAAGGGAATTCTCTGTGGGAAGAAGTTCTCTCTACGAAGTTGGTGGATATGTGCTCTTCAGAGGGGAGGTGCCTGATAGTGGAGTTTTGGTATCTCCTGACCCTGTCTCTCACCTTGTTGACCTTGGGCTCATGACAGCCACTGGGGTCATTTTCTACATCACTTCCCCTCCTACCAACTGTAGTCTCTATGTAGGCTCCATTCAGGAGCCCAGGTAGCTTCACTAACAGGCATTACAGAGGTGATGAAGATAATACAGAGATTCTGTGAAGCTCCACTGCCCCACTGCCCCCTTCTCCCCAATCTCCTGTGTCTCACCAGGAAGACTGAACTTTTCTTGGTTTCTTTCTTTCTTTCTTTTTTAATATTGTGTACGTTAATATTTTCCTTAAATTTTCCTTGTAGTTCTTTTTAGTTGAGAGAAGAAAAGCCCTGCTTTTAAAAATACAGAAATTTAAACTTAAATGAATAGAGCTAAAATCACTTGGTAGGTAATTTGTTTTCAAAATTTGAAAGACAATATTCTTCACAAAAATTCATTAAGCTAGGTAAGATGAATAATAGCATAACTCAAATCTATTCTCTTTGTGGATTTTCTACTACCCATTAAAATATGATTTATGTACTTGCTGTCAATTTCATGATTGAGTATAGGGGTGGAGTCTAGTCTGTCAATCTGGAGATAGCCAATCGGACCTCTTTGTGGGCATGGCTTTCTCTGAGAATTCTGGGAAATCTCCCCCATGGAGGTGAGAGACTATAGACTCAGTCTCTTGGAGTCAGTCTACTGACAAGACTAGATGGTGGCATGGTGATAGATCCCGAGTCCTAGAAGCCAGAGGAGAAGCCTCATAGGCTTGCCCTGATGGAACTAGACCTCTAGGGCCAGAGAAGCCACAGAGGGACCCCTTCCAGCACTGAGATCCTTCTAATGCCAATGGATACACAAGATGCTGCACCCGCTGGCCAGTGATTATCCTGGTGTCATTGCACGTGTTTCATGAATCAGATGGAGACTTTATAGACTGGTATTGCACATATGGGCTAATATTGGGCTTGCAACCTTGGACTGGACTGGGTTGGGATGCTTTTTCAATGTTCCATTCCTCTTGTATATAAACTTTCCCTTATAGCCATATGCATGTTTATGAGTTTGTTTCTCTAATCTACCCAGACTAATATAATATAGAAAACCTATGCTATGACAAAGTCACCACACACTTTGGACATACTATAAAGTTTTAATATTTTTAACATTTTAACATTGGTAAAGTGGAACACCATTGACCTGGGGTCGGGGCGAGGAGGGAGAGGGGGCATACCCCATTTCTGTTCTCCCACCATCCCCTAGGTTGTCATGTATTCTTTCCAAAAATCTAAACTTTTTTAAAACACTGAAGGACACAGGAAGAAATGTTTAAAATTGGGACTGTCTCACCAAAAGCAGGATGTCTGGCCACTTTATTCTGACTCAAGAAGTTGGAGCCTAGGTGGTTCACTGGCCTGCCAGCTGCTTGAATCAGCAAGTTGTTCTCGGAGAGAAAGATGGGTCTTTCCATGCCTGTGAAGATGTGAGACTGCAAGAACCCAAAGGTGCAGCCTGACGCTGTGCTCCGGGGTCACTGTGAGGAGGCTTGGCCATAGCTTTCTATTGGTTTATTCTTTTACATTTTAGAATTAAAAAAAAAAGGACAACAAAATATGCTTCAAAATCGTTTTCCATCCAATTAGCTTCAATGTCTTGCTTTCTCAATCTTTCCCAAAAGCAAAACAAAAAATAGCATCTTTGATCCTGCTAGCCGGATTCATAAGCTTTCACAGATGACCTGTTAATTGACTGACTGCAATCATGATAAATGATCCATGAATTCTCACGCATTTTAAGCATGCATTTTTGTGAACCATGCTTATTATCAAGAGAAATTATGTTTTGCATTTACATGACTACAGAGTCTATCTGTATGTACATAGATCATTTCATGAATAACTGGAGAGAATTACGAATTATGTCTGTAAAGAGAAATATCATAACCATCAAAGAAAAGAAAGACTTGAGTGGATACAGAAATAGCTGGATATTGTTTTAACTTCTGAAATTGTGTAGCAGTATTATTATTTTATTTTGGGGTGGGGAATCACTGCCCTCTGGTCATTGTGGGAGTTACCCAGCCTTGCTCCTGAGAGCTGTTGCAGGATTTGAACTGCCAAACCTGTGAGCCGCAGTCCCACAATTAACCACTACACCATTGGGGCTGAGTCCCCAGTATTATTTATTATTCAAAATAACATTATCTCTTTTAAGAAGTTAAAACCCTGCCATGTTCTTTTCACATGTCTTCCCCTTAACTTGCATGCCCTTTCCCATTGCTCTAACTCTTGATTCCTGGGCTTTTTTTACATCTTTCTCTCAAAAACAGCTTCTTGCCTTTCTCATCTGCTGTTTATTCAATTCAGTTAAACATATTTACTTATATACTTTTATTATTAATCATTTTATTCAATCCATCATTCAATTATATTAAACATGCATGTATATATGTTATCTTCATCATTACAAAAACATTTCCTTCTACTTTAGTCTTTGATGTCTGCTCCTTCTTTTCCCCACCCTTTCCCATTCCTCCACTTCTATGAAGCCTTAACCAATTATATATTATTACTATCATTTTGCATCTTACAATAGCAATTGACTTCCTTCACCCACATTTCTATTATTTTTCCCCAAGGGGAGGGGAGTTATATATCCAACCATGTGATCACTTCTCTCTTTCTCCCGTTTCTCCCCTGCCCCATGGTATCTTGAATCCTACTGCTATTCCTTAGGAGTTTATCTGACCTGAATTCCATGTGTACAGAGTTCTTATCTGTACTGATATATTCCTCCAGTTTGTAAGGTAGAACTGAGTCCTGATAGAACTGGGGGAGGAAGTATTCATGTACTAGAGGAATGTTGTGTCATTTGATGGTGCTATATGAATTTTATATATCTTAATGTAAATATCTGATATGAAGGATGTATTTTCATTGCTACAAATTGAACATAATTCAACATAATTAAAGCACAGTGATTAATCACAAAACCTTATGTAATTATATATCGTGAAGTATGTGTGTGCTTTCTGATGGTCTTAGGCAACCCCTGTGAAAGGGTCATTTGACCCCCCAAAAGGTTGAGTATTAGAATCTCTGGGTTCACCTTGTGAATCCTCTCTGGTTCTTTCTTAAGACATTGCAAATGCCTACCACCCTGTCGACTTAGAACCTGGAATACTTGTCTTCCGTTTCCCACCTCTGACCTTAGTCCTTCATAAAGTAGAGACAGTCCTTACACAGGAAGGGCTTGCTTTGTCAACTAAATTAGCATAGATTGGTGAGGAAATAATGATAATGAGTGTGGAGCTGACTCAGTCGGTATTAGCCCTTCATTATGTCTCTCCTCTCCAACCAACTTTCTGCATTGTTGATTTTTACTGCCAGATTTTCTTCTCATCAAATCTGCCAAAGGATCACTCATCATTATGTTTCATGTCCACAGGTTCCTCCCACCTTGAACCAATCCAGCCTCTTTCACTGAGAAGTATTGAGAAGGAAGGGCTCACTGATACAGATTTGCTCTGTGTTCTTCAAGCCATCAAGCACCATCACTTGTGCTGACTGTGAATTTGTATGGCAATTTGGCACACACTTTTGTGCATGTAAGCGGCCTTTTTTCCTAAGCACACATTTTTCAATGAAGCTAATAATGGGTACTTGGCATGCCTCCCAAATTTGAAAAAAAAAATAAGAAAAATTAACTCATGCAAATTTAGTGCAAAATATAAAATGACTCATTTTCTCCTTTTTTGGGATGACAAGATAAAGGCTTTTATAAAGAAAGACATAGGATTTTTTTCTTCTTTTTAAAACTAAATAATGTCTTATCATAAAGGTACATATTTCATCTTAAAAGCTGGATTTTCATTTTATGACTACATGTTTGTATATCTATTTAGAAAGTGCAGTACCTCTTAGAGAAATCACAACAACAAAGGATATTCTTTAGGGTTAATGAGTTATTTTCCCATTAATAAAAATGCTTTTGAATATGTTTAGAATTTACCTTAGGAAAAATATAAATGCCAGTCATCTGCTCATATGTACACATCCAAAAATTTTGAGCAGTCGTTGTGAAGTTTTGTCTAGAAAAATAATTATTGTTTTAAGTTAAAGATGCATTTTTTTCTCTAATGACTGAGAACATTTAATGATTAAAAGAATTTACAGGTCTACAGTTTTAAGACAGATACAATTTGGAGGTATTGCAGTTGAATTACAAGAGGTAAGGACACGTTACTCTTGCTCTCAATACTTTTCATTTTCAAATATTTCCATTAAAAGAAATATGATGACTATCAGTCAACATCAAGTGCAGGTTAATTGTGATAGTGTGAATAGCTTTGATATTATCAAACCATTTTTCTACTTATTTTACTAATTTCAATGATTTTTTTTAAATTTCAACAATTTTGACTAGTACACACTGGAGTCAAATATTTAAGACCTATTTTGTTAGTCAAAACTTTGTATTCTTGATTTGTCAATAAACAATAATTTCAGTAATCACAAATCAAGAAAGATGAAAAATGCCAAATAATATGTAAGCAAATAAGGAATAAAGTGTATTTCATGATTTCTATTTTTAATTGATGACTATCAATACTGAGTCACATATTTAAAAAGACTATCCTAACAAGTATTGGCAAAGAACTAGAAAATAGGGTACATTTTAAGAACTGTTAAAAGGATGTGCAAATTTTCATTAAAAAAAGCAAATATACTTTGGATGGTATATATGGTAATTTTTCAAAATGCATCAAAAGCAGGAAAAGTAGTCGTTTTATCCAACATTCCCACTTGCAAAAATTTAAACTGTTAAATTGAGAAAATAGGCATATGTCCAAAGGTTAATTGCAATTACACAGAAACAAATCAGAATATAATTGTAATACCCAAGCTGAATATAAAGCATCTGATTTATATACATGCATAGGTCTCATAAATGCTGACATGTTGCCCAGGTAAGAAATAACTAAAAACCTGAGCATTAGTGTCACACTCTTTCATTTCAAGAATGTGGAAGCTTTCTTATGCAAATTACTCCACAATTTGGTGAAAAGGCTTTGACACATTAAAAGAAGATGCAAAATAATAATATTGTTATCATCAAGTAGCTTTTAGGAGATTTACAAATAAATAAAACCATGCATGTGTGAATATATAATATATTTACTAACCATGTATGAGCAAAGGAATATTTTTGATACTGCTATTTAATTAAAATCTTTATAGGTATAGAGTGCAGCAGAGTTCTACATATGACTAGAGATTTAGACTCTGAAGAAAAACTCTATAGTAATATTATTGATTTTTAATATCTGCTTCATCTATATATTATAGAATGAATAGTGATTGACTTTTCCATTAGGTTGGTGGATTTCACAAAATCTCCATTTTTATATTATGTATTTTAAATTGTCCTGGTGAGATGCTAGACTACCAACTGGGCTGCTGACCCAAAAGACAGCAGTTCAAATCCACTAGCTACTCTACAGAAGAAAGACGAGACTTTCAGGCTCTTCCATAGCCTCAGAAGCTCATACAGAAGTTCTGACCTCTCCTATAGGGTTGTTATGAGTGGGGAGCCCACTCAATGGCACTGAGAGTTATTTTGCTTTGGTCTATTTTCATTTTAAAATCATGTCATATATGCATACAAGTTTGGGAATATTTCATTTCATGTGGAAAGAGACATCTCATTATCATGTTATAATAGCATTAATACTATTAGTGAATTCTATTTTATGCAATCTTGCATAAGATCATGTTTTCCATACATGCCAAATGAGAGACCCACGAAGTTTGTCAGAAAGACTATTCAGAACATGAATAAAGATGTTACAGAATCAACAATTATAGTAGGAGACTTTAACATACCACGATCAGAGAAAGACAGATCTTTGGGAAAGAAGCTCAGCAAAGAGGCTATAGAACTAAACACCACAATATGCCAACTAGATTTGATACACATATTCTGGGCCTTCCATCAAAATGCAAAAAAAATACATATTCTTCTCAAGTCCACATGGCACATTTTCAAAAATTGACCACATGCTGGGACACAAATCAAGCATAAGTAAATTCAAGCACATAGAGATCAGATAGACAAACTTTTCTGACCCCCCATGTTATAATGCTAGAGATTAATAAAAGGACAAATAGTAAAACAAGGGAAAAGAGTTTGAGGATGAATAACAAACTTCTGTGGCATGAATGGGTAATGACCCAGATTAGACGGGAGATCAAAACATTTCTAGAAACTAATGAGAATGGGAATACTTCATATCAAAACCTCCGGGATACTGCAAAGGCAGTTATCAGAGGTAGCCTGATTGCAATAGGAGCATATATGAAAAAGGAAGAGATTCTTATGGCAGACATGCTCTCACAAAAGCTCCAACAACTGGAACAGAGTCATCAGAATAATACTTTCAAGAGTAAAAGAAAAGAAATAGTAAAAACTAGGGCAGAGTTGAACCACTGGGAACACAACAAAACAATGCAAAATATTGATGTAGCAAAAAGTTGGTTCTTTGAAAGGATCAATAAAATCGACACTCCAGTGGCAAACCTAACCAAAGAAAGGAAAGAATAAGCATTAATAGACAGGATGAGAAATGTAATAGGGGAAATCACAACACACTCTATGAAATTAATAGGATTATCACAAAGCACTATGAAAATCTGTACTCCAACAAGTTAAACAACGTGGAAAACATGGGCAAATACGTGGACAAACAATCCCTCCCTAGACTGTCCCAGATAGAGGTCAAGAAACTAAACAAACTCATAACAAGAGTAGAGATAGATATGGTTATCAAGAATATACCAACAACAACAACAACAACAACAACAAAAATATGCCTGGACCAGACAGCTTCACTGGGGAATTCTATAAGGCTTTCAGGGAGGAACTGGCACCAATTCTCCACAAAGTTTTCCAAAGTATAGAAAAGGATGGAAAACTCCCCAACACATTTTATGAAGCCAGTATAACTTTGATACCCAAACAGGGAAGGGATCCCACAGGAGTAGAGAACTATAGACCAATATCTCTAATGAACAAAGAGGCAATAATCTTCAAGAAGATAGAGGCCTATAGAATACAAAAATATATAAAAAGCTTAATCCACCAGGATCAGGTAGGATTCATCCCAGAGATGCAGGGATGGTTTAGAATCCATAAATCCATCAATATTATACATCATATTGATAAGATGAAGGTTAAGAACCATATGATAATTTCTATAGCTGCAGAGAAAGCATTTGAGAACATCCAGCACCCTTTCCTAATCAAGATGCTCAGACAGATAGGAACAGAAGGTCAGTTCCTCAAGTTAATGCAAGCTATCTATGAGAAGCCAACAGTTAACGTAAGTCGATGGAGAAAAGACTAGGTCAATCCCTCTGAAGAAGGGGACTAGACAAGGATGTTCCTTATCTCCACTACTATTCAATATAGTACTGGAGGTCTTAGCAAATAACATACGACAATGGAAAGACATCCAAGGTATCCAAATGGGAGATAAGGAGGTCAAATTATCATTATTCACAGATGACATGATCCTGTACATTGCAAATCCCAAGAACTACACAACCGGAGTACTAACAGCAATAGAGGAATATGGAAGAGTGGCAGGATACAAGATCAACAAACAGAAGTCAATTGGTCTGCTCTACACATCTTACAAGACCACAGAAGAGGAGATCAAGAAGGCAGGACCATGCACAATAGCCAAGAATAAATTGAAGCCACTAGGGATATATCTAACAACAACAAAAAAAAGACCTTTACAAGGTAAACTACAAACCCTACTACAGGAAATGAAAAGTGACCTCCACAAATGGAGGAATATCCCATGCTCATGGATTGGGAGACTCAATATAGTAAAGATGTCTATCCTTCCCAGGGCACTTTATAAGTTCAACAGTATCCCAAACAAAATACCAACAACCTTCTTCAGAGAACTGGAAAGACTGACCACCAACTTCATATGGAGAGGGGAAAAAGCCTAGAATTAGCAGGGATCTCCTCAAGTAAAAGAACACAGTCGGAAGGCTGAATTTACCTGACTTTCGCCTTACTACAAAGCCACAGTGCTCAAAACAATGTGATACTGGCATAATGACAGATACACAGAACAATGGAAAAGAATAGAAAACCCAGAAATAAAACCATTAGCATATAGACAACTAATTTTTTACAAGGGCCCCAAAAGCATCAAGTAATGGGAGAAGGATGAGGAGGTGAAGGGGATAGGGAGAGAAAAGGGAGTTCAAAGTGAAAGGGTAGCAGAGTGAACGGGACACTAATCCCTCCAGGGGGGAGTACTGGTCTTGTCTCCACAGAAACGGGAAGAGGCGAGCAGTTCCTACCATGAAGCACCCAACCATGAGGACAGTGTGGACACATGGAAGGATGCAAGGAAAGAAAGAGCTACACAGCTGGATGAAACCAGAGTCAGATGGACCCCATCCCTATAAGTGGGTGTGGCAGAGAACACGTTGGGGGAGGGGCCAGCATTCCACACCCACAGGGACAAAGACAAGAAGGGAGAAAAAGGAAGAGGGCTGCTCCAGTCCCCATGCCAACACACGATGCTTAGAGGAATACATCCATCTGGACACCTAATGCACCACAGAAAGGAATGGGCAAACAGCAACAGGACAGGGAACACTGGCTCCCTACTGAAGCAGACAGTGATACAGGACACTTGGGGAGTCACAAGGTGGGGAAACATCGCAGACTGACTGCCCCCCGACCCCCCCCCAAAAAAAAAAAAAAAGAAATGAACTAAATCAAAAAAAGATTACTCCTGGTCAGAGAGTCAGGAGTAAAGAATGAATGACAGGTCTGATGATTCCTGGGGAGCAAAAGAGAGGGGAGTAGAAGGGGGCGTGGACAAACACATGGCCTGGTGGGGGTGGGGTGGAGGGAGCAACAAGTGGTCTGGATTCAATGGAAAGGAGGGTGTGGGAGGCCTGGTTGGGATTAAACAAGGACAATGAATCTGTGAGGAAACACTGAAACGCCAATGAAGGTGGAATATGATGGTGGGACAGGAGGGAGATGGAAGGAAATAGAGGAAAGAGCGAGAAGGCAAAGGGCACTTGCAAAGGTCTAAACATAGGTATGTTCATACATAGATACAGTAAGTATAAGGAGGGAATATATTTAAGAACTTATCTGTAGGTCAAATATTGGGGTAACCAGTGGACCTTGGGCCCTCACCCAGGTGTTCCCTCAATGCAAGAACACTTTGTTCTATGAATCTGGTATTCCATGAAGTTTACTGGCTCAACACGTTCACAGAAGTAAAACGGGTGCATAAACAAATGTGAAGAAAGTTGATATGCCCAGCTATCAAAGGATATATTGTCTGGGGTCACAGAAGCCTGAAGATAAACAATAGATCATTTACTTGAGAAGAGATGACACCCACACAGAAGAAGCACAACAGCTAGCATGGCCACAAGGTGGTGAAAGACCTAGGCAACAGACATCAAACAGGGAAGAGAAAAAAAAAAAAAACATATCACTGTGTGTGGCTTCCCAAGGAACCCACTGAGGACATGTGGGAACATGAGCAAGAGTGGTGAAGAAAACCGATGGTGCCCAGCTATCAAAAGATACAGCATCTGGGGTCTTAAAGGCTTGAGCATAAACAAGCAGCCATCTAATTCTGGAGCAAAAAAAACCCACCATAAAAGAACCTTGCTTGCCTGTGAGACCCTGAGGCACTGAAACAATCAGGTATCAGGCATCAAAGAACAAAAAGCAAAATCAATGGACTAATTGACTCCTGATATGATTGCTGAAGACAAATGGATACAGAAGCAAACAGAGTAGAAGAAAGTATAGTGCCCAGCTACCAAATAATTGAATGCCTGAAGTCTCAAGGACTTGAAGATAAATGAGTCACCATTCAGCGCAGAAACAGCAAAGCCCACATGGAAGAAGCACACCAGCCTGTGTGATCAAGAGGGACCAAAGAGAGCAGGTATCGAGCATCAAAGAATAAGAGTCACATCATCATGAACAAGGGGGAGAGCAGAGTGGGGACCTAAGACCCATTGGTGGGTAATTGGTCAGCCCTTTACAGGGGAGTCAAGGGGAGGAGACAGACCAGTCAAGGTGCAACAGGGCAGCGATGATGCATACAAGTTTCCTCTGGTTCCTGAAGCCTTTCTCCCCTCAACCATCATGGTCCCAATTCTACCTTAAAAATCCAGATGGACTGGAGAAGGTACACTAGTAGAGAGGAGAGCTGGAGATATGGGGAAACCAAGAAGGATGAGCCCCTTCGGGCCAGTGGTTAGATTGGAGCTGCTGGAGGGGTGGAGAGAAGGTGGGATAGAGAGACGGAACCAACTGGATGGATACACACATAAGCTCCTACTTGAAGGACAGGCATCAAAGGAGTGGGTGGGGGAGAGGTCGGGCAGTGTAAGATATGACAGAACAATAATAATATATAAAGTATTGAGGGTTTGTGGGGAGAGGAGAGCAGGGGAAAAGGGGAAGGGATGAAAAGACAATACCGGGGCTCAAGGGAAAAGGCGGATGATTGGAGAACAATAACAACAGCGGACATGTGAAAGTGTTTGGCACAGTATGTTTATTTATGTATTGTGAAAAATGATGTATGAGCACCCAATAAAATGATTTTTAATAAAAAAGATAGTGTTTTCATTTGTATTTCATAGAATAACTTTAGTATATATTTTTTTCATTTGGCTTTCTCTTATCTTGTATCTTAAATGTATATTATAGATAAATTCAACTGATGAGATTTTTTTCATGTTTGGTATTTTTTGCATTCATTGTATACAGCTAAGCAATTTATATAACTACAATTTTAGATAGAGGTTGATTCATTAGGATAAAATTATGCTGTCTTATTTTGTGCTTTTTATTTTTGTCTCTTTATTTCTCTAATTTTATCTTTTAAGTGATACTTAAATAAATTATTTTTACTCTTGGTCCATCTGTAATGTGTATGCTAATTCAATTTCCCCACAATATAATATTCAAAATGCAACTACCTATGAAACATTCTCATGTTATTATATTGATAAAATTTGCTAAATTTAACATTTTATTATTTTTCTACGTAAGTCATCCTTATTTATATCCAGATGGATTGTTTTGAATTAAGATGGATTGTTTACTTCTTCTGAAGTAAAATTTTTAGCAGTATTTGGGAAGTAATTCTATATTTTCCTCTTGAAAAAAGTTTCATATTTCCTATAAAGCTATACACAAATAAAAATTAATTGAAATTATTTCACTGAGAGACCATTCTACTGTACTAAGAAACTATACTTTGATGCTAATGTATTGCATCCTGATATCCATCAAACTATTTGGAATTCAGCTGCTATTGCTTCTTTGTAGATAACTCTTTTTTTAAATAATCTCTGGCTAAGTAATAGGTATTAATATTTTCAATATGAGGCAGTAATTAATGATTGAAATGTCAGTCTATAAGGGAAGACCTAGGTTTGAGTCTCGGCCAAGGCACTGCCTGTACAGCTGTCACTCATCTGTCAGGAAGGGCTTGCCTCATTCTAGGGTGCTGAACTGATTTTACTCTACCTATAATGAAATCCAGACTGAAACAGACAAGAAAAATGTCCTAGTGATTTCTTTCTAAAAACTGATCAAGAAACACCCTGTGGATCACAATGGTCTAGCCCACAGCCCTTCAGGGGGATGATTCAGCATCGGACAGTTTTGTATTCTGTGGTGTAGGTCGCCCCAGTGTCTGAGTCATCAAGTATAACCAGCAACAAGAGCAATAGTGTGTGAAGGATTTTATGGGGTTGCTGTGTGTGTGTGTGCGTGTGCGTGTGCGTGTGTGCGTGTACATCACACGTGCATTCATTCTGATGGGGATCCATAGTTATTTTTCTCTCAATTTGAAGTTTATGTATTGTATTATGTATGAAAAAGTTCAAAAATATGCTTCTCATTTACTTTGTTTTGGAACTCCAAATATATATTTTACTTATTCATTTATCCTTCTGTATGTTCTTTATCAATTAAAAAGTTACGTCTATGATTCTTGGCTATTTTGTTTAGCCATCACGTTTATATTTCTAATTATTTTATTTCTAGTCTTACAGATTCTATTTTGTTCTTTTATTAGGTGTGTATTATTTTGTATAGTGTACTGCTCCTGTGTCAAATTTTCCACGTTATATATTTTTAAAAGATTTTATTTCTGTACAAAAATTTTGAGGACTAACTTCATTCTCTGTTGTTGCCTTTTTATTAATAATAGCTTACTTATCTGTTACTCTTATTTGGGTTTCTTGAAACTTCATGGAGATTCTTGGATATTTATTGTACAAAACAATAGGCAGCATAACAATGCACCTCATGGAATGAATGAACAGACATGAACTCAGACTAACTTCTGAGTGAAATTAGTCATTCTAAAAATATACAAATATCATATGGGATCACTACTATAAAGGAAACACCAGAAGAAAATCTAGCTTCTGACTGTTCATGGAATATCATCTCCCAAAGTACTGGCATATTGTACTAATGTCATACACTACTTGTCACTACCTTATTTATACACCTCCATAACCACATCTGCCTTCAGAGGAGGCCACACTCAAATGGGATCAGATTTTCATTTAGCAGGTAGTAAAAGAGGTTCTATGATGGTGTTTAGTGAATTGCAGTGGCAATATGTGATAGAGGATGGGGTGGGTGACAATGTTAGATAAATGAATTCTACTTCTGTTACTGAGTAAACAGTCTGCCCTTGGTGAAACAGTCAACATTACTTGTACCGAATTCCAATGGGAAAATCCACTCTAAATCCCTTTGCTAAACATGTATCTATCATTGTTCTTTTTCTTTTCTTTTCATTGCTCTTGGTAGGCAGATATCGTACTATAGGCAACGTGGACTTTAGATTTTGGCATTTTAAGACATAACGCATTCTTTGTAGGCTTCATCAGAATAATCATATATGAAATATCCTCCAAGTGAACCAAATTTGACATTAAACAGGTGTGCTATCAATTAAAGGAACAGAAATATTCCTTTGGATTGAAGGCCAAAAAAAAAAATCTACAGCAAGAAGTGGATGACTGCTATCTCTACATACAGGACTTTGGAATCACAAAACTTTGAAATGATGGTTCAAATATCTTGTTTCAAGATTTCCCAATAATTGGCAGCTTATGACCAACAGATATTCGCTATAACATACTGTTGGTATGGGTCATTGCTCCACAGACATGTTCTGCTTTAGGGAATGAGCGCAATCATATTCTTTAGCTGGTGTCTAATCTTCATTGCTTTCTTACACAGTGTTCAGTCACTTGTGCAAAAGTAGGATACTGACTGATGCTTCATTTGTCTTCCTCATCCAGAATCCAACTTTTACATACATATGAACCACCTGAAAATACATGGCTTCAATCAGTCCCACCTTTTTTTCTGAAAGGCATGTCCTTTAAATAACACCTGAGCAGCAGATTTATCCAATTCAATGGGTCCTTTGAACCCTTTCCTGCTGCTTCTATGAGCAGTGGTTGTGGATCCATGCCTGAGGAAATCCTTGACAATTTTCATTTTTTCTCCATTTATCATAATGCTAGCTATTGGTGCACTTGGGAGAAATTATTGTCTTGACACTGAGTTGAAATTCAAAAAGAAATTTGCAACCCTTGATATCAGAAGGTGCTCCAAGATCTCCTCAGTTTCTGTAAATAAGGTTGTGTCATTTGCGTAGTACTTGTTGCTAATAAGCCTTCCTCCAATCCTTCATATAATTCAACATCTTTAAATATGTAATCAGCATATGGATTGAATCAGAGGACACAGTCCTGAGAGCCACCTTTCTTGATTTTAAAACATGCAGTTTCCCTTCTGTTCTGGTCACACAACCACTCTGGATTCACATAAGGTCCATATGAGTACAATGGAATGTTCTAGAATTCCTATTCCTTTCAAAGATCTCTGCAGTTTGTTATGATTCACAATTGAATGTACTTGCAGAGACAATTAGACACAAGTAAACAGCTTCCTAGTTTACTGCTTCTAAACGGTAGACTGCATTTATCATTAAAAGTCAACTCTGTTTTCCTACTAACCCAGTTATAACTGGTTCTATATTTCATTTTTTAAATTATTTTGGGATTAATTTGTTTTCTCTTTTGGGATTAATGTTGCTGTTGCTTTTTTAAAAATATGATTTTATTTCTACGAAACTCAGGTGGGTTAATCTATAGACGTGATAAGTAAATTAACAACCAGTAGAATTATGAGAGGGAGCTTGTGAGAACATGGGAAGCTAAACTAATGGACACAGAAAGAATGGTTTTAGCATGAATGGGGTGATGAAGGTAAAACTCCTTCCCTTATACAATGAATTTTAGCTACCTTTCAAATATGGAACTTAATTTTTTTCCAGAAATCACCTCACAATTAAATGATACACAGATCAGCATGAGGAACATGCCTGAGTCACGTGGTCCTCAGAACAGTCAGTCATAAAAGATCAGTAGTAGGACAGTTGTCTCATTAGAGTTCTGGAGGCAGGGCATGGCCAGGAAGATAAGCACATGGAAACAGGGATCAAGAAGGAAGTGTGCCCAGTACTGCCACCTGTAATGGGTTGTAACCAATGTGCATAAATTGCTCAATGATGAACTAGCTTTCCTTATAACCTTTTGTCCCAACCAAAAAAAAAGAAAAAAAAAAACAATACAAAAGTTCAAACAAAATAACATTAGGTTGACCATTGCTGGCTTTGAAGATGAAAGGAAGGTGTTAGGAATGACTGATCATCTAAAGTTTAGCTGTTTTGGAAGCAGCCAGCAGGCCTTATCCATGAGAGTCTCGTTCTGTGAGCCAAGGCCTCTTCACACAGCTCACCTTCTGCAGATAAACCCCCACCAGTGCTGAGAGATGGACTTTCTCACATCCTACAATGAGGTGGGTGAGGAACTGGGTAGCTTTGATGGAAACAAAAGGGGTACATGAGTTTTCAGTGTACATGAGTTTTCATTCTGAATCTAGGATAATTCAGTGTAAACCATTAAGGGTTGACTCCCTCACAATGTATGTCTTGCTTTATGGCTTCCTCACCTTCACAAGAATACAAATTCTTCTAGATTTGTTTTGAATCCTCTTCCTTTTCCTTCAAGCAATACCTCTGAGAAAGACCATCCTGATCAAGTCAATTGTACCTCAACAAAAGGACAAAGTCAAGAAGAGTTAAGGGTGTTTGTATTTAGACTGTCACTCTGAAGGGGATAAAATCATAAAATGTCTTACCGTGTGAAGAACTGGGAACATTGAGATACATATTTTCCCTATTGGTATTATTTCACTCCCCCACTCCTCTACCTGTCCTCCAAACAGCATCTAGATAGTTTCGTGATAGCAGGGTAAATCCTGTCTCTTAGATCTGAAGAAATGTCTATATTTCAGAAATGAATGTTCTTTCTTTATCTACAATTTGAGAAAAGATCCTTAGGAAATATTTCACAACCTGATTTTGCCCCGCCTATACCCCCCCCACCCCGCACACCATTTCTATATATCGTTCAGCTTCTAGATATTTCAATATCAGTTCTTATCATTTAAAAGTTTCAGTTGTACAAAAGCCTCTTTCATCAAAGTATGGTTATTCTGCAAACCAGTCATTTTAAGAAAGTGAAGTTTACGGAAGACAAAACTTTCTAGTCAGTATGATTTCATTTCAACTTTACTGCTTAAAGAATGTCTTTGGTTCAGGTCTAAAATTTCAAATAAGCAAAAGAAACCCCATCCCGAGTTTACACATGAACGGGTGCTTATCAAAGACTTAATTTTCTCAAGCCCTAATAAATTTCTGCTACAACTACAATCTTCAGGAAAAATCTTCTTGAATATATTCCTCAAATTTGAAAACAGTGGAATCCACTGACACACAAGATTCTCTCTCTCAGACTTTGGGCTGACATTTTAGCTCTCCGTGTCTTCTACTTAGATATTTCCAAAATTCATGTGAAGACTTATTGTCAGATAGAATAATCAGAATTGCTATTACTATAGGGAGACACTCAGGAGGAAAAAAAGCAATGACTGCTTAGTAACACCAGCAAAAGTATTATTTATAATTAAAAATAATTGGTATATGCAATGTCCCTAGAAATAAACCTATAAAAATGTTGGCACTCTGACGTATAGTGATCCCATGAATAACAAAAGGGAACACCACTACCTTGCCCTGCACCATCATCAAAAATGTTTGATGATCTGGTCCTTTGTTAAAGTCACTGTTTCAATCCATCTCTTTGATGATCTTCCTAATTTTTGAAGCCCTTCTACTTTACCCATTATTATATCTTTTTACAGGAACTAACATCTGATAGCAAATAATTTAAGGAAAAAGTCTATAAATTATCAAGGAGACATGGAGGCAGGATGGTGATGAAGGGAAGGGAAAAGTGAGGAGCCAATGCCAGGTGCTCATATAGAAAGAAATTGTTTTGAATAAGATGATGACACATCCATATGTATGGATGTGTTTGACATAATGGATATATATGTTTATGGATTATGATAAGAACTGTCACCACCCCAAATTAAAACAACAATAATAAAATACATCTTGCCATCCATACTTTTCAGGACAAGTCTGGCTAAACTCCTTCCATTACATACTTGTTCATTCTTATGTGAATCATTAATACTTGCATTATTCTTTGCTGGCACCATAATTTAATTGCATTGATTCTTGTTTGGTCTCATTTATTCAATGTCCAACTGTGATAGGCTTACAAAATGATTGAAAATATGATGGGCTGGATCAGACACACCTTAGTTCCCCAAATGACACCCTTGCTCTTGGACATTTCACAGAATTCCTATGTGTCAAGTTTACTCAATGTGAGCTGTCATTTGATTTCATGATTATTGCTTCCATGAACAATGATTATGGATCCAAGCCAGGCGAATTTTTTTGACAGTTTTATCTTTTTCTCGATTTATCATGTTGCTATCTATTGGTCCAGTTGTGGGAATTTTGGCTTTCCTTACATTAAATTTAACCCATAATGAAAGCCTAGGTCTTTATCAACAAGTGTATCAAGCCCCCCTCACGTCAAAAAGCCAAGTGGCATCAATTACAAATAACAAATTGATAATGTCTTCTTCAATTCTATCACATGAAAAATCACAGCATGTTAAATAGTTTTATCATCTCTATATTAATACTATACTTAACTTTTGATATCATGTAAAGTCTTCCCGTTTGCTAAAGTAGAAAGTAGCCAAATGAAAGAGACCTTCAAGGAGACGGGGAGACACCGTGATGGCAGCAGTGGGCTCAACTACAAGAACAAGGATGCACGTCTGTGCAGTGGTTCATTCTCCTGTATGTAGGGCTGCTTTGAGTGCAAACCAACTCAGTGGCACCTAACAAAGTATTACAAATACTGGGTGTTTGCATATAGATGCTATATTCACATATTAAGTTATAGAAATTTCACAAAGGACATTTTAAAATTATTTAAAATATGTGATTCATCATTTGGTGAATTTGCCAATGCTTGGGTGACTGATGCCTGTATGAAATACTGTGTCTGCAGCAAGTTAAGCAATGGGGTGTTAAACAGAAGTTTGGTGCATAGTGGGTGATGTTTTGGAAAGCTAATTAGCAGTTTGAAACCACTAATCCTCTGAGAGAAGAAAGATGAGGCGTCCTATTCCCATCCTATCATCTGAAACTCATAGGAATAGTCCTTTACCATTGCTGTTTTTCTGAAAACTCTAGGATACAAGTTTAAACCTTATAATTCATATTATAAAGTTGCTTTCAGGAAGGAACAGTCAATTTACATTCACACCAGGAACACTAATTTTGCCATATACTTTAAAAACTGTTGAAATATAAAAGATACATAGAAAGAGTGATAGATTTTAGCATTTTGTGAGAGAATTTTTTTCTTCTGATTTTTTAAAAACCATTATTTAAGACCATTTCTTTTCCTAATGCAAAATCACCTCATGTTCCTGGGAAGATACAACATATGAAAATAAGGCACTGAGGTGTCATATCAAGGCTTATAGACCACTAGATATGAATAAAAAACTTTGGTCTTATGATGCCAAGCAAGGATTCTTTCCATTTTAGCAAGCTGAATTCATGTCAGTATGCAAAATTACTGAACTATGTGATGATCACTCATTCTATTTTAGGAAATCGAATTTGGCGTTGCACCTAAAGTGTGTCATGGAAGTCAGTGAGTAAAGTCAGAGTTAAGTGTACTTACAGATGTCCTCAGCCAGTGGTCTTTGAAATTTTAACTTCCCTCCCCCGGGTGTGTTGGCTGGGGTTTTTCTGAATGTTTTGCTGTGAGGCCTAGTGATTGTTTGTTCAGTTGATTGACAAGCACTGCATTGAATACGTAATTACTTGTCATTCATCAGTATTTCAAGAAGACTCTGTGGTTAAGTTGGGAGTAAAGTCACTTAAGGTTTAGAGGTATAGTGTTCGATTTTCCATTGATTTATGTCAGGTTTTACTCTATTAAAAAATTAGGCTATAAAACTGTCCTAATAAGGGTGATTTGGGCTTCAGCTGGACAAAACAAATGTGTAAAAGAGCCAACTGGCTTTATTACTAAGACAAGACAGATTTCTTATCAGCATAATCACCTTACGTGCATGATGCATTTCTCAATGCAGGGAAAATTGAAAACTGTTTTGGCCATAGACAGAGAAAAACAATCATTTTAAATTACTAATTTCTCTCATCTTTAGGAAAATATCTACTAGGAAACAAAAGTGTTTATCAGACACATCTGAATGTTTCATAAAAGATTGTACCAGAATTAATTACTTTTAAGAATGGAAGCTTTTATTCAAGAACCACATTTAAATTAATAGAAGTTGGAGTGCACAAAGTAATTTGTTAGACATACTTATGGAATTAGCATTTGCTTTGAATATCAAAAAACAAAAATTTCACTTCAGAAAATTCATCATAGGAAATATCAAAACTGCAGAGGATTTGCTGTGAAAGTTACTGAGATATTGCAATCTTTTGTATGAAATGCAGATGAAAATTTTGCTTGGAATGGACAGAAAAAAGAAAATACTCTGACTCTGAGGCCAGACCTGTATGAAGATCCTCTGCTTATCAACAGTTGGCAGAATGAACCCTGATGGCATCCTTACTGCTCACATTACTCCCTTCCTCCATGTCGGATATCAGGAGTGCTGATTGTGTACTGGGGTATCCGTTGGCTTCTATCCACAAGTTTACCAGTTTGGAGACCCCAGCTGATCCCTCGGAGAAAGATAGGGCTTTCCACTCAACATTCAAGTTACAGACTTGGAAACCCACAGGAGAAATGATGCTAGCTTCTATATGAATCATAATTGGCTTGATGGCAGTGAGTTTGGACTTTCATATATCACCTCAAGGACTATATAGCTAAGTAATCTAATGGATCAATTTTTCCATTAGAATAAAGTAGCACAACTAGCTTTGCCTCAATTTTCCTCAAAAGAAAATGGATTTCATTATTTCACATTCACAGATTTGTTGAGAAATACATGTACGTATTCACCCTAATTAGAGACAGACAGAACATGTAGGCGAAGTAGCTACAAGAGAGGTTTCCCGAGAAGGCATTTCCTGCACTTCCTGGCAGTGAGAAAATCCATTTACAAGCTAAGAAGAACGAAGTCGCTTAACATGGGCAAGCAGCACACCTGTTGACCAATGCCCCTGCACTACTGACCTGCAGCCTCCTGGACAGAGTTGCTTCTTCCGGGTCTCTGAGGCAAATACTCTGGCCCGACCCTTCTTGGATAACCAACTAGTGGGTGCTCAGGAACCACCCCCTGTCCTATCATGCCCTATTTTCATTATGCTTCACATAGATGCACAAACTCATACTGATAAGGGAGAAGGAAATCCAACCCACAGGTAAAAACAGGCAGACGCCTAGATTCAGACACACACACCCAAGTTAGGGCTTTTTCTCCCCCCTTTTCCTATGAAGGTACAGTATCTCTCCCATCCATGTTGTCATAACAACAAGAATCCAGCCCCCACACCTCAGCCACACCTCTATCTTTGTCATTAGTCTGCAAATCCACACTTTTGGGTCATTCCATTTGTCTATGTATTTTTTTTGGGGGGTGCATCACTGCCTCTGGTGGTCGTGGGCACCACCCAGTGGTAGTGGATTGCCCAACCACAGAAGTGTCATTGCTTTCTCAGAGATGCACAGGCCTTCCTCCTGAGAAGAAGATGCACAGGCCTGCTCCTGAGAGCCGCCGCCGGATTTGAACCACAAAGCCCGTGGGCTGCAGTCCTGCACTCAACCACTTATGCCACTGGAGCTCAGCCCTAATGTTTTTTTTTTATATTTACCTTATTCCCCTTCTCTCTTTTTTCCTCTTCCTCTCTTCTCTGTTTTCTTCTTTAATTAAACTCATAAACACATACACATAAACACACACACACATATACACACACACATAAATTCATTTTCTGGTCTAAATATTTGGTTACATTTTTCTCCTGCCTCATTCATTATCTCTACTCTCGTTTTCCTTGTGAAATATACATCCAGGAAACCTAATTATCTCTCTAAAGTACACTGTCCCATTGTTTTCACAAATATGTTGGACTATCCAGATACCCACTAATTATCCCTCTCATTATTTCATTTTTTTCTTTGCCTCCTCCCCATCTCAAAAGTTACACATCTCTCTCCCATTTTCTCCATTTCACCGCAGTATTTTCCTGGGTCCTATTAATTCTCTCACATCCCTAGACAGAATGATCTGCCCCTGCCTTGGCCCCCTTAAAAGTTGCCCTACAATGCCAAGAAAACAGCAGTCAAATACAATATACACATAAATCAAGGAAAACAAAAACAAGCGATTGAAAATTACACAAACTATATGGACTACTTTTTTACAGAGACTCTAGAATTATGAGAAAAAGAATTCCAAAGAATGATGCTAAGATCCCCCCAAGAAATATGACAACACTCATGAAAATGATAGAATAATTTGAAAACTAAAATCTTTGCCCCAAACAGGCATCCCAGATGATAAGCAAACAAACAAACAAACAAAAAAACACAACCAAAATTGGCAAGCTAGTAAAAGTCCTAAGGAACACAGCAGTGGGAACAGAAGCTTAATAATGGAAATTCAAATCAAGAGACTGGGAAGAAGGCCTGTGCATCTCTGAGAAAGCAATGACACTTCTGTGGTTGGGCAATCCATGTGGACTGTCCTGCCCTAGAGGGGAAAGTGCACACTAATCCTTACATATAGGCAGAAGATGACCAGTATTATGCTCTTCATTACACACGTTTGACCTAGTTTATACCCAGTCCTTAGTGAACAAAGGTGTGTTCTATAGACCCCTGGAACAATAGCCTCTGTCTCTTCAAGGCACACAGTATCCTTCATAGGCCACAAAAGAATTGTATGTGGCAATCTGACTGCATTTTAACTCAAATTCACATGTAGAAATTTTAAGAAGCTGATATAATTCGTTTGACTTATAGCAGAAATGCTCTAGTGTGAGAAGCAGCAGTTGACAGCTATCTCAAGGTCATAGAACTAGTAGCCATTTCCTTGGGTTCAGTTCTCTTGCTTTGAGGGTGCTCAATAAATTGTGCTTTGAGACTTCCATATACTTATATTAACATTCTAGTAGCTTTCTCATCACATGTATTAGTCTGGTAGGTATGTTTTTGTTCTTTATGAATGTGTGTCATTAAAAGTTTTGCCTTATCACCAATGCCTACTAATTGTGCAACTACTGCCCATAAATTTAAGAATTCAATCTGTACAATTCAATATTTTATGTAGGGTAGTCTGAAAACAACCTCCCTATACTAGTATAGAGTATACTAGTATACTTTACTTAACTGTGCTTGATATTCTATATAAATAGAATATATTTCTTTTTCTTAACTGTGCTTTATATTCTATAAGTCTCTAAATTAATGGCAATATCAGTAAAATTACTTTATGCCCAAGGTGGGTGTCTTATAATGTTATCTATCATAAAATGATAATGATGTTTCTGAAGTGAACTAAAGATGTAAGTAATATAGATATATGGATAGATTTGGGGCACACATTGGATACTAGCACCAATCTAAGAATCATTAATTGTTATGGCATGACCCTGCTCAATAACTGCCCCCCAGATCACTACACATAGGGGTGCAATTTTAAATTGTGATAAAGAAATCAGATGGGGTCCTTTTATCAAAAGGAAGAGCATCTTCCTTTTCTTAAAATGATCAGTCATCTAAAGGAGTGGTCAACATAGTAGAAACACACTGATCTGTGTGATCCAAGGATTACAAATAATAAAATCTAAATAATGAGGAAGTAAGGATATCAAACTTTAAATTATGAACACATGGTTTGCAGATCTCTAGGGATGACAGTGGAAACCCAACATAAATTAAGCCTCCAGTGAATACCCTGACCATATTGAGCAATGTGAATAACCTAGATATTAGATAGATAACATTCATTATAAAGCTGTTTATGGCAGATGTAGTAAGGTTACATTGGAAAATTTCTTTGCTTAATATCACTTTGCACTCATTTTGAAGTTGTTTCCATTTTTAATATATTCTGTTTTCTTTTTCATTGATGTATGTATCGATAGTAGTATGAGTTGTATGAGCCCCAAATAAAATGATTTTTGGAAAATAAATAAATAAAGGTTGGAGGATTGAAAAAAATCTGGAATACTGTATTTCAAGAAGACATTCTAAATTTTTAAATTATGTTCATAATTTAAACAAATAACTTCTACTAGATATAAATTGAAGGCTAATTAATAATATGACAAAATTGATAATCATAAATAGTCAAGAGTCGTTTGCAATGAAAACATTCTAATTAAAATCAGGAAGAGACAAAAGCATCAATGCCCCCTTGTTCCTTAGCAAGGTAATTGGATTGCACTCTGTTTAAGATTGTAATATCAAAGTTAATAATGAATTTCCCTTGATGTCACAAAAGAAACAATTACAGGAACACTTAAATTATTTTGAATGCATAAATGGATATATAGACAATAGTTAGTAGATATATTTTCTCTTGAATTGTTTCCATCTATTTTTTAATTTGTATTCCACCACAAAGCATTTATGTTTTGATTGAAATCAGGGCTTGGAATAGTATATGTATGTATATACTGTGATAAGTGATGAATGTGGCCCCAATAAAATGATTTTTAAAAACTCATCATTAGAATAGAGTAAAATTAACTATACACGAAGATAAGAAGGTAGAGTCATGTCTATAACTTATGAATTAATAAAAAACTGCATTAACTACAAGTATATAGCACCCTTTGGGCATCTTTAACTAAACATCAGACATGTTTCACCAAAATTTGTGGTTCACACCCTGTATCCTTTCCATAGGAAAAGAAAAGAGCATCTGCCTCCCTAAAGATTTACAGCTTTGGAAATTCTATATAGAAGCACTGAGTAGGAATTAATTTGGTGGCAGAAGAAAAGGTGTCACTATTTTCCTTCAGATACTTACAAATATTAGTGCACTATACTTCACCCACTCAGTGTCTTCCCAGGAAAAAATAGTCTGATTTCCTACCACAGCCTATTTTTCCACACAACTGAAATCTATGTGAGGGAATCCTTTAGCATTTCATAACCTCTCTCTGTTTAGCATCTCAATGTCTCCCTGGCCTCTTCTCTGTCTCAGTCACACACTCTTACAAACTTGCAACTCTGTGAGTTTGAACATGTACTATGGAAACATAATAAAGTTGAGGATGATGCAGGACGAGTGGTGTTTAATTCTGTTGTCCATAAACTCACCATGTGCTAGAATGGACTTAGAAACAGCACAGCAACTCTGCAGTATTAACAATTTCCTTCCAAAATATAAATCATTCTCTCTCTCTCTCTCTCTCTCTCTCTCTCTCTCTCTCTCTCTCTCTCTCTCTCTCTCTCTCTCTCTCCTCTTTTGTAAACATAGTCAAATCCAACTATATAGATGGTTATCCCTTTGATTTGGGGGAAAGGGGTGGCAACATGAAAATGTGTGACCATTTCTTTTCTCTTATAAGATCTCTAAACAGACAAGTAATTGAAAACCTTCCAGTGATTTAAAGTGATGAGAAAACATTTGAGCAGTTGGAGATATAACACACATTTAAATAATATACCACAAGTGTAATCATTTCCCTCCTTGAACTGCGTTGGGGCCATGCATTCTTCAGTCCTCTACCTATCTCTTTTACCAGCTACAAATAAGATAAGCATAATTGAGAAAATAATGATTTCCACATAAATGAGAACTTTCAATGGCACTATGTACAAATGTAGTCCTGGAGCTCTGGTTGGTTAAACTCTTGTCTGCTCATTGAAGAGTGAGCAGCCCAAGCTCATCCACTCTACTGCCTTGAGCGCTCTCTAGAGCAATTCTACTTGGTATATAGGATAGCTGGGAATCAGAGCCAACAGCAGTCGGGGGTGGGGGGTGGGATGTGAAATGCAAATTATTATTTTCATTAAGCAAAAATGTAAGAATCACTTCTTTGTTGTTAAAATGGTAAGACAAAATTTGATGTATCTGTTCATGCTACATTTCACTGTATTTGGACAGTGCGCATTTACTTGATGTCAAATTGCTCTTCATTCACCATGGTGAGGATCTGTGAGTGTCTGAACTCCATGCAGGGAGATGAAAGGCACTCTTTGTTATGGGGTCTGCACACTGCATAATAGAATCAGCGCAAAATTCATGGTACTAACTTAACAATTCTGTCTTTATTACCACTGCCCACCACTTCTCTCCCATGGGAGGAAGAATAACTTATCTGAGTAGATATTTTTTGAGAAATAAATATTTCAAGAAATACTCCACTAAGTGACTTTGAGGGCCAGAATCAAAGTACTCTCAAGTTCCCCTGTTCTGATATGTTATCTCTCTTGTGACACTTGCATAGAGTCAGCTCCTCAAGAAGTAAATTTGGTGCAAATGGTTAATATGCACAGTTGCTGATGTCAAGACTGCATGTCAGAGTTCACCCAGAGAATCCTCAGAGGCAAGGTTGGGACACCTACTACTGACAAAGCAGGGAATTAGTAGAAGAATTCTGTTAGGCGGTACCCGGACATTTAATACAGACTTTGGCATACAGTGATTATATGAATTATTATTTTTTAAAAAGAGGATATCCATGCTTGCTGAAGTATAGTGGCAGTGCGGTAAAAACCCTGACAGTTTGGATTGCACAGTGATTGCAAAACTAGCTCAAACATAACAGCAATAGAGCATGGAACAGAGTCAGGTGTTTTTCTTTCACTGTGTCTCAGAATTGACACCATGGCGCCAAGCAAGAAAAAGCCTATTGTGACCATATTGAATCCATGGTGGTACAGTGGTTGAGCACCAAGTACCCATAGGCAGTGGTTCTCAAATCCAAACAGCTCCTTGCTAGATGATGTGCGAGTAGGCTGCCATCAACCTGTGCACTCCTGGTGACCCTAAGCTGCATTTTCCTGGACCAATCCATGTATGATCATGTTGAGTAAGAATTAACTTCACAGTAGGGTTGTTAGTTTGATCATTACTTTATAGATACATACCTGACAATCAGAGAAAAAAGATGTGGTGGTCATGTATTTGTTATGCCAATTTCATGATTGGGATGTAGAATGGAGTTTAGCCTGTTAATCTGGAGATAGTCATTGAGTAGCAAATGAGGCCTCCAGGTGGGCAAGACTTTCTCCTGAAACTTCTGGGAAATCTCATGATATTTCCCTTGTAGAGGTCAGACCTATCTACCTAATTGTTGGGAGTTAGTCTCCAAGACGACGGACTATGAACAAAACAAGACGGCAGTGTTCAAGCAGCTGGAGGAATCGGAGGGGAGGCCACATGTGCTTGCCCTGATGGAACCAGACCTCTGAAGCTGAAGAAGCCACATAGAGACCTCTGCCAGCACTGAGTTGCTTCTGCCACCACTGGATACTGTTGATGGACCCTGAGCCCTAGAAGCAAGGAGCCATGGGGAGACCCCTGCCAGTGCCTGGATTCTGCACCTATTGACCTGTGACTTCATGAGTCAGAAGGAGACTTTATAGACTGGTATTGGGCATATGTGCTTATATTAGACTTATGACTTTGAACTGGACTGGGTTGGGATGCTTTCTCAATGTTCCATTCCTTTTGTATATAAATCTTACCCTTATATCCATATGTGTGTCAATGAAGTTGTTCCTCTAGTCTACCCAGACTAACACAAAAGGTAATATATTTTAGTATCACACCTGACAATCAGAGAAAAAGGTAATATTTTTAGTTTCTACCTATGGATACCACAACTCCTATTTTTCAACTTTGCTATTGTTTCCTAGTCTAACTTCAGTATCATTACAGTCAAGTAGTTCTCCAGAACTTAATCAAAATATCTTGACTTTTTTCCTTTGTATATTCAATTCTGCATGTCTTGAAATCCAGAACCCACCTTTCTTGTCTATTATGACACTTATTAATTCAAGTGATACCACATGTCTCCTTCTCCATGAAAATGTCTAGATTATCAGGAGGTGCTTGCACTTCCATCCATACAAACTCTCTGCCTCTGCTAGGAAAATATTTCCTTTAGCTAAATATGTAAGGGTTTGGATGTTAAAATTCTTCAGATGTGAAATTCCTTGGTAGCAGGATTTGCATCTTATTTCTCAAACTTTTGGCTACCATATTGTTTTATATAGAGTTGAATGTGTGTGTGTGCGTGTGTGTATATATATATATTTGCCAATTCACTTAGATAGCATGGAATTTTCAAATTAGAAATATTAAATAATAATATTGGAAGTACAATGACAAAATTAAATCCAATTAAAAAATCCTAGATCTCATATAAGTAAAATAATTGCCTAAGAGGAAAATTAGTTGGCATACAATAATAATGTACCCAAATGGTGCTTCTATAACATTTGAGTTTCAGTGCCATAAGTCCTCCAAGTGTTTTACAATGAGAATTATATTGGGCAATTAAAACCTGGTGTCCAATTGTGAGGGGGAGAGAAGAAGCTTGGTCCTTACATAATATTGCTAACCTCTGCCACAAACTCCCAAGAACTACTAATCAATAAAATATATTTTACCATTACATAATGCAATGAAGATGGAAGGGAAAACAATGTGCAGATCTATTTGAAAATGGCAATAGGCTGATTGATAAGTGTATTAAAATCCACTAGCACCTTTACTCTCTGTAACTCTTTTGAAGTAAGCACAGATTTGTACAAATAGTTATAGCTAATCTTTTACTCAAATCTGTCTGATCCAAGCTTGTGGCTCAGTTTATGATAGATAAATTTAATTCACAGTGAAAATGACACTATTAAACTTATACACTGTGTCAATCTAATAAATAAATACAAGCGTGGATGGAATGGAATGCTACATCAGTTCTAGTACCAAACTTGGAGTGTCTGAGAGAAGATAACTGACCCACACTTACTTTGCACACCATCCTTTTCCTCAGAACTAGACTGACATTATTCCCAGTTTAGCATATTGATAGGAAATTACAGAGTAGAATACTTTGAATGATATCATTCTCCTTGATGAGTAGCTGACCTCATAGAGAGCAGCCTGTGCTCCAGGAGTAGTATGGGACAAATGTAAAGTCAATGAGAATTTTCCCACTGGTAAGAAACTTAAAGGAATATGGAAAGCAGTTGATCACAATAAATATTACTTTACTGAGGGAACAAGTATTGATTTTATTAACTTGAAGGAAAGGCAGAAGATTTGGGATCAAGAGGGGAGTATGTAATGGGTAGCTATCACCCCCCTAAACAATTGCCCAGTTTGTCATGAGGAAAAAATGGATAATGCCAGACTACCATTAATGATAAAATCAACTAAAAATTCGGGCTGAGCCCCGGTGGCGTAGTGGTTGTGCGCGGGACTGCGGCCCACTGGGATGGAGGTTCGATTCCGGCTCCCAGGAGCAAAGGCTGGGCCTCCTACCCACCACCAGGGCAGTGATGCCTAAAAAAAAAAAAAAAAAAAAAAATCAACTAAAAATTCCACTGAAGAATTCTGTTCAAATGGAGGAAAATACAGAAATGTTTTCCAGGTGCTCATGTACTCTTGATTTTCTAAAGCCATTGAACAGGGCCAATCCCTGAAACAATTGCCTTTAAATAATATATAAATGTAAAATTGTTGTAAAACTGAAGTCTTCTTAAGACTAAAAATAACATCTAAATTAATGCAGTCAACAAATCTCCCTTAAAGTGACCAGATTTTAAGCGGGACACCATTGGCCTGGTGTGGGGGTGGGGGTCCTTGATTAAAAATTTGGTCTATATGGAGTAACAAAAGTTGTCATAGAATGCAAAAATAGTATTGTAATATATTTATTTTAATTTTAAGACACTGCAGGACATTGTTAAATTTTTAAAAAGCAAGAAATCTGGTCACCTTACACTATGCTTCATTAAGAACTACCGTTTAAAAGAAAAAGAGCTACGATTTAGGATAAAATTGACAATATGAACTTGAAATATTGAGTATACACCTTAGAAGGTGGGAATTTTATACAAGGCAGGAGGAAGAAGGATGAAAATAAAGAGGAGAATGGTTGTTGAGTTCAGTGAAGAGAATCTAGGTCATTAAAGTGCATATGCAGAGACTGTTGAACTGGTGTTTATTTTACTGTGCTTGTCCTCAACAACACAATATGAAAAGCAGAATGGAAGAGTAAGTAAGCAAAAGAAGATGAATACTACTTTAATGCAATTTTAGAAAGAGCAAAGTACTTTGCTTACATTTTGACAGTCCTACTCTGTCCTACATTTCTATCCATTGGCATTAAGACAAGCCATAGGCATTTTTCAATTTTGGTTCGATCCATCAATTGTAGCTCACAGATAGACTGCCAGCTTCGTAAGTGATATTATAGTAGAAGGAGCACCACAAGGGAAATCAGTGGTTTTGTGGCTGAGGTCTAGGCAGGTCCTTGCTGAACTAATAAATCCCCGCAAAGTTGAATTTAAAACCACAGCGTAATAGAAATCAGAACTTTGCACTTTTTGTTGTCAATTTGTTCACATTATACCTACAGAATATGTGAATCAAGAATTTGGAGAAATCATAGAAAAGAAATACACAAACTCAGAATCATAGAAATTATAGTCTTTGAACATTACTTTTTTTCCATCTAATAAGAAGTTTCTGTTGTTTCACTAAACTGAACACATTTTTCTCAGTTTCTTTATATTAAGTTCATTTTACTTAATTATAGATCCCAACATTATTGTTTCAGACTGATAAAGAAACAGGAGAGGAGAGCAGAAGTATAACACTCTATTTCACCTAAATTGTGCTCTCAAAACATACATACATATGCTCAAGACAGGCTCATAATCATCTTGATGGTAAAAATGTGAACTAAACCACAGAAATTAAGATTTTGTAGGCATTAAAGTAATGCCTATAGTATGATTTATTTGAATAAAGATTTACTTATGCCGGCTGAGCCCTGGTAGCGTAAGTGCGGGACTGTGGCCTGTGGGCTTGGCGGTTCAAATCCAGCGACAACTCTCAGGAGCAGCACTGGTTAGCTCTGATGACCACCAGAGGGCAGTGATGCCCTCCCAAATCATCAACCAAGATTTATTTATGCCAGAGACTATCAAGAGTTTTTTTGGATAATTCTCCATCATAATTTTGGGGGTATTATTCTCTTAATATTGATAGAGACCAGAAGAAAGTTCATTAGTGGACAATTGTTTAAACATGTTTCTCATTCAAAAGTCCATGTTCAGGCTACCAACACATATTGCCGGAAAGAACCATGTTGTTGTTACCACTTTTGAGTTGGCCCCTACTTTATGGCAATCCCATGTGTTACCAAGTGGAGCTGACACACCTAATTATTTTTTAACACATCTTATTTTGTGGATAGTGCTCTTCACTGAACAATTTTCCAGACCTTTCATGGGGAGAGGTGCTGACTGAGCTCCCACAGTCAGCAGTTCACAAACCACTTGTATCACGTAAGTTTCTACACTAACAGGAAAGGTGAACTCAGTTCTCATTTATTTAATAGGACTAAAAACAAAAACAAGGGTTTCCTCTCCTGATTATCAGCAGATCTCTTAATATTGATTGATATCCCATCACAGGGATATCTCCTAAGACCTTTAATAGAGCCAAGGCACCATCCATGCCTTTGAAAGGTTTCAGAACTCTGTCTTTTCCATATCAATGGTGCCCCATTCAGAAATGCAGAGTGGGTGACTCTATATTTATGATCTTGAATTAAAAATATATCTAGTCCCTTACCTTGAGAGTCCATTGATAGTCCAGTGTACCACTGAAATTAGGTCAAAGCTCAACTACAGTAGACCAATATCTTTGCTTATTTCTTTTGCTGCTGGGGTGCAACTTCTTTGTAATAGAATGACTAAATGTAAGCAAAAGGCTCAGGAGGACCTTATAAATAGGGTGTGGCCAAGTTTAAAATGAGGTTTCACAGGAGTGAGAAATGGGAAGGGGGGTTTCTCACTGCCACAACAAAATAAGAGCCAGAGTGGAGTGTATACTCTGGTTCCCAATACTCCTGAGATCTGAGCCTCCTTGATCCGGGAGGCAGAATACTGTGACCCATAGAAGGAACAGAGATGAAACCGCAGCAGAGACAGTAGAGTCAAGTGCCAGAGTGGCCGTCTATATACCAGCCCACCGAGCCAGGGAAACTCAGTGTCTTCAGCAGGTAATTCATCTTCAGAGTGTGATAGCTCCATGGACTTAATTGGAGGGAGATATGTTTGCTGGCTAAGAGAGCTATACTGAGTTCAGGCTGATGATTAGGACATAACAGAATGCCCCTTGAACATTCATCATGAGTGCTAAAAGACTTCTGTAACATGTGTCTAAGCAGGGTAGAGGCCCAGGACTCAGGTTCCTGAAAGACCAAGCACTGGAGAGATGCATACCTACTGGCATGGCCAAGAGGAATCACTCTTGATCAGAAGTGTACTTAGCTTTCGGATCCTGACTTGCAACTTTCCTAATAAACTTCATAAGCATGACCATTGTCTGTCTGCTCTGTGTAGCCATTGCAACAGATAATGAAATGCATCAGAGAAATAGAAAGAACCTTGGGAAGGAGGGTTAGTGTCAGAATTGATAAAGAGTGGAAGCAAATTAGACATCTGTCCTACAGGAATAATCCACTTGGTGACGTCACAAGAAGCAGACATGCTGACATCATTTTCATAGCCAAACTACACTCTCTATTATGTTGTTGTTGTTGTTTCCCCCTGAAGATGCCTTCAGTCAAACATCTCTAAAAGAATCTTCTTCCCAGAGTCTGTATATTATGACTCAATCTATGATAGTGTTCTCACCATAGATATTGTCTCTTTTTGTTTTCAAATTCTAGATTAAGCTAAAGTGTGAATCACTTGGTTTCATCACTGAATTTTATAAAAATATTTTCTATGAATACTTTTCTGCAGTTTCTTTGTCATTTAAAACAATTTGACTTCTAGTTGGATAAGATTTATGTTCTTTTTACTTTTTCAAAATGCTCACCTGATGACTTTTTACAGTTTAGTTCCTCAAACTCTCCACCTCTTACTATCTCTTCTGTCAGATGTTGTCAGATATTTGCTTTAAGTGAAGAAATGTGTCCTAGTCCATTGAAAGCTATGCCAATTTTCAGTTCCTTCTATACTAACTTATTTTTACTATACACAATTCTAGAAACTATCTTTATTGTTTTTCACATCTTGGATACAACTTGTCCCAAATTTTCTCCCCTATCTCTGTTTACATTTTTAAATGAAATGATTATATATATATATATATATATATATATATATATATACTAGAAGGTTTATAGCTATAGAAATTCAACCAGATGTACCAAGTAATCAGATAATGTTCAATATCAGCAGTTAGAATGAGGCCAGGGACTGACTGTGGAGACCATTAATTGCACATAGTTCAAGGTGAAGCTAAAGAAAACTAAAACAAGTAGGTTAGAACCAAACTATGACCTTGAGTATGGTCCACCTGATTTTGAGTACATCTCAAGAACAAGTTTGACATGTCAGACATTTATGATGGAAGACTTGCTGAGCTGCCAGAAGACATCAAGAACATCATAAAAGAATAAAGCATAGTTAATTTAAAAGACAAGAAATAAAGATTAAGTGGTTGTTAAGTGAGACTGAAAATTCATTTTAATCATTCAGTAGTGAAGGCAAATGGAAGAGAAGATGAACTAAAAGAGATGAGTAGAAAATCTCAGTGGGTAGCTGGAAGAGTCATAGTCAAATATTATAATGGAATATGCAAGAGTTTGAGTTAGAAAATTCAAAATGGGAGAATATATTTAGTATACCTTAAACAGAAATAACTCAAGAAGTAAAATCAAGCTTCAAGTTACATAATTGAAAGATTCAGTGGGCAAAGTCAGGAAGGATGCAAGAGGCATCAAAAGAAAATAGAAAAAAAAACACAGTCCCTGTATCAAAAAGGAATGGTTGGCATTCAACCATTTCAAAACCTGGTTGGTAACAAGAACCAATGGTTCTCAAGAAAGAAGTCCAAGTTACACTGAAGACCTTACCCAAAAAATAGTGATGGCATACCAATTGAAATGTGACACAGACAGTGCATCGACAGGGAGCAGCCCAAAGTTCAGGCCAGATTCAGAAGGGGATATGGAATAAAGACTATCATCACTGATCTGAAATGAATCTTAGTTGAAAGCAGATTGTACCAAAATTTTGTTTTCTTGTGTGTTGACTCTACCAAGACATTCATCTTTGTGAATCATAACAGACTCTGGATAATCTTGAGAAAAATGAGAATTCCAGAGAACTCAATTGTGCTCATTTATAATGTATGCGTGGATGAAGTAGCAGTCATTTGAACAGAACAAGGAAACACTGTATGTGTTAAAAGACGTGTGCTAAGGTTGTGTCCTATCACCATTTCTAGCTAACATTTATGATCAGCAAATAATTCCTGAAGCTGAACATGATAAACAAAAACATGACCTCATAATTGGAGGAAAGTTTATTAGCAATCTGTGATGCATAGTTGACACAACCTTGCTTGCTAAAAGTGAGGAGGAATTGAAGCATATGATGATGATGACCAAGGATTGTAGTCTTCAGTGTAGACTATAAAGCAATGTCAATAAACCCAAATCTTCACAACATAGCCAAAAAATAACAACTCAATAAATGGAGAAAAGATAGAAGTTGTCAAATATTCCGTCTTGCTTGAATCTGCAATCAATACTCATTCAAGTAGCATTCAATATATTAAAGAATAATTTCTTTGTGTAAATCAGCTCAGATGCTTACAGTGTATTGAAAAACAAGGATGGTTCTTTGAGAACTAAGGTAGGTGGGTCTTAACCAAGCCATGGTATATTCAATCATCTCAATCTCTTTTGAGTGTGAAATATGCCATTAAAAAAGGAAGGCTGAGAAAGAATCTCTACATTTCTGTCAAGGTCTTCAAAGTATCATCAACCCCCAAAGCAACAAGCAAATCTGTGTTGGGAGTCCTACAGAGAGAATAATCCTTAAAAGCAAAGTTGATGAGATTTCATCTCACATACTTTGAACATGTTATTAGGAGAGACCAGTCCCTGGAAAAGGACATCATACTTGGTCAAATAGAGGGCCAGCAAAATTCAGAGGAAGACCCTGAATAAGATAGATTGATGAAAGTCCTGAAAAGCTGAACTTAACTATAGCACTTGTAAGGATGCTTCAGGACCTGAAAATATGTCATTTTTGTGCAGCATCAGAATTAAGTGCATGGCCTCTAACAACAACATGTACAGATCAGAGATTGCCATCACTGAGTGAGATAATGAGTATACAGTTTCATATCTGTGCTAAATCTCCCTATGCGGTTAGCTACATCTGCAGCAGAAGTATGTGGGGTTGTACACCACCCTTTGTTCCTTCACTATGCTATTGGCATCTTCATTTAGTCCGACGCTCAGGGCAGAAGCACTGTGCAATTCTTGCACTCTGCTTTTTGATTGAACCGAAAAGTCTTATTTTAATTTATATATTATATATTGAGTGAATTTCCCTATGTTAAGTAACAGATTTTATATTTCAAACTTCCCTCTATATTGCTTATTTTATAGCAATCACTTCATCCTATTATTGCAGAAATACCAAGTTGCTAACAAGTAGGTGCAGGAGTCTTGGTGGGGTGATGACATATGTGCTGAGCTTCTCACCACATTGCCCATAGTCAATTCCACCAGTTGCTCTGAGGGAGAAGATAATGCTGTCTACGCTCTCTGAGAGAAAGCAACCCCAGGGGCAGGTCTAACCTGTCCTGCATGGCTATGATAGGTCAGAATCAACTTCATGATCATATTTTTGTTTATGTGTTTCTTTCATTTTAATAAGTGTAGTTGGCCAGTTCAAACGCAGAATGCTTGACAGTAATCCCAACAGTTAAATTATATCCACATTCAAACATTAAAATTATAATTATTTAATTAAAATTATGTTGATTTTGTGAATCAACACCCTTTTACTACACATAAAATGATACATGTCATCTTACACAGGTACTACATGAAAATAATTTAAATAATTTATATCAATAATGTGCCAATTTTTCTCATGAATGTTCAAATAAGAATACTTATTACAGATTATTATAAAAATAAACTCTTTTAAAGAAAGTTCAGTGATTTCATCTTCAATTACCCCTAATTAAAGTGATTTTTTTCTCTTTTGAGTTTTAATATTCTGAATGCCTTGAACATTTTTTATTATGATATAATTGAGTTTATCTGAATCAAGGAAAGCAACAATCTAATTTGCATTTTAGAGCAATAATGAATTGAAGTTGAATGTGTGAAATTTGAACTTTGATTCACTTCATTCTTATTCATTAAGTCCCAATTACTTGTAAAAATTCATTTCATTCCTATTTGCTCCCTCATATCATATGTTTTCCTAATCTTGTGTCTAACTTATGAATCAATCATTAATTCAGTTTTGCTATAATTTTATAATTGTTGATCTCTTTTTATAAGCTCATTTTTTCATGGTTGGTTATGTTAATATTTTCATGATATATTGTCCAGAGCAGACTTTTTTATAGTAAAGGAGGAATTTATCATATATCTACTTTTCCATTCAATATTCATTGATTAATCTACTCATCCATTCATTAACCCATACAGACATATATCTATACTTTGATTCAAAATAGTAAAATTTCTTGTCATGCTTATATTAGTATAAATTTATGACTAAAAGATTACGTTACCAAGACTTTCTGAAAAAAAAAGGAAAACTGCATATAACTTTCGAGTAGAAGTGGAACTATATGTAAAAATAAGTCTAATATTATACCAACTAGAACACTATATACAAAATCTAATAAAGTGTTCCCAAATATGTAATCTAATATTAATATGGAAATAAATTTATCATTACAAGAAAATGTATAAAATATATAAAAACTAATCCCAAAATTATTTTTAAAAAATACCCTATATTCAGTAGAAGGCACCATAAATATTGAGATTGATTTTAAATATGGAAGATCAATAAATGTGATAAAATTGATGTACTCTAGAGACACTGAAGTTTGCAATTCATTTTACATATTTCAAAAAGGAAACATCATTAATATCAATAGTTTTTAATAAATATATATCTATGTATATTTATAAGGATTTTATAAGAAAATTTTGACTTCAAAAAGTTTATGGAGAAGGCAATTAATAAGTGATGACTGTGCTAGTTATATAATCTGGTGTCAGTTTGAGAATTAAGAGTATAGGAGTCAAGTCTAGTCTTTCAATCAGAAGATAGCCAATGAGTCCTCTGAGTGGTCATAGCCTTTTCCTGAAGATTCTAGGAATTCCTGTATTTCCTCTTTGAAGGCAGGAGACCCATTCTCTCTGGACTCACTCTGTTTGAAACATCCCTGGGGAGAAGACACATGAAGAGAGACAGATGGAGCCATACATCTTTAGTAGAACAAACCACATGGAAACCCCTGTCAGCACTGAGATGCTTGAACTGCCACTGGATCCACAAGATATTCCACCCACTGACCTGTGTGTGATCTTCCTGTATTCAATGTGATTGCATGCACTTTGTGAGTATGAAGAGGATTTTATAGATTGGTATCAGACATATCGGCTAATATTGCACTTGTGGACATGACCTGGATTGGGCTGGCACATTTTCTCAGTATTCAATTGCTCTTGTATATGAAGCTCTTTTTATATACATTGAGTATCTCTATGAATTTATTTCCCTAGTGTACCCAGACTAACACAATGGCATTTTTCTACATTCCCTTTATACATGCGACCAGTGGTTAATCACTCAGCTGCTTAACTAGAGGTCATTGCTTTGAATTCATCCAGCCCTCCGTGAGATGAATATGTGGCAATTCTCTTCTGTAAACATTCACAAATTTGGAAAACTCTGTGAATTTGAAGTTAATTGTAGCATTGGTTTTGTCATATAATTTTAAAAGTTTATAAGTATACGTATTTTAGTATTCTCATACATAAAGATACACCATTATGGCATGAGTTCGATCAAAATCAGCAGATCAAAACCACCAAATCAGAAGATCAAAACCACCAGGGATTATGCAGAGGAAGATGAAGTTTTCCACTTCCATAAAGTTGCACAGCCTTGAGGATCCACAGAAACAATTCTACATGATTTTATAGTTTTATATAAGTTACAATGGGCTTCAAAGACAAAGAGTTTGGTTAGATCTTTACAGATGTACATATGTATTCTAGAGGCTTGGAAATGTCTATGACATGGGCATTTGCTTGATAAAATGCAATTTGTCTAAGTTTAGTCAAGAAGCAGTGGAAAAGCAAAGAAAGCAAATCATGCTGTATATTTTCTAAAAACATTTTTAGAAAACCATTTCAATGTATGTATGTATTTGTATGAGATAAATGTAACTCATTAAGATCTATTTCCAACCTGGAGAATTGCAATTATAATTTTGGAAGCATGAGGGAGGGTTCATTCTTTAATCTTTACAAGGTAAATAATGCAATTAAGGACCTCTGTTCAGATACTTACAGATAAAGATAAAAATAAGGCATTGAAAAATAAAACATCAATGTTTCACATTTAGCAGACAATATTTCAACATAGCAAAATCCACATATATATGTAAAATTAAAATTATATATAACTTACCTATCAAAGACAATTGAATTTATTATATAGATTTTTATTGTTGGTAGACTTGATATATTTAAAAACTATAAAAGTATTTAAATGTATCTATATGTGACTTTATATACACATATGAATCTGTATCATTTATATATAGAATATTATATATACCAAATTAAAAAATAGTAAATTTGTTGTAAAATTTTAAGTATCTTTATATAAACATGGAAAATGATATAGAAAAATAATTGACGTTTTCCAAGAACTTTTGAAACCCCTCATTTGTGCATGAGAATTATCTATGTGTTTATTCATCTATGTGTATATATATCCACATTTACATGCATATATATACTCAAATATTTGATGACATTCAGGATTTTGTATCATTTTTAGTTAAGTTAATAATTCAATTTTGACTCAATGTTTCAATGGAAATATTTATATCAACAGTAATGTTAAATTAGAGAAACTTTTTTGACACAATTAAGTTTATGGACATTTTCTAATATCAACGTAGTTAATTGCTATAGCAAATATTTGTCTTCGAAGAAAGTTATCTTATTTCTTTAAGTATAATGGTGACTCACACCAGAAATATATGTAATAAGAGTATCTGTTTCAGTAATCAATTACCATTCCTCTGAAAGTTAGAAAAATTACTTTCTCTAAAAGTTCAAATAAATTATTTTAATCGACTCTTAAACAGCCAAATTTAGATCTTTTCAGTTGTACCCTGTCCTAGATGGTCTGTGTGAGTCAGCACCGAGAGTACCAAGCGTCATTGTTTTTGTTCTGGAAAGTGTAAGGAAAAACATCTCCTCTCCTCTGCTTGTCTAAATAAGTTTCTGGAGGTTCTCTTTCTAAGGTTAGTTTCATTCCTCTGAGAGCCTATGGTGCATTCATTACTTTTTTTTGTCAACACCATATTTCACACGTACCATTATTAGAGTTATACACATTACAAAAACATGGCAAAGCAAAGTTTATTTCTTTTTCATCCAAATTCCATTTCTTGCTTCTTCACCCCATTATTGTCTCAGATAGCAGCTCAAAATAAATCACTAGCTAGATAAATGAATAATTATTTATGTAACGCTAAAAATTTTATCTTTAAAATGTTCCTTTTTAATATTTTTATAAAATAATGATCTTCTTACATAAAACATCCATCAATTTATCATAATGAAATTGGTTTCCCATCTTATTCTGGGTACTAATAGAATTGCACATGTACATATATACTTCTCTCTAAATTGTGTGTAAATATTTTTTAAATTATAATAATATACACACATACACACATATATACACATAAGAATGTAGAAACTGTCAATAACTCTGGGCTGTGATTATAAAGGATACATGGCACCGATGTTCAATAAAGCAGTCTTTATAAATTTAAATAATTTCTCTTATAACTGAGTGCTTCCATTGCTCATGGCTGCACACTAACTAAAAGTAATGCATTTGTTTTGACCCCAGCCCCAGTGCAGTCCACTCACTTTCTAGCTGGTAGAAGACAAACCTTCCACATAAATTTTCTTGCAACTTCAGTTAAAATCCTAAGAGTATTAACAACCTATGAATACATGAGGCAATTATGTTGAGTAAATTCATTTTTAAGAACATCAATTATTGCTATAATGGAAAACACAAATAGAAATGTTCATGGTGCATATTGATGGAGCATTCTTGCAAAAGATATGTTTAAAATATTATAACCTAGAAAGATAGCAAGTTGAATAAGGGTTTCAGAGGTGGTGGGGGGAAGGGGAGACAGTATCAAGGAGTTTGTGTAAGAATAATGTTTGGAAACTGATTTTGGTAGCAAACTGCACAATTCTGATTAAACAATGTGTGATTGAACTGTGGAATGATATTTTATGTGTATTAAATCTTGATTAATAGAAAAGTTTCAGTTACATGACTGTGATAAGGAATAATATCAGACTGTTGGACATTCTATGATGAAAAGATATTTTGGTGTATCATTAATTTTATAAAGTAGCGTTGAAGATGTAATTTCCATTATATCCATTTTTTGTGTTTACTTGCTGTTTATTTGTCTGTATGTTTCAAATTATGAAAGTAAGTGTCCTGTATTTTAAAGGGAATTATACTGTATGGGAGAAATAATGTCTTTCTACTTGTTTGGGGTTATAAGGTGTGAGAATTCATATACGATAGGTTCAATTTAAAGTTTTCCTAGTAAACCATTAGCATGAGTAATAGTTATATATATTTGCCTGGATGATGCATAGAAATGTACAACAGATTATTTCTAAAGAGATTATTTAGGAAAAATAATTTTAGATAGCTAAGCAAAGAAACAAAATTGCATTCACATATTCAAGGTCCTTACCAAAATCAAGTAATAAAACAAATCATGTAATATCAACGACTACATCCAAATCTAAGAATATTAATTTTTTGAAATTTCACTGTCATTCATGTTACATTAGAGCAACTAACATAAACACAATCCTGATTTATTATCTTTAAGCTAACATTATGAAGATAAAGCTAAACTGTCATATAATTGTGGCCCTCTAAATTAAAAATTATAAAATATAAACATAACCCCATAATATAATTATGCAAAAATAAATTTTAATTTTAAAGTAGGTAGGGTGATCAGATGACTTTTTATCTGAAGAAGACATCAAATACTAATTGTATACTGCAGGTATTTTTAATTATAAGAAATATCCAGGATGTATAATCAGTGTGAAGATAGAATATAACTTCATAGAATAGCTGACATCTTAAACAGATCTTGAAGATTTAATCTATATAGGAAAAATTCCATATAGATTTAATCTACATAGGAAATATTCCATATAGATATACAAACCATTAATCTTCGCTTCACATTATATCACCTAGATATTGCCATTTTAATCCAACTATACTCAAAGAGTTTCATATGTATTAATATATTTGAAACCATTATCTAAATTTCTTTAGATGTTGTTATATACATACATAGTGTTCACAATTAACAGGGTCATATATTATTTAAATGCAAAACCAAATTAGCATAAATTATGTGCGAATGAACTTGGGCTAGGTAAGAACTGTGGAAGAAGTCTGAGTTTGTTTAACATGTGCAAATAAAATTGATAGTTTACCATTTTAAATTGAGTCTAAGAGCTATGAAATTCTAGTTAAATGTAGGAACATATACAATATAAATAACAAAATATGAGAAAATATTGTAAAAGCATTACTGGAGTGTTTGGAGTGTTTCAATATATAGTGAGCACAGTTTTTCATACTCCATGTTCCAAGGAGCACTGGTGAGATAGTGGGGTATGCACCATGCTTCCGGGCACAAGGGAGTGTTCCCAACCTCCACCAGCCATTCCTGGAAAGGAAAAGGAGGCTTCCTAAACATGTAAAGATGTGCCGTCTCAGAACCTCACAGGGGAATTTCAGTTCTCTTCTTGAGGGTCACTGTGAATCAGACTTGACTAACTATGCATCGGAATTTTTTTCTCTTGCATTCATGGAATCAGGTTTTTGGTGCATTTGACAGTCTTTTGATTCCCAAAAGATTGCCTATTATAAATTAAAATAACTTAAATTTTAGATCCTATAAGAATGTTCCAAGAACATTACATTGTAAGCATGTTCCAGGAAAATGAATCAAATTTTAATATTGAAGATATGTAAGCCAAAGAAAGGTAAGGCAGATATGCTGAATACTCCTTAGAAATACACTGAAAGAAAAATATGAGTGGTGAAATTCATTGGTATTTTCATTACTTAAAAATGAAACAAAGCCAATTGCTACTTTTCAAAATACTGATTTTAGGATTTGTGAAATCTAAGGAAAATATTTCTTAGAACATTCTATTCAAATACATTAATATAACATTTTCTGACAATGTCACTGGTGAAAAACATGAAGGTCAATCTGCTGTACTCCTAAACTACAGCTGTGTAAATCTTTAAACAAGAAACCACGTCCTGAAAAAGTAAATAAATTGGAAGGAAGCATTAAAATAGTGAGACACATTATTACAGTTTTACAGTGTTCTTTCTATGAACTTCTGGCAAATTCACTCAGCTTTGTTCAGCTTTAGTTTTTCCCTTTGCTGAGGTATTCTCAAGAAGCTCCTCAGATTTGTGTGCCTATTTACAGAACCTATCATTATGACACTGCTGCCATTGAGCTAATGCTGACGCCTGGGAACTTTGGAGAGCAAGAAACTTCTGTCTTTGTCGCTTCTCAAACTCAGTCTTCAGGAGAGTGGACAGCCTCACCTTTCTCCTTTAAGTAGCTGGTAGTTTTGAACTACCGGCCTCTCAATTAGCAGCCCATTGGGTAACCACTATGTCACAGGACTCTTCTATCAGTATGATAGAGATTCATAAATATTAGCTATCTTAATTACACTTATGAGAGATGTTATGCCTGTGAGGCAAAATTTCAGTTATCTTTCTTTGAATTTACTGTATTAGCCAAAGGAGATATGGTATTGACTAATATTTTTGTTTATGATTTTCTTTATTTTTTCAATCTTTAGATAAAAAGAAACATGTACACAGATTCAAGTTGACAGAAAGGAGAGTTAGTTTGTTCGGCTAAATTATATAACTGTACAATAGAACTCTTACCACCTGTGTAATTTTAAATAACATATGTTTAGTTGTGCATGAGAATTCCTTTGCCCACTTCCTCAGGTGGAATACAGACATGTCCATCTCACTATGAAGAGCCAGGAGTTTTGTCTCCCTTCTACGGGGCTGATATGTGGGAGAGAAGATCTGGATATGTGGGAAAAGTTCTAGTCGTTTGACATTCTTATTGTGTTTATGTCTCTTAGTTTCAGATCACAGGAAATTGATCTGAGATAATCATTTAGTGGTCATCAAAACATAGTTAATATTAAGTCCAGAAGTACATTTTCCAACATACTTCAACATTTTTTGAATTATATAGTTATAAAATTAGTGGATTAAATTATTTGGTTTCAATCACTGTAATTTCCCAAGTTGTTGGAAGGTCTCCATTCAGCAAACTGCCTGCTGTCATTAAATTCAGTCTGACACACAATATAAGGGTTTTTGAGGCTGTGAATCTCTATGGAAACAGATATCCTCACCTTTCTCCAAAGGTTCAGACGGTGGGGTTGAACATCTGGCATTGCAGTCACCAGGGTACACTCTCACACTTATCCAACAGAGTCAACAGGGCTCCATATCAGGTAGATACACTCATTCAAAACTATCATCATTGTCAGACCTTCTAATTATAACACTCAGGTCACATTTACTCCTTTCCAAAAGGACCTTTCTGCAAACACTCTATTCAATTCCTTCCATGGGTTCAGTTTGTTGTCTAAATATAATATTTTTAAATGATTACTTATGACCACTATCACCCCCAGACTGTAATGCTGTACATTAGCTCCAGGTTTTATATTTCGACCTCCCACACAGTGATTGTTCTTTCTTATTTTCTGACATTCTAAGTCTCATTGATATATTCATTTCTGTTTGGGGCCCTTTGAATTTTCAATCACAACCTACCCTCACATCCAAGTTTTATTCTGATATTAACTTCTGGGTGATACTTTACTAACTATTATTAAGTCATCCATATAGAAGTAGTATGTTAATTATCTTATAAGGCTATATAATTAGAAAGCAGAAACATGAGTATTAATAGCCATAGTAATAATTTAAAAAGTCTTACAGCACATGGGACATACTGGGCCATAACATTTTACATTAATTAACTTACTTGACACCAAACAACAATTTTTTTGAGGAGTATTCTGTGATTAAGCTCACTAATGACACAAATTAGTGAGGATACAAAGAAAGAGTGATTTTTCCATTATTGAATGACTAATAAGTGATAGCAATATGGACAGAAATTAAACTAGCCTTGCTGAGAGCCTGTGTTTCTAACCACTAGGTAGGCTGCCTTTTATTGGTGGAGTATGCATTTGCTTGACTTTCAGCACTGAGCTAGTCATTCTCCCTGTATTGTTATACTCTCTCTCCTGCCATTCTGATAGGTAAGTAGTTATGAAGGAAGGAAGAATTGACGACTGACAGAAGGAGGGAGGGAGGTAAGGAAGGAAAAGGGAAAATACAGAGTTTAAATGACTCCTGCACCCATTTTTCTCTTAATGAGCTTTTGAGTCAGGTTGTGGAAATGGTTTTAAATGAAAAACCATTAGATATAAGAAACTTTAGTACCTATTACCTCTACTCAGATTTAATTGACAAAAGTGACATGATTTCACCTGTAATATCTTATGTTGCCATGGTATTATACTTTGAAGTCAGGAACCAATTATAGCATGCTGCTCAATAAGATTAGTTCACTTATTATAATTAATAGTAAGCACAAATCAGTTGTCAGAATGCTGTGCTGAAGATAAATTGAAGTGTCACATGTTTTAACCAAGACCAAAATGGGAATCAAATATATTTGACACAACTATTAATAAGTACATATATATTTTTAAAGTTTCAGCAATTCCATATCTCCAAGAAACATTCAAATGTAGGATCATGATCCCATAGTTAAACATGCACGAGAATTTCTAGGTTAGGCAAAGTTGAGCAGGCTTTTTAAGGACTTTGCAAACAGGATTGAAGCATATACTTCATACAGCAGTCAAGATATTTCCCAAACTTACTTGGCCGGGAATCCCTGTTTCTTTCATGAAGCATCTTGTGGAATTAATGGTCCCTGAAACATCCGTTAGGAAAGGCTGATTTTGGAGCTAAGGGAAAATGAAATAATATTTTTTAACTTTTTAATATTGTGAATTAGGAGAAAGTTTACAGAACAGTTTTACATTTAATAATTAATACATACTCTGTTTCAATGCACTGATCACAGTTCACTTATTACACTACGACTGTCTCCACTTCTTCCCTTTGTTACTTATTTCTGTCTTATCTTTTTCCCAAACCCTTTGCCCATGGGTCAATGCTAACCTTTATCTTCAATGGCTGCTTATTCGAACATGGGAGGAAAGGAGTCCTGTTTCAGACCTGAAAGGTAAATACCATAGTCTTGAGGGTGTCATCATTGTCCATTGACCAGCAAATCAGACTTTTTTCCTGATTTTGAGTTCAGTTCCACATCCCCAACCCCCTCTAGTCTGCACCTCTGGTAGAAGAGTTTGTAGAGGCAGATAGGCATTCGCACTTGTTCTGCTCACACTGGTGGAGACAAATGTTTGCTTGACCTATTAGTCTATTGGATTGTTTCCATATGTCTTTAGATTTTTATCTCTCATTTCTTCTAAACGAATAAAGGTCCCTGGGATTATTCACCAAAGCAGGATGTAGAACATTGAGGTTTTTTCCTATTTTTATTTTAGAACATTGTTTGTGAATTCTATTATGCAATTAACCTTTGTGTCTCTGAGACATGATCTGGTTACCCAAGGGATCAGGCTTTTGGCTACATCTAATATGGTTTCACAGCTTTGCCCCCCTTGTATGTTCCATACATATTATTTACAGAAAAGGCAAATGCACATACACAAATATATATGTATGTATATATGTGTGTGTGTGTGTATATATATATATATATATATATATATATATATACAGCTTGACTGCCTCAACATGTCCAGTCATCTATTCATAGATGACCACTGTTGCAGTTCATCTTAAATGCCTCAAAAACTTGAAGGAAACAATGATAGCTTATCTACTTAGCAATATATTGGCAATCACAAAGATATGACTGCAACATAAACATTCACAGCTTTGCAAACTGAGTTGTAGAGTCCAACTTTGTCCTATGGAATGAAATTGACTCCATATCACTGGAGCTATTCATTTGTTTATTTTATGCATTTCAATAGTGAAGCTTTCGGAACAAAGGTATAATTTATCTTTGACCTCTTATGAAACACTGGTTGCTATTTTTTCTTTCAAATGAACTCTGGAGAAAACAGTTAATTTTATAATATTTTATGAAAATTCTGAATATTCTAAATACACAAATTCAGAAAGAAACAAAAATGCATGTAATTCAGCTTCATTTAAACATAATATTTGAAAGGTGAACAAAGATGAAATGATACTCAGAATATTTAGGAGTGGGAGTTGATTAAAATCACATTTTCTTGAGTAAAAGTTTCAGTGAAATATCATCTTCACTCATTTTTTTCCAAAGCTACAATTCACTGCTACAAAGGTCAGCTGTTATAGTCCTCAGTGGATTCCTAGAATGCAGAGTGAGAAGTTTGAAATAATTTGTTCTGTCACCAGTTCCCAGAAAAACTGATATAATTTAATATGATGAATGCTATCCTTTACCTCATTAAACCAGTAAAAGAACCAGATTGAATCCTACCTAATATATGACTTTCCACTTATAAAATATGAGTTTGATATTTTAGACTCTCCTTGCCTGAACTGCTGTCCCATCTCACTAACAGAAACCATCCATGTGAATTTAATTAAAAACTAATGGCAAAGACCCTTATTTTCTGTCTGCCAAAACAAATGTAAAAAGCATAGACCTCACCACACCCTAGAGCACCAAAACAATTGACTTTTACAAATAAAAATAATATGAAGCAGTTTATTCTTTATATTTCCTTGACTTAGAAAGAAGCTCTACATCTGCAGTGAAGTTAACCATGTGTTAGGCCTGGTTGACTGGAGAAACAAATTTAGTGATACTCATATATGTGTGAGAGGAGTGCTTTATATCTAAGAGGAATTGTCTATTAAGAGAACATCCTAGTCTAGTGCAGATTAAGTCTATAAATCCAATATGGACTACAATGGATTCAATATTTGTCCCTCTTCACACTTGTAGAGCCACATGTAACTGCAAAATTTAGGAATATCACAGGCTGGTGGGTGAAAGGTCTTATGGAGCCCATGGCAGTGGAAGCATCTGTGCGCTGATGCTGGTCTCCAAGTGCCTCTTCCTGCTCTCAGGGTGGGGCCCCACTTGTCTGGTAACTGGGAAGGTAAAGCCTAGGCAGAGAGATCTTTGAGGTCTCAGCAAGCACCCATGGGATTGTCAAAAGCAAGACAAGGGCAGAGAGAGGGAGCGAGGTAGTCACCGGGATCCTCTTAAGAATCCTCATTATGCCTAAAAGGAGGCATCATCAATCTCTGACATGGCTGCCAGGGAAGCTCCGCCCCTTTACCCTAACTATCCCCAAATTGAAATGAGATTTCAGTTTGACCACCTTTTGCCAACTTGGCACAGGTACACAACTCTTAGGCCTTTGTAATTTTCAAATAAAACAATATTAAAATCATATTTGTACCTCACAGGAAATAACAAAAATGCATATAACTCAGCTTCATTTTAACACAATATTTGATAAATGAACAAAGCAAAAATATTCTACACGAAACATGTGCAGTTACATGAACACCTATAATCTCATAATCCTATAAACATATTCCTGACCCCATGAGAGCTAGAACCCCCATTTAGGGTATTCAATTTCTATACTGACCACTTAATCAACCCAGTGCTCTGAGGAGACCAGCATGTTGTTTGATGTAAAGAATCTTTATTCCACTTGGAACCTGCGAGTCTGCATGTATAAGCAAAGTCAAGTCATGACAGGCCATTCTTAAAGTAAACAGCAATCTGTACCAATTCACGGGTTCAAAAATATCATCTTTGTCTATGTGGGCTCTGATCAACTCAACCTGAGATTCCTCAATCAGCCTCACAGGGGTGCCCATCGGCTGCCTCATCTTTTTGACCATGAGTCCTGTCACAAATCCTCACCCCCTTGGTTTAGGTCACGAACTCCAGAGCTCTTGTGTTCTCTAGTTCCTGTAAACTAGGTCCACAGTGTTAGTGGCCAGTGTCAACCTGTCTCTCTAATGCTGCGCTTCTCCCATTTCCACTCAATGATTGGATCCAGGTGCTTCCCTAACAAGCATTTCAGGCTGCCTGCTTACTAGAGAAGAGTTTTTCATTGCTCCATTTCTTCCATCTTCAGGAAATATCCTCTAGTAAAGCGTGACTAGTTCCAAACTCAACCTCATTGCTGTTAACCACAAACATTCTTTAGCCTGTTAACCACAAGGTCAGTGACTCAAACTCAGAGGAAAAGATGAGGCTGCATTCCCCTGAACTATTGAGTATTGAGTCTTAGCAGCCCGAAGTTGTTCTCTCCCACCCTGCAGGCTTTCTCAGGGTTGGAATCAACTTGTTGGCAGTATATTAATGTGCCAGGACTTAGAGTTAATTCGTTATAAAAGAAGAAAGGAAAGAGGAAACATTCAAACATGGATAAGAAATTTTAAAAAGAAACTAAAACCTTTTCACATAGAGCAGTGGTTGATGACTTGGCTCTCTAAAAGTTATCTGCAAGATAGTAAGAGGAATTTCCAATGTGTATTTTAAAATTTCAGAAATTATAATATCTGTTGTCCATCATAAGAGTGTCCAAGATTAATAACTGTTACATACTTTTCATTGATATAGGATTTCTTTAAGGCTATAAACTTTTTTTAAAGATCTGTTGTTAATCTATGAAAGTTGAAGTTAAACATATAAATATAATTATGCAGATGTATGATGCTATTTGGAAAAATGTATCACTTCAGAAAGAATCATTTGACTGATTTTGCTCAGATATTGTAATGAATGAACAGGTATGTTATACATATTCAAAATATATTAACTCAGACAACTCAACTTGAGAACGGAGGAAAAGAAGAGGTATTTAGGATTTCAAACAGAAAAGACTATCTACACAAATGGAAAGGTTATTGTGTGAGACAAGGTTTACTAGAGAAACAAATCCAGGAGCATCCATCGACGTATAAGAAAAAGCTTTATAAAAAAGAGCCATTGTATATTGAGAAAACATTCCAGTCCAGTTCAGATCAAGTCCATAAGTCTGATACCATTTTGTAAATTCTTTTTCAGACTCATATGACACATGCCTTGATGCCAAATGCCAAACAATGACAGGCATGTGTGTCAACAGTTTTCAGGATGGAATGGCAGCAGAAGCATCCTCTGGTCTCTGACTGCCATCAGAGCGCCATGGCTCATGTGGCGTCTCAACAGAAAGGAGAAGTAGAGAGAGAGCATGTCCACCTTCCAGGGAGTGAGAAGGAGTTCCCAGAATTCGCATGAGATGCCATGTTCCCAAAGAGGTATCAAGTAGGCTGTGGCCTGACTGACAGGCTAGACGCTACCTCTTCATTCTTTTAGCAAGTTGGCATGCAATTGTGTAATTACCACAGTTATTGTCCTTTCAATCTCACTAGAAAATAAATGTAATAGGTCATTAGAGCAGAATATAATACTGTATGTATCCAGGACAAGTAAGATTCCATAGTGTGTGTGACAAATTCCTTTGTAAGGTGTGAGATCATAAACAACTAGGACTTATACTGAAGATAAAGAAAATAGATTAAAAATAATTAGTGATAATCTAAACCTTCTTCAATGTGTAAAATACTTACCAATTTCAAGATATGATTTTTCATTAGGCTTCTTTCAGAGATACTACCAGAATGGGTGTCACTGATACTATTTCAGATGTGTCACATATAATCTTCTAATCTGCCAACTTCTTTGCATCGAAAAGATGAGCCCTTGCACAAACTGACAAGAGGTGGTGATGAGTCTAGGTTTCCTTGAAGGTTGTTAAAAGTTGAAGTCCCCCCATTGTGCAGATGCTCTCGGAATTGGCTTGGCAATTTTTATAATGATGGCTGCTGTCAGGTGAGAAGGTAAATTATTCAGTTCAGCTAAAAATGTTGTCAGTAACAGAAAAAAGGTGCTAGAAATAGAAGAGTTCCCAGATATTGAAGGGAGCAACGATGTAAAATTGTCACATCCCTCCGGGACTCCTGAATGGTTCGTTTTCCCCCAGGGAGGCTTTCAAATCACCTCTTCTGCTACTGACTACACTTATTTTCTTTTTCATGTAGCATGAAGTGTAGAACTTAATCAGATTAGCAAAAAACGGTGAGGGAAAAGCCAGACAGATAACTCTGGAATTTTTTTGGCCTTGACATTCCCACAACTGACAAGTCTCTATAAAGTGCATGAGTACTAATTACTATTATTATCAGCAATCATATCAGCACTACTAACTGTGTGGTATTACACACTTTAACGTATCTATATATACATACATGTTGACAACTTTCAATGATCCCAAAGTATTAATAAAATAAAATATATCACCATAATAATTTGGAGCTTGGAAAATAATTTCTTTGGGTCTGATAGGGTTAAGGGTTCAGGCAGAGGTTCAGCTTTTAGTCTACATATCAGACTGATAATAACACAAACAAGCTACTATGATTTTATCGCCAACTGAAATTCCTGAGCATAAGTCTAGGCTTCTGCCAGTCTCAGGAGTAAACTAAAAAGTGTAGACTAGTTGAAGAGATCTTTCAAAGAACAGTGTCACCTGGAACAATAAGTCACCATGCAACCACCTACCATTAGCCACCTCCAATAACAGCTCATAGCAAAACTGTAAGAATTTTAATCATAAACTAATGTGTGAGATATATAATTGTGAATTGCTTAAATGCAATGTTTCTTAGATTACATCACTACTAACAACAGCCTTACTTATTTTATATCTTAGCTGAACAATGAACTGAAGTTTCAATTTTAATATTATTTGTAATTGAGAAGAAAACAGTTTTGGTTTTTCCTTTAATGACTTAATTCTCAAAAAAACATTACTGTTAGATGTTCACAAGAATACTTGCAATGATAGTGTACCTAAAACACCAGAAATCTGGACAAAGTCAGTGACTATAAAAATGCTGGAAACAATAGCCTTTGCTTGTTTGCATGAAAGACTGTATGCTATTAAATGTGAGTAGAATTAGATAATGATGGCACTATTTAGACATTAAATGAACCATCCAACTAACATCAAGTTATTCATAGCTACTATATAGAAGAGAGTAGGAAATCCTTAGAGTCTAAAAGACTGGAAGTCTTTAATGAAGCAGTTAGACTCACATATCTCCCTTAGAGAAGCTGGTAGATTTGAACCAATGAACTTGTGTGGAAGCTATAAGAACAATATCTATATTCTATGACATTGTGAACCCCTTCCTCGTTCTAGTCTGTGCACACTCTTAGCTGTGCACCCCTCCAAACTGTCCCATGACACAAAGTTCCTCCCTGTTTGTGTTACATGGTTGAGAGTATGAGCAGTAATTACATTGATACATTCAGTTAGGTTCAGATCCATGTCACCAGAAGGAACCATATTATCTAAGCTACTCTATCACTTCAGTTTATTTCTCAACCATGAGATGTCCACTTGGAGAGCATCCAGGAGGAGAATATGACTCACCAACTGCACATTCATTTGTGGACAAGGACAGGTTAGTGTGTGAAGTGAAGAGGAAATAACTGACTCGTGTGCTCTAAATTTGAGAAACATATGGCATTCCATGCATGAGAACTCACAGTGCTTCTTGTCTGTGGGAGTTCTGAATCTATGTCAATTCCATGATTGAAATGTAGCGGCGGAGACTAGCCCGTTAATCTGTAAATAGCCAGGGGAGCCAATGAGGCCTCTGTGTGGGCAAGGCTTTCTCCTGAGACTTCTGGGAAATTTCACAATATTTCCCTCGTAGAGATAAGAGGCCATCTCCCCAGTTGTTGGGAGTCAGTCTCCGAGATCACGAACTACAGACAAGACAAGATGCCAGCATCCGCAGAACCGGAGAAGCCGCACAGCCTTACCCTGATTGAACCAGATGTCTGAAGCCAGAAAAGCCACAGGGAGATCCCTGCCAAACTGAGTTGCTTCTACCACCACTGGATGCTGTTGATGGACCTGGAGCCCTGGAAATGAGGAGCCATGAGGGGACCCCTGCCAGCACCGAGACTCTGCACCCACTGGCCCGTGACTTCGTCAGTCAGAAGGAGACATTATGGGATAATATCAGACTTATGCCTTTGAACTGGATTGGGTTGGGCTGCTTTCTCAATGTTCCATCCCTCTTGTATATAAACCCTACCCTTATATCCATATGTGTGTCTATGAATTTGTTTCCCTAGTCTACCAGGACTAACACATTGTCCATGCAGGTTATACAATTCCTTTCAGTTTCCCTCTACCCTTCCTTTATTTCTTGCTTTTTCTTTCTCTCTTTCTGCATGCAGGGCACTCTATACTTCAGCTGGCCAACCCAAAATCCACACTTTTAAGGAATAACATAGTTAGCAGGCTGGTGCTTATACCACTATACTCCCTGGGCTCTTTAAAAGGCTCAAAATGCAAACTTGCTTGATTTTATTTCTGTACCAATATGGATATAAGTAAGGCAGGCTTTCAAAAAATAGCTTTGTTGTTATAATTAAAGTTATAATTCATTAATTTTGTATTTTTCATATTTAAAAACAGTGTCTGTTAAACCACTACAGAAAATTTTTACAGACAATAATTTTGGTCACCATCCTTTACTGTATTACATGAAGCTGTCTGATCCTTCTGCATCCTTCAAATAATCCCTCTGCTATTATAACCACTTGTTTTATAGGCTTGTGTCTTTGTTGGCTGGTCAGTGTTTACTTCTAAGATTTCTGAGTCTTAGAACTTTGAATCAGATTATCTTTCACAATGGAAGCCTTCACAAGAATATGAACTGCCCAGATTCTAAGGAAAATCAGAGCATAGTGGATGGTGCTCAAACCTAATGTGATGGTTAGACTTTGTGTTAAAGAACTACATCTGTGAGACGATGTGGGTGGAGTCCTAGCTATCAATCAGGTCACAGACTAATGGTATGTGAGTGGGGTTAGGTCTATTTATCAGACACACAGGGAGAACGCTGCCCTCTCTTTTGCCTTTCTCTTTCCTATTTCTTTGAATGTCTATATTGCATCTGGACTTTGGGGCTGGCCTTTGTGGCCTGCTGACCCTGGGATCTACAAGTACCCTGGGCCCTAGCAGCTGCCTTTTAGATCAACAGGACTCTGCACCTACTGGCCTGTGTTCACTTTGCTCCTGCTTTGCTTCCAGCTGTTTTCTGACCATGGACTTGAGTATGACTGGGTTGGACCGCTTCCTTGATACAGAAGTCCTTATTGATAGAAAGTTCTTTCTTACACATATTTGCATGATTTCATGCAAATCTTAGGTTTTGCATGGTTTCTGTCTTTAGAAATTGAAGCCTAACACATAATAGTGACAGTGAGGACTAACAGAGTAGCTGTTTCCCCTTGAACCTGTTTTCTTCAAGTCCCCGTTTTTTCTATCTGGCTTATTTCATGCATATTGTCATTTGCCTTCTCTATACATGCACCCTTGTTTGAACGACATAAAGATAATGCCAAGATCCAAGTCACAACTGGTTCTAATATGTGAGTAGGACAAAGTGGTAGGCAATCTAAACAGGTAACTCCAAAATATTCAGATAGTTATTAAGATGTGAAAGAACTGGCAAAAAGCAACAGAGGTGACTTTTAACAATGATGTTTACCTGCTTTCCTCTGGGTCCTGGATAATTGGCTGGGAAGGCGAAACATGCTCATTGCCATCGAGTCAGTATTGGCTTATCCAAACCCAATGCATGGCTTCCTTGACCACAAATCATTATAACAGCAGTCAGAAACATCTTCTTCTAAAATGTCGCCTCACGGATTGGAGTTAACATTACAGTGAATAGCCCCATGCCTAAGCCGCGGCAGCAGTAGGGCTCTGAGAGGCTGACGGAGTTCTCCCCTCTGGAGTGGAACAGGCAGGTGGCCGCACAGCACCAACAAGGAAACTGAAAAAGGCTAAGGTATACAACTGGGGCTCTGGAGCCAGGGAAAGATAAACAGTGCCATAAAACAATGAAACAACTGGTTCCCACTGTCATGCTTGGAAGGAAAGCACTTATAATTTGGACCTAAGTTCCAGAGGACACAAGAGCGGTTTACTCTCCACTGCGTTCTGCAAGGCAGGCGTTGAAACTTGGGAGCAAACCCTAGCCTCAAGCTAGAGCCCCTTCCTGTGGAGGTCATCCAAAGGAATGAAGAAACTCCACACTGAATGGAGCCAAGCTGCTGGACTCATCATGTGTTTTGCATCTGTCATTCCATAGCACAGGTTTAACCGATAACATCGAGGGTGGTACGTAAATGGCAAAGGTATTTAACTAAGAGAAATGTAAAGAAGAGAAAATACATCAGTATGGAAGGAAGAATAATGGGGATATATAATGACATGTATCAATATAAACAAATATAGTTGTAGAAGTTCAAACTCCAAACATACAGAAGTAACTAGTAAGCCATTTTGGCTTATGAGAATGACATTTATAGGAAAGAGTAGATACCCCGTGCAATTTCTGAGGCTGTCAGTCTTCACGGCAGTGAAAACCTCCTTTCTCTCCAGCTGAGCTGCTGGCGGTTTACAACTGCTGATTTTGAGGTTAGTAGGCCAATGTATAACCAGCTACACCACCAGGATTCCGATAACTTCCCTTTGTCTAAGAACTTTAAATTAAATATTTCTATTTTAAATGTTAAGTTGAAGAAACATGCCATGCCTTTAAGATATTTGTAATGTTGCCGAGGAGAAAAGTGATACCAAATGACAAATAAAATTTACAGTGATGCATGTATTGTGTTGAAGAGGAAAAGAAAACTAAGACAAAGATGATTCATTCCGATGAAGGAGACATGACTTGAAGTTTTAATGCCATCCAAGGGTTTACAGTGACAAACAAAAAACCTTCATGGTTTAAAGTCAGGAAAGGTATTGGCATGGTTTATATCCTTAATCAGTCTTATGCCATGAGCACACTGATAATAATCACAGACACTGGCTTATATGAAGAATATTGTGGCATCAGGCTTGAAGGGTATGTTGTTAATAACTTGTGATATGCAGATGGCATAATCTCAAATGCTGAAAGTGAGAGGATTTGAATCATTTGTTCATGAGGACAAAGGATATGGATATGGATATAGATATGGATAAAAGCTCAATGTAAAAATAATAAAAAAAAATCTTCTGGGCTGAGTCCCAGTGGCGTAGTGGTTGTGCACGGGACTGTGGCCCACTGGGACGGAGGTTCATTTCCAGCAGTGGGGCTGGGCTTCCTACTCCCACCATTGGAGAGCAGTGATGCCCCCCTCCCAAAAAAAATATAAAAAAAAATCAAATCTTCACAGCTGGACCAAGATAAAATCATGATAAATGGAGAAGAGGTTGACGTCTTCTAGAGCTTTCTAGAGCTTTGTCTTGATTGGCTCAACAATTAATGCACATAGAAGCAGCAGTCAAGATCAAAAGATATGGTGCATTTGGTAAATCTGCTGCACAAGGCCTTTTTAGAGTAGTTGAAAGCAAAGGTGTTATTTAAAGACTAAGACATGCCGGGATATTTTCCATTGCCTTATGTGCAATGTGAAATTTCAGCCCTGAATACAGAAGATGACTGGAAAATTGTGGTGCTGGAGAAGAATATAGATAATACCATGAACTGCTTCAAGGACAAACTGATTTGTCCTGGAAAAAGTGCAGTCAGAGTGCTCCTTAGAGGTGGGGATGGCAAGTCTTCATCTTCCATATGCTGGAGATATTTCCAGGAAAGGGAAAGACCAGTCCCTGGAAAAGGACATATTTGGTAAAGTAGAGGGACAGAGAAAAAGTGAGCGTGCTTAAAGGTGAAGGATGGATAGGGGCTGTGATGATGGGCTCAAGCAGCAGAACAATTGGGAGACTGTTGTCATGTGTGTTATGTTGTGTAGAAGGTCCCTGTGGATTGGAAATGCTGTTATGAATCCTATGAACATCATATAGTCCTAGTACTCTAAATTCTATCAAGGGAATGACTCAGTAAATAAGCAAAGAGAGTGTCTTAGTCTGGGTTGGCGAGAGAAACAAATCTAGTCTAACACATTATGGTACCTTGGGAGAAGTGTACTAGAGATACAAATTGTAAAATTGGAGAAGTGAAGTTTTTTGAACATGTGAACTTGTATATATTGCTGCAAACTTCATGGACACCTGTCCTAATTTGACTTTGCTGATGGATATTATTTCACAAAGATCCAACTGGTGTGAAATTTTTCATGTAAAAAATTATGATTTTCTCTTCAGAGAACTAGTTTGATGTAAGCAGTATAGGCATTGGCTATCCCAAATAGGAGGGTAAAGACATGAGTGGGTAGTTTACAAGTTTTCATAGGTAGGTGTGTTAGTCTGGGCAGACTACAGAAACAAATTTCATAGACATGCATATAGGTATAAGGAAAAGGTTTATATACAAGAGGAACAGGATATTGAGCCCAGTCCAGTTCAAAATCTTAAGTCCAATATTAACCTATATGCCCGAAATCAGTCTATTATAGTCTCCTTCTGCCTAACGAAGTCACAGGTCAGTGGGTGTAGAATCCTGGCGCTGGCGGGGGTCTCCACATGGCTCTTCGCTTCCAGGGCTCAGGGTCCATCAACAGCAGAAGCAACTCATCGCTGGCAGAGGTCTCCATGTGTCCGCCCCAGCTTCAGATATCTGGCTCCATCAGGGCAAGGCTGTGTGGTCTCTCCGCCGGCTCCTCCAGCTTCTCCGTTGCTAGCAGCTTGTCTTTTCTGTGATTCCTCGTCTGAGACTAACTCCCACCAACTAGGGAAGATAGCTTCTCATCTTCACGAGGGAAATATCGTGAGATTTTCCAGAAGTCTTAGGAGAAAGCCATGCCCACACTGAGGCCTCATTGGCTACTCAATGGCTATCTCCAGATTAACAGGCTAGACTCCACCCCTACATATCAATCATAAAATTAACATAAGCACATGACTGCCACAGTAGGGTAATATATTCACAGGATTACAGGATTAAGCTATAAGGCCTACTGAAATGCAATTGTTAGGCATAGTATGTTTTGTTTTGTTCACTCATAGAATGTTATGCTTAAATGAGAGTGGAACATATTGCATTACATGTATTTTAGTTTCATCATTTTAGGTACACATAAGATTTTATTATTGTTTATTTGAAAATGATATATGGCTAAAAAATTGTCTGAAACTTTCAGGTTGACAAGGGTTTGTTATATAATCTGTTGTCAATTTGGGATTTATCAGTATTGGTGTGGGGTTTAGCCTGTCACTTAGGTCAAGTTTGATGCGCTCACTTGCAGGTTCTAATGAGATAAATAACTCACAGGAGGTGGGACACACACTCACTCCTTGCGAGACACTGAAACTGACAAGACACAGGGAGCTACGCTACTGCGCTGAGCTGGAGGGACTACATAGAATCCCTTGCCAGCACTGACATGCTTCTACCCCAAGATTTTCCCCCAAGATGGATCCCCAAGATTTTCCACCTACTGGTTTGTGATCTTCCTGCATTCAAATCATTGCATGTCTTGTGTGAGGGTAAATGGAAATTTACAGGTTGGTATCAGACATGTGGGATAATAACATCAGGTCTTGAACTGTTCTGGAAAGTTTTCTCAGCAGTCAATGTCCCTTGTATAAAAAAGTTCTTTCTTATAAGCATATAAATTTCTATGAATTCGTGTCTCTAGTCTACCCAGACTAACATAGAGTGGTTGTCCCTCAATAGAATGCTTGGGAAGTGGTAGTCTTCCACTTTTAAAAAGGACAAAGCTTTGATATGACTGGCTAATGGTTGGAAAGAACTCAAGGGGGAAGAATCTATGTGGGAAGCTCAAAATAGATGGCTTACAAGATAAACCATAGCCTTCTGCAAACTTAGTGTTCGTATTTCGATCTCTGATACAATAAAAAACTTAATCTTAAGGCAGCACTGAGTGTTTAGTTCAGTAACCTGAATTTGAAGATGTTTTTCCTCTTTCTATGTCACAGAATAATCATTATAGCCACTATAAGTCTGACCTGGAACTCTGATAAAGACCTGATGCTATGTTAGACATGGTTCTCGAGAAAAACAAAACCAGGATATCTATAGATAGATGATAGATAGATAGATAGATAATGATAGATAGATAGATAGAAATACAGCGTGATACAATATAATACCAAATTAGGCAATAGAGCTGTATAGAGGGCTCAGTTCAACTCACTTCCATGAAACGGTTAATATAGTAGTCCTTCAAATCAGGAGGGCTGCTGGGTCCAAGACCAAGGAAACAGAGAGCTGAATCTTCCATTGAGCAAAGCAGGCCAACCAGTCACAGGCAGCAAATAGTCAAGCAGACAACAGAATCTGACAGCCCCAAGCTCAAGCAATATATACATTATCAGGAAGGTGAAGCAAGTCTCAAAGTAACCTGATGCTTTCATGACACGATCCATAGCTTGGTTGTTCCATAGGCACTGTAGCTCATAAGGAGAGGCAGGATACTAGCTAAGGACACTGCATGTAGGTTTGATCATCAGAGCAAAGAGAGAGGGCTGAGGCTTGCTGATCCATTTATCTCTTTGCCCTCCAATCAAACTGCAACCTTATTATTCCACGTTCTTTATGGCCAGGTTTGCACAATAAACCTACCTATCACACAAGCCGTTGTGTGAAATACAATGGGATTTACAAGGCCATAATGAGGCTTTAATATCTGGCCATTGGGCAATGTAGCTGAGGTAACCATTTGGCAAGTAGTCTGTGTCAAAAACCAGAGGATAAGTCAAGGAAGATATAATAGGGAGTAGCAGAAAATGTGACCACATGACCTTTACTATCTAGTGCCTACTACCAAGGCTGTTGTTGAAAATGACTTAATTAACCATTTGAAGTGTTTGAAAGTAACATTTTAGAATAAATAAATTAATGGTGTCTATGAGGGCAAAGATGACTAAAATATAGGTAGCAACCACAAGCCATATTTTTAATTAAATTAAAATTTTAATATTCCTAAAACTGAATACATTGCTTCTCTTCCTTTGTTAGTTTCTGTTAATCTCCATCGAGTTACTTCCATTTCATGGACACTGTGGGAGTTCCGTAACAAGGTGTCAATTTAAGAATTCAGAGTGAAGGGGTTGAGTCTAACCTGTCCATCAGATAGTAACTTGGTGGCCACATTTGAGAGGCATGAGGAGGAGAACATGTGTAATCCCTGCAAGACATTCTTGATGAGAAAACACACAGAAAATGGACTGATGGAGTGAGAATGATGGAGCCAGAGAAGCCATATGGAGATCCTTGTCAACCGAAAGATGCTCACAAAACTACTGGATCCACAAGACTTCCCATCCACTGATCTGTGGTCTTCTTGCATTTGGCATTATTTTATGTGTTTTTTGAGTCTGAAGAGGATTCAATAGATTGCTATCAGATATATGGGCTAATATCAGACATATGGATGTGATTTGGACTAGACTGGGATGTTTTCTCAATATTCAACTGCTCTTGTATATAAAACTCTTTCTTATACATATATGAATATTTTTGTATTGTTTATCTAGTCTATCCAGACTAACACTGTCACCTTATATATAAAGCATAATAAATAGTTGCCCAGTCCCATGCTGTCTTTATACTTATGTATATTTATTTTCACCCATTTTGTGGTTATTGGTGCTACTACCTTATCACTAAACCCCATTTGTTTATATCATTCCCAGATATGATTTTTTTACCCATATGGAAAACCTCATTTGAGTCAGGTATTCTAGGTTTGTGTACACACTCATTTATTCTGTCAATTTCCTTATTAATGCATTTACTGTGAGTCATTGTAAAAAATGGTCTCATTGTATGGTCTTTCAGTAAATTTTAAACTTTATGTAAGTTTAAGCCATCCCAATCCATATTCAACACACAGATAAACAGAAAGGCATAACTTGTCAAGGCTGTGAAATCTGTGACTATCAATTCCTCTAGTATGGCTATTATCTCTACATTGAGTATGAGTACATACCTAAACTAGTAAGACATAATGCCTGTAGTAACTGAAAGTGATAACATTCCAACTGTGAGCTAGTATAGAACTATAAAATAAAAGTGCTTACTATATAATTTCATAATTTATTTGTAGATTATTTAATTTTCATGATCAGAAATCAAAAGTGCAATCAGTTATCCAACAGAGGATAGAAATAAACTTGTGACTGTATGTATTAGAACCCAAGGAGAAATACTTAATTTAATTAATGTGTGTATAGATTTGATTTAGTGTGTGTACATATGTCTATAAATATATATGCATGCACAAAATATATAAGTATGAAATGTGTTCATTCAGCATTCATAATTGGAAATATATATTTATAAGTCTCTGTGACATAAATCTGCCAAAAGGTCCCCATAGGTTTCCATGGAACCCAAAGAACATCAAAATTGCTATTGTCCACAAGATTTAAGGACTTGGAATTTTTTTTTTATTATCATTGAATTCATCATATTCTACTTTACTGCTTCCTTTTTATGACTTTGATTTTTTTTTTTTTTTGCTTTCCTGGGACTTCTCACAAGTTACATATATTCCAATATGAGACAGTTTACTTACTTGTTTTGTTTGTCTAGAATGGCAAGTCCTAGATTTTTGCAGTGTAAATTCTTTCTCATTCATTGTTCATAGCTCAAACAAAATGACATTTTATCAGGGAGCCCTTCATGTCCATCCAAAGTCAAATATTCCACCACTTTACATCCCACTAACCAATATTTGTTTTCTTGGTGGCACTTTTTACTATCTAGAAATATCTTGTTGACTTTGTCAACATGTTTTTGCTTTTTCTTTCCCTCTCATCTTCTCTAAATTCTAAATATGATAGCGAGATTGAAATAGTCACTTATTTGTATATACAGTGCGAATCTTGAGTACCTAATATCTGTTTGAAAGAAGGAAGCATATTTAGCAAATTCACTCTTTTCATTCCCTCCATGTGGAATGATAGATACTCAGCTAGTTGCCGTGTGAATGAATAATTCAGTTTTCTAATGCACTGCTTATGTGTGGCCTTATTATTGTTCTGACACTATTTAAAAACAGATACATACTCCAAGTGTCAACATCTGTGAAGTAAAAGAGGAATTTCTTAGAAACATCTGAGTTGAAACTGCTTCATTTAGAGTTAATACTCAAGACCTTAATGATTTGTGCTACCCAAGGGTTATATATAAAATATAAATTAGATATTTTTATCATATAAATATACATACATGGCAGGTAACAATTTGTTAAAAAATATGCACCATTTGTGCTTTGAGTATTAAGACATGAGTTTTTAGATCATTAATAATGATGTCACTAAAGATTGCCCTTCTTTTTGAAACTGATGTCTTACTACTCCTGGCTGAACTTTTCTATTTAGTCATCCTCTATTCTGCAACACACACAACATAATGCCATTGACGAATCATTAGGGACAGACTTAACCAATGCAGTGTGATTCATATTTCACATCAAGGATAGTTAATTTAGCTGGAACCAACAGTAAGAAGAGGAAGAGGAGGGGTTCTTCATGGATAATTTCCCACAGTGACCCTTCAGTTCCCCAGACAATGTAAATAGTCCTTTTCTTTGGATTGCAACCAATTGAAATTCAAATGGAGGAAAATGAAAATTACAGTTTTCCTGACTTCATGTTATTTCCTCACTAGAAAACTACTGGGAAACTCTTCGGTGTTACCTTCAATTCTCCTTTGAGCATGCTGCCAGAGTGAGCCTTTAATTGATGCTGACTCTCAACCTGGCTGTGACATTCTGTCCAGGGCAGAGTTGAGCTCACAGTGTTCAGACATTTATTATAGATTCATAAAAGATTCACAGGAAGCTCTCCTTGCTCACTCATTATGCTATTACTTTTCACAGCCTATACAATAACTTGGACTCATAATGACCCTACAGGAGAGACTTGAATTGCTCCTTTAGAGTTTGGATATTTTAAGTCTTTTCAGGAGCAGATAGCTTCATCTTTTTTTCTTTTTCTGCAGAGTAGTTGGTGGGGTTCAAACCAGTGACACTGAGCTTGGCAGCTCAATGCATTGCTTACTACTTCACCAAGACTCTTAGCAAGTCTCTGGGATCTCCTTGTAATTTCCAACTTAAAAATGAGCCATTTTATATATTTAATCAAATATATAAAACTTATTTCATAATCATGTCCTAAATTATGAGTCTTCAAAGTGAACTGTTTCTCTATATTCTATGCCATGCTAGATATGGATTACTGAAAATTGAATAGTACAAAATCCCTTTTTTGAGTGGATTTAGAGCAAAATCATGAAGGGAAAAAACTGTGAAACTTGGTGCTATCAGTCTCTCTACCAACAAAGGCATAGGATTTAAATTATGAAATACTTCCTCCTAGGAAGCAAATCTCAAAAAGAGAGTTGAAGGATAAAAATAATTTTATGAAGAAATAACTAGTTTGAATTATGCTGTAGTGGACAGATATTGTAACCTATAGAAAATGCAAAGATTACAAGATGCAAAAGACATTCACTGGTTCAGAAGGAAAGAAAACACAAAGAAAACTCTCAGATACTAACTCAGAATAGTTAATTCGTCTCAGAAAACATGATACTAACTGTGAAGGGAAGAGGACATGATATAAGGAATGGGAGAACATAATCATTTGTGAATGCCAATATGGTAAGTGATGGACCAGAGATTAAGACTGAAAAATGAAGCCACAGCAAGTTAATAACTCTTAAAAATGCTGAGTTCAGAGATAGTAATACACTAGTGTTTTTTTTTTAAATCCTCTACATTTGATTCAGTCTCATGAATTTATACAATGGAGTTGATCTGTCTGATAAGATTTCCAAGGCTGTGATATTTATAAAAGTAGACTGTCATCTTCTTCTCTTATGGAGAAACTATTTGGTCTTAAAAACCAACCTTCTTGTTAGCTTTTCAATAGCTAGCCACTTTACCACCAGATCTCCATGAAAGTTTTGGTAGGTGATGAAAAAAGTCCACTATGGATCAAAATGACTATAATTCAGGATGATTTGCCTAATACAGTTGGCTTTATTTGCATCACCCCCACCCAATTAAAATAAATAAGCATGTTATTTTGATAGATAGATAGGTAGAATATAGATAGATGATAGATAGTTAAATAAATCATAGATAAATAGGTAGGTAAGTAGATAGATAATTAGATAATAGGTAAGTAGGTAAATAAAAGTTACAGAAAAAGAAATAAACATTAGAGGTGTTAAGGAGAGTGCTGGTTCAGTAGTAGAACTCTTGCCATCAAGCAGGAGAGCCATGTCCCACTGCATGCTAAAGCACTCCATGTACAATTGAAACATTGAAAACAATGAATCATTTTTTATAATTCATCTTAAATGCGAATTTGGTAATCTGTGACTCACTTGTCTATTACCTAAATATTCCATCTTGTACATCATCCCATCTCCCCAATTTTCCACATTAACAGCGCCAGAGCACAGTGTGTATTGACTTGATCTAATAATTTATACATAAATATAATAGTATCCTACAACTTATCCTAGAACCCAAAGTGACTGGTAGGCACCACAGATATCTCACCTACTGCTGTACCCAAGTCTGTTTTTCAAACAGAGAGCTCTGCTTGCAGAACATCTAAAAGAACATGACTCACCAACTTGGTGTCTGTTTATGGGAAAAGGTAGGGGAGTTGCTGAAAAGGGGCAGGAAGGAATCAGAAAACGAATCCTGAAGAGATTTGTTTTCTCAAATTGGGAGCAAATGATCTTTTGGTTAGGACACCCCAATTCTGCTCCCTGCAAACAAAGACAATAAAGTTCTTATTTATCTATTAAATGTAGTTCCTGCTTCATTGTCATTACCTAGTTAAAAAACAAGGATCCACCGATTTTTCAGTATATAGTGCTGTTACGAAGATGCTGAGCTCCAGTGGCTTAGTAGGTTAAGTTTTAGGCTACTAACCATAAGGTCTTTGGTTCGAACCCTCTGATACCTCCACGGAGAGAGATGAGGGTTTCTGGTCCCATAAAGATGAAGGGCATCAGAAACCAACCGGTGCTGTATTACTCTAGCCTATAACATCCCTGTGAGTCAGAATCTACTTGATGACTGTAAAATGATGACCATATCTCATCATTTCTTATAGACTGAAAACCTAGGATGAAAGACCTGACAATCCTTTCCAAAAATCAGACACAGAAAACCCTATGGATCAAAATTGCCTCAAACTGTTTTGCAAGAAGCTACCATGAGTCAGACCTGACTTTTTAAAGGTAACTAGCATCAACATTTGGATCTGTAAATGATTGAATCACAATAATTAATTATGTGATTCAGGGTTGATTACTTGCTACTTGTAAGATTTCTAGACTTGAACTTTCCTTTCATCTTTCCCACCCCTTCTATTGTCTAGAACACCTAGACTGACCGTCCACCATTCATTTGTCTTTAATTGGTTCCTTACTGTAATGCTCTATAACACACAAAATTTTGTATTCGATTAATTAATATTTCCAATGGATAGCAAATATCATGGCTGTACATTGAGTATAGAGAGAGAGTTTCCTTATCTTCATTTTCCCCTCCTTTTTGGAATTCTTCATAGTAGAATTCCTAACAAACCATCCTTTAGAACATATTGAAATCCTCTCTTCCCATCAAATAAGCTGAATAATAATTCTGAATTCCTAGGAAATATTTTGGGAACTTTCTCCAGGTGTTAGTACCTCATAGTTTTCACTAAGAAGTAGTATGTTTGAGAAAGTTTCAGATGCAAAAATAAAACTATCCTGTTTTATATGAAGTGAACCAGAAAAGCACAAATCTTATGTTTGTGATTCCTTAAGAATGGCAGGGTCAGTAGCCTTTAAAGCACAAATGATGTCTTAGACCTAGATATTACTAACAATCATACAATTTAAATAAAGATAATTTGTTGGAACATTTAAATATGTTGTCAGTTTGACAATTTACCTGCATTAAAGTTATTTAGTGAGAAAGAGAAAAAAAAGTAATGTTCGAGTAAATTTTGTTTTGTAATCTTTTATGCCATTTTCCGAAAGGCAACAAAAACAATCACAGTGAAACAATGCTCTGACCTCAATAATCACACATTGAAAATACTTTTATCTGGAAAAATCCACCGGAAGAAAGTGTGAACAGGGTGAGAACAGCTTTTGTGTGTTTTGGATAATAGTATCTCCACAGAAGGACACAAATAAAGCCCTATTAAATCTACGTGAGATTCTACAACTCTTCCTTCCCCTAAGGGTAATTCTTTGACTTGTGGGCATCAATAATTTCTGATCTGAAGCTAAAACCCAATATTATAGGCATATGCCCTTTCCCAGGGGTTATGATTTCCACTAGCCTGTGTTGTACACTCTATGACTCTGTTACAGTATACCAAAATACATTTTATTGACAAAATGACTAATGTTGTAGCCATGATTTCTGACATGACAAGGTGTGATGAAACATTTGAAGTAGAGACTAATAGCAATTTATTCTTTTTACACAAGACCACAAAATCTACTCAGCACTACCTTTTTAGAAACAAACAAAAACTCGTGGTTCAGGGCATTTCCTGGGCTGTTATTTCTTTCCTCCTGCCTTTATAAAGTTTTCCTCTAGAAAGCTAACAACTGAAAATAATTGATTCCTTAAAATGTTATTTAAATTAACATAAGAATCATAAAACCAACCTAGGGAATGCATTGGGCAATGGTCTACAAAGTCACTACTCTGAAGTAATATGCATCATCCTTTGTTTTTCTTTTGTTTTCTTTTTCCCCTAACAATAAAAAAGTGTATGGGTCCATTCACTTTGCTGTTTCTTCCTACCATTACCACCTGTCCTCAGTTGGTCTCCTAATTTTATTTTATTCTCTGAATTTTCAGTTTCAGGTAATACATTTTAATGTGCAATAAAAATTGAGAGTGTTTTAAAAATGTACTACATTGAGAACATTTGTTTCATCATTTTCTCAAATGAAATGATTATATTCTTTTGTCACATAAAATGACCCAAACGAGAGAGAAAAGTCCACTGCCTTTATATGTAGCCGTAAGATGAAGAACTTCTAAGAGCAGTGACAGGTGTAGCCATCAGCTCCTACCTGAAAAGTGTAATAATGTCAGAGTGTGGGAACCTATACTAGTGATCCCCTCAAAAAATGTATCTGTTAGCCCCGTGCAATGCTCAATGTTGAGCCAGAAAAATAGCAGGGGACTTTAGAATATTAAGGAAATATAGAATTAGGAGATAATATAATTTCCCCTGACCTTTGAAGGATCTTGCATAGAACTCAAATAGTCCCCCCAAAACAATTCAATAATGAAAATTCGATATGAAGAATTGAAATATCCAAACACTAAAAAAGACGGAAAAGCTATAAAAAGTATCTGTGATTTATGGGATCAAATAGCCAAAAGATAAGATTGCTAGCTTTCATTTGAGAATTTGAAAGATAAAGCAGGTGACACTCACTAAATATTCTCCTAATCAACAAGAAGCAGGACAAGACTGAAAGAAAAGCTCCTGCTTCTCACAGACTCCTATTCCCCCTCCCTGCAGGGGCCTTCAGTAATTGCAACTTACTGTTGGAAAGGGTACAGCGAAATAGCAATGGATCTGAGAGCCAATAGACAGTCATTTCCACAACATCCAATCCACTAATGACTCCCATTCAGAAAACACAGTACCTCAAACTCCAATAATCATTATTCTTAATAATCATGATATCTCTCTCTATAAATGTGTGTATGTATGTATATATATATATATATATATATAATAGAGGATTCACAAGTGTGGGAGGGTGAGTGAGGGAAGGGAAGAATGGGGAGCTGATTCTATGGGATCAAGTAGAAAGAAAATGTTTTGGAAATGATGATGGCAACATGTGTATAAATATCCTGGATAAAAATTGATATATAGGTGGTTCTAAGAGCTGTAAGTCTCTCCAATTAAATGTATTATTGAAAAATAACTCTCATGATAACAATGATTAGAACCAGCAAGAGATCCATCTCTCTCTCTCTCTCTCTCTCTCTCTCTCTCTCTCTCTCTCATCTATAATATCTATAATATCTCTCTTTCTATAATATCTCCTTGGGAGTTAGTCTCAGAGATGATTAATCATGGACAAGACAAGATGGCAGTGTCTGAGGAGCCAGAGAAGCCACGTGGCTTGGCCCTAATGGAGCCAGACCTCTGAAGTTGGAGAGGCCATGTGGAGACGAGAGTTAATCTTACTCTATCAATCTTTTCATTAAAGTAGGGTGTGGTGAGTACATTCCATTTTATAAATTATCACTAAATTAATGCCAATGAAGTAGTCAGGAAGATTTTATTCACATAGTCATGTCTATTGGCCCCTTAAGACTTACTGATGACAGCATTTAGACTAAATCTCCTTTGCATTCTTTTTTGTTGTTTTTAGGGCCCATCCAATCAGTTCTGATTCAGCTACTGCATAAACCCATCTTGTTAGAAGCCTTCTTCTTTACCCCTGCCCAGCTACCTTAACAAGATTGTCTGTCTTTCTTAGGGATTGGTCTCTCCTAAGGAAGTGCACTAAGGTGCTCTCTAGAAAATGTTTTCCCCTTGGGCTGAACTCCAGTGGCATAGTGGTTGAATGCAGGACTGCAGCCCATTGGCTTGGTGGTTCAAATCCAGAAGCAGCTCTCTGGGAGCAAGACTGGGTAGCTCCTATTATAACGAGAGGGCAGCGATGCCCCCCCAAAAAAGAAAATGTTTTCCCCTTCACTAATGGGTACATAATATACATAATATGGGTAAAATGTGTTGTATTCATATATATATATATATATATCAGAATCCCTGTATTATTAAATTTTCATCTTGTACTACCTTATTTATTAATTCTTTTTAAGTATTTTCTTTCCCTTACAGTGAATATTTTTGTTAATACCATTAATATGATCCAGTGAAGTACATATAATGATAGAGTTTATGGTTAATGAAATATCCCACACTATTATTGAAGATATAAGTCAAAATACATAGTATATGAAATGAGTTACATATAATGAAGGGATAAATGGAAACATTGCTTAAATTACAAAATGATAAATTGATAAATAATCAAATGATACTAAAGATAAGAATATTTTTAACAAGAGTATTTTTATAAAAATATAAATCTACTTAGTGATATGTGAAAACACTGAGTCCTTTATATTATCCTCCTTAAATAAAAAATAATAATAACAACCTGTGATAGTCTGGGTATACTAGAGAAACAAATCTCATGTGTATAAGAAATGTATATAAAGAAAACATCCCAGCCCATTCTAGATCATGACAATAGGTCTGATTTTAGCCCATACCTGATACCAGTCTATAAACACCTATAATGGCTCATGCAACACATGCAATAATGCCAAACACAGGGAAATCACAGATCAGTATGTGGAAAGTTTTGTGGGTCCAGTAGTTGTGGGAGAATCTCAGCACTAGTGTGGGAATCCATGTGGCTCCTCTAGTTCCAGAACTCTGTCTCCATAAGCAATTCTCCATGAGGCTTATCAGCAGGAAGAAGATGCAGAGTGTTGATCTGCCCTCCGATGAGCTATTTATCTCCACAGTGCCTCCAAATGAGGTCATGAAGCTTTCACCTGATTGGCAGGCTAAACTCTAACCCCTCATTCTAATAGTCTCAAGCAGAAACCAGATTATGTAACTACCACACAACCAAAACTTCTGTCTGGTAACCACACAAGACAAGTAGTTCAAAACAAACATACAATTTGTAGGAGAAAGACGAGCCTTTCTACTTTTACAAAGATTGATGGTCTTAGAAACCCATAAAAGTGGTTCTTCTCTAAAACTTCTGTCTGGTAACCACACAAGACAAGTAGTTCAAAGCAAACATACAATTTGTAGGAGAAAGACAAGCCTTTCTACTTTTACAAAGATTGATGGTCTTAGAAACCCATAAAAGTGGTTCTTCTCTGTCCTATGATGTCTCGAGGAGTCAGAATTAGCTCAATGGCAGTGCATTGGCTTACTCGAAACTTTGATATTAATGTTTTTCTTACTCATCAAACTAAACACATTCTTGAAATCAATTACAGCCAGGCTGTGCTGACTTAAGAAACAAGATTCATAAACACTCACATGTGTTTAAGAGAGAATTTTATATCAAAGGGCAATTGTACATTAAGAAAATATCCTACTCCTGTCCTGATCAAGTCCATAAGTCTGATATTACACCTCCATGTGTCAATACTAGCTTATAAATTCTTTTCTAGACTCATGCAGCCCTTCAGTGATGCCAAATGTAGGACGACCACAGGCCAGCAGGTGGAACTTGTGAATTCAGCAGTGTTGCAAGCATCTGAGCTCTGGCATGGGTTTCCACATGGCTCCTCCATCTCCAAGCATCTGGTTGCCATCAATGTAGCTCTATGTGTCTCATCAAGAGGAATTTCTCATAGGGAGACAAGCAGAAAAAGTCTGTCCCATACCCAGGGAGGAAGAGAGGATTTCCCCAAATCCTCAGGAGAATAAGCGCACACAGAGGCCTCACTGGCTATGACTTTATTGAGATGCTAGACTTCACCCCTTCACAAGTTGACTATATAACTGCCACAATCACGCCCTCAGACTCTTTTCTCTATCTAATGTCACCAATCATACCCTTTCTCCTTAAACCTAGGTTTATTTAATTTGGATCTCAAAATATATGATTGGGTTCATGAAGAAGAGACTATCTTCTACATTAAGAATCTCTGATATTAGCAAAAGGTAGAGAAGTTTGAATCACGTTAAAAGTAACCAATGGTTAATATTTCATATTAGTCCCTAATCTCTCTATAAGGATCTCTGGTGACATTTTGGAGTCTCCATAGGAGCCTAGATAAGCCTGCTCCTGTAAATTTTTATAGCTTAGTTAGATAACATCTCAATCAGAATTTACTTGATCTCATGTGTTTGTTTTTGTTTTTAATCTCTTTATAATCTCTACTCTACCTAACTTTTCTTAGTATTTGATTTTGGGGAGGAATCAAATGGCCTTCCTATATTGACATATGAGTAACCCAGAGAAGGATAAGAATTCCAGAACATTGCTTTATACTCTTCAATCCATGCATGAACCAAGAGACACTGATACATAGTAAAAGAGCATACTGCATGGTTGAAAAATCAGGAAAGTTATTTCCCCATACTTACTTACTTACTTACTCAATCTACATGCTGAGCAAGTACTCTGAGAAGTGGGGCTATTTAATAAGAACTGAATATCAGGCATATGAGAAATATATAATATTCATATGACATAACCTTGCTTGTTGAAAGTGAGGAGGACTTGAAGTATTTTCTGGTGAAGATCAAGGATTGTCACCTTCAGTATGGACTCGGCCTCAATGTAAGGAAAATATTAATCTCCACAACTGGACCAATAAAGAGGGTCATGATAAATGGGGAAAAGAGGAAAGTCATCAAGAATTCCATTTTTCTTGGATTCACAGTCTGTTGCACAGAGTGGCAACAGCTAAGATATCAAAAAAAGATGTTACATTATGTAGATTATCCTGTGCCAAAAGGTACTGAAGAACAAGGATGCAACTGTGATGGCTAAAATGCCATCAAATGATGCCAGAAGCAAATCAGGGTCCTGTCAATCATCTCCAGTGAAAGTTAGATATTGAATAAGGAAGACAATGAGAAACATGAACATTGGAATGACGGGGTTGGACCCATTGGAATGAAGGGGTTGGCGAAGACTATTGACAAGAGTGGGGACTGCCAGAACAAACAGTTCTGTCTTTGAAGAGGTTCAGCCAGAATAATCCTTGGAAGTGGGGGATAATGAACCTTCATAGTTTGGACATGTCATCAAAAGAGTTCAGCCCCCTGAAGAAGACAACTTGCCTGACAAAGTGGTGGTCAGAGGAAAAAGAAGACCCTCAACAGCATTATTGATCCAATGGCTACAGGAGGGGGCTCAGACCAAGCAAACACGGTGATGATGCAACTAGGCCATGTGATGTGCTGTTCTGCGATGTGCTGTTCTGCTGCACACAGGTCACCATGAGTCAGAAGAAACTCAAAGACACCTTGTGCATAGAGAGGAACTCGCCTGGAATAAAGCATATGGTCAGATTCCAGTGACTTTTGTCTAGTTTCAATATCTTTATGTAATCATGACAATGAAGTGGCAAATGTGCATATTTCTCTCACAAATGATAAAAGCGGAGGTGCTGAAAGCATATTTAAATACTCCTGCTTTTAGGGTTAGGGTTAGGATTAGTATAAAAAAATACTCCTGCTTCAGATAATAAGTTACAACAATCTTTGGAGAACAGTAATCTGTTAAACAACTGCAAAATATCTGTCCTTTTACTTATGCCATGCTTTGTCTGGAACAAAATCCCTGCAGTATTTGACCCTAGAAAGATGCAAGCCTCAGAATTCCTACATAGGGTCACAAAGAATTGGGATCAATTTAATCTCATTATGTCTTTTTTTCCCCTCTTTTTCTTTTATTTTTGTGATGCTGGAAGCTATGCCAATTGTTCTTCCCAGGTACACCAATGCTGGCCAAGTTTCCCTGGGGAATTCTAAGACTAACAGAGTGGGAAGATAGGCCTAGCTATCTACTTCTGAAGAGTAACACATGAAGCCTTATATTTTACAAGGACACATTGTTTAACCTACTTGCCATGGGCATTCCATCCAGAAGAGACAATGTCTAGAGACAGGCATGATGTTTGGGGAAGCTCAGGGCCAGTAAGAGCAAGGGGGATTTTCAGTGTGGTGAGCAGGCATAAAAGCTACAGATATGAGCTATAACGTTCGGGCACTTTTAAACACTGCACAGTACCGGGGGATGTTTTGTTCTGATGTACATTAAATTAACATGAGCTTGGGGGACGGGGTGTCTTGACAGTTTTTCTATCTATTGTTAATTTATTAATTTAAATCAACTATAAAGATATTTTTTCTGTAGAATGGAAGACTACCCAGGGTTTCTATATATCACCTCCAAGATGCTAAATTACCTTTACCTTTTCAATAGGAACATGATTTAATTCTTTAGTTCAGAATTATTCATGTCACATGCAATGCCTGTATTATTTAACTCCCTTTTAAGTAGAATGTTAAAGGAACTTTTTTTCATGTAGTGAGATTAATAATTGTGTTACGTTTTTATTTTACTATTGTTATCTTGCTGATATGGGCAGTCATTTCCGTCCATCTGTTAACTTCTCTCTCAGCTAAATGGCTTATTTATGATTACATCAGAATCTATAATTTCCTTGACTTTAGCAGCTGTGTGGTCTTTGAATTCGTAAAATGTCTCTCATTTTTATCATGGTGTGACATATTTTATGTGAGATGTCATCATGACCTTTTCTTTATCTAAATAATTTAGAATGGAATGTCTTTGAATTAAATAGAAGTTTCTATAATTCTAGTTTGCTTATATTATATCGATTAAATTTCCATGTGTTTCTTCTTTACAAAATGATAAGAACTAGACATAGGATGAGTATCCCTTTCCAAAAAAAAGTGGAATAAAAACTTCATGGGGCAAGCTTTGTGCACATTTTTCCCATCAGGCAAGCCTCCACAACTCACTCTGGGTTAGTGCACTCAGTGGTGTCACCTGGTAAGATTCTCTCTGGTCACAGTGAATTTTTTCTTGAAAACAGTTTCACTTTAACCTCATTTTTCACCATGGCTGATTTAAGAGTACAGCGTGCAGCTCTGAAATTGTCTTTCTTCTTTTGGAAAAATGTCGCAGAAACTGTTGTGCTGTTGAACACACCTCACAAGGACAGCACTATATAAAAATCTCATTTAAAAGTGGTTTTCTCATTCCAATCATTCTGGGTTTCAATCAACTTCCTGAATGGATTAAAATTCTGACAGAATTTGTACTTGTACATGTGTGCGTGAAGAACAATGATGGACTATTGAAGAGACTGGGGGCTTATCTGAATTCTCTTGGATCTTGTTTTTGTGAATTTTCATAGAAGATTTGGGAGTGAGAAGGCTCACCGTAAAATCAGGTTCTGACTGGCCAGCCAAAAGAATGCCGACTAGACACATTCTATGCTTCCAAAGAACCACTCCAAAACAACCCCGGCTTTCTGAACAAGGTCATTTCTGGTAGCAAGACACGGTGCTATTGCTATGACACTGAAACCAAACATCAGTTAAATCAGTGAAAGACTTCACTCCCCAAAAGCTTAACAAGTGAAATGAAAAATCAAGAAGATTCTCACTTTTTTTTTTTTTGGGGGGGGGGGAGTGTGAGGGATATAGTAACTTTGAAGATTGTTCCTAAATGTCAGACAGTTTGTAGCAGACATATGCTTATGGTAATTTCTTGATTGAGATGTAAGGGTGGAGTCTAGCCTGGTAATCTGGAGTTAGCCATTGAGTAGCCAATGAGGCCTCTGTGTGAGCATAGCTTTCTCCTGATATGCCTGGAAAATTTAGTGATATTTCCCTTGTGAAGATGAGAAGCTATCTCCCCAGTTGTTGGGAGTTAGTTTCAGAGGTGATTAATCATGGACAAGACAAGATGGCAGTGCCTGAGGAGCCAGAGAAGCCACGTGGCTTGGCCTTGATGGAACCAGACCTCTGAAGCTGGAGAGGCTATGTGGAGACCCCTGCCAGCACTGAGTTGCTTCTGCCACCACTGGATGCTGTTGATGAACCCTGAGCCCTAGAAATGAGGAGCCATGGGGAGACCCCTGCCAGCACCGGGATTCTGCACCCAATGATCTGTGACTTTGTGAGCTGGAAGAAGACATTATAGACTGGTATTGGGCATATGGGCTAATATCAGACTTATGACTTTGAACTGGACTGGGTTGGGATGTTTTCTCAGTGTTTCATTTCTTTTGTAAATAAACCCTTTCCTTATATCCATATGCATGTGTATGAAATTTGTTCCTCTAGTCTAACCTGGACTAACATAATCAAGCTTTCTATTTAGAGGTTCTGAAAAGATTGTGCAATAGTGTGCATCAGGCATCTAAGACCCAGAACAAGATCACACCCAAGATGAATGGGGGTGGGGGTGGGGTGGGAGCATGGAAAAGAGACCCAGTGCTCAACTGTAGACAATTGAATCCCTCACAGCGGGATCACAGGGAACAGATAAACCAGTTAGGGTGCCAAGTATCACTGATAGAACACACCACTTTCCTCTAGCTCTTTTGGTGCTTCCTTCACCCAATATTATTGAGTTAGTCCGGGTAGACTAGAGGAACAAATTTCAGAGACACACATATAGGCATAAGGAAAGGGTTTATATACAAAAGAAATGTGACACTAAGAAGGCATCCCAATCCAGTCCAGTGCAAAGTCATAAGTCCAATATTAATCCATATGCCCAAAGTCAGTCTAAAAAGTCTGCTTCCGACTCAGGAAGTCACAGGTCAGTGGGTGCAGAATCCTGGGGCTGGCAGGGGTCTCCCCATGGCTCCTTGCTTCCAGGCCTCAGGTCCATCAACAGCATGCCACTCCAGCTTCAGAGGTCTGTCTTCATCAGGGTAAAGCCGAGTGGTCTCTCCGCTGGCTCCTCCAGCATCACGGAGGCTGCATCTTTTGTTACCTGTGGTTAATCATCTCTGAAACTAACTCCAAACAACTGGAGAAGATAGCTTCTCATGTTCACGAGGAAAACATCGCAATATTTCCCTGGAGTCTCAGGTGAAAGCCATGCCCACATAGAGGCCTCATCGGCTACTCAATGGCTATCTTCAGATCAACAGGCTAGACTCCACCCCTATATTTCAATCATAAAATTAACATAAGCACATGACTGCCACAATTATAATGTCAATTCTACCTTAATCATATTAGAGCAGAGCATGCATGCACACTGCAACAGATAAGAGCCAGCAACACAAGGAATCTGGGCTAGATCAACCCTTCAGGGCCAGCAAGGAGAGTAGAGATACTGGAGGATTAGGGAAGAATGGGGAGAGCTAGGAGGAATTGATCACAAGGATCAATCTAGATTCCCTCCCAGGGGGACATACAGCATAAAAATGGGGGTGGTGTGATGGAGGATGATGTAAGGTATAGAAAAAATAGTCTATAAGTTATTGAGGGTGCATGAGTGAGGGTGGAGGGGAGAAATGGGGAGCTGATAGCAGGGTCTCAAGTGGGAAGAGGATGCTTTGGAAATGATGATGGTAGATTATGTGCAAATGTTCTTGACACACTGTATGAATGTGTGGCTTGTGATAAAAGATATAAGTGTCTCTAATAAAAGAATATTTCAAAAGGCCTCATTTGTGGCAGAGAGGAGAAGGTTTTAGCCATAGCAACAATGCACCTGCTCATGCAGCCACCTCATTGTGCCAATTTTTAGCTAAGAACAGCATGCCTCTCTTGCTCCATAAACCTTACTCACCTGACCTCACTCCCGTGACTTCTTTTTGTTTCCAACAATGAAGAGGGACATGAAAGGACAGCAATTTGATGACATAGAAGAGAAGAAAAAAGAACACAAGCAAGGGAGGTACTGTCAGTCATGCAAATAAATGAGTTTGAAAATGGTTACAAGAACTATGGAGAATTCAGGACAGATGAATCCTTTAGGAGCAGGGGTGAAAGTGGTGATACTGGGAGTGTGGAGGGAAAGTGCAGTAGAAAGGGGGGATGGATTATAAGGATCAACACATAACATCCTCCCTGGGGTAAGGACAACAACAAAGTGGGTGGAAGGAGACATCAGACAGTATTCAATATGACAAAATAATAATTAATTATAAATTATCAAGTGTTTGTGAGGGAGGGAGGAGCAGGGAGTGACGAGAAATATGAGGAGATAATACAAAGGGCTTAAGTAGAAAGAAAACATTTTCAGAATGATTATGGCAACAAATGTACAAATGTGATTTGCATACAGTGGGTGGATGGATGGATGGATACATGGATGGATTATGCTAAGAGTTGTATAAGCCCCCAATAAAATGATCTAAAATTAGAAAAAATGTTTTCAATAATGAAATCACAGATCTCACAAATGTATTAAATGTAATGGAGAATGCTGTGAAGGTGATAAAGTTTTTGGTGAAAAAAAAAAAGCAAAATATAGCTTTGAAAAGAAAATTCTGGATTTTGGATGGTAGCCCAATATATATTCTAGATGTAACTTAATAGAGTAAATACTGAATCAATTATACTTTATCAATCAATGAAAACACATAAACATCATACCTTAATTTAATAAGATAAAACTCAGCATTTCCACAAAAACAGTTACATGATGACATCCATATTATCAACCTTAAAGCCAAATCCACTGCCACTGAATCAATTTTGACTTATATTGAGACTCTATATTGTTTCTGAAGCTGTATACATATATGGCAATAGACAGTCTAATCCTTCTGTGAAGCAGTAGTTGGTGAAAACACACATAATGGGAGGAAAAAATTAAGGAAAAATGAGAAATGGACAAAGTGGCTATGGACAAAGATTTTGAAGCAATGTGGTCAAGAAAACACAGTCACCTCTGACAGCTGTGGCCGTCAGCGAGCAGAAACATGCTTGGCCTGCTTCGTTACCAAAAAGAATAGCTTGTCCTAAAATACACGTCAAGATACATTGCACGATTGGACACTTCTATGCTCAGATATATTGCTCATCTTTACAAAAATGTCATAGGCTAATTAGGAGGAAGTCTAACACTGTATGTTTTGCAGGATAGGATTATGACCTATATTTTTGTCTTTCACTATTCTTAGTAGCTCCTCGTTAAACACAAATTGGCTTATTCTATCACACTTTGAGCAAAACTGAATCGAAGTTTTATATTTCAGTTGAAATTTTGACACTTAATTCCTATCATTTTCATTTGAAGAGGTCAAGAGCACATTTTTTATTCGTCAGTGGAAATCTACTTCTAAAACTAGCTAACCAACTAGACTTCCTTTTATTTCGGAGCATAATTAAGCCTCTCCACTCTAGTGTTCGGATGAACTGACCTAATTGCGGTTTAATTTTGTCAATCATAGCAAAAAGTTATGGAATGTTACTAACCAGATAGTATTAATTAGTGGAGCATTGAATTATTTAGCATGCTTTTTACCTTTATCATTTAAAGAATTATTATAACTAAGGGCAGTAATTCTGGGTACATTAAAATCTTCTCCCTCAAAACATCCTTTGTTCTCTGACACTATCATTTGCTCTGCTGTACTTGTATGCGAGTGTAAACAGGTACTAGGTTTTTAGACATACTCCACAACAAGGCACCTAGGGCTGGAAAAGACAAACAAACTACAAAATTTAATTTGCAAAGCATTTCTTGACTCTCAAGCACGTGATGGAAATCTTCCAGGAATAGCAAAGGCCAAACGCATTGATGCCATTTCAATTTACAGGCAGGAAATCCAGGATAAATCTTGGTACAAGAGAAAGCACAATATCTATATCATAGATATGAATTCATAATTTCTGCAAAGAAAGTAACTCAAAGTCAAGGCCATGAACATTGTTCTTAGAGGAGCTAAACAACAAGCTGTCATTAAGAAAATCAAAATATTTGTAAATTACAAAATCGACATCAAATTTCTCCCAGTAAGACCTTTATTTTTCTTTACATAAAAAGGTAAACCTGGGGACCTTATCTTTTTCTTTGCATTTGAATAAACACATGACCTAAGCATCAGAGTGAGCCTTTGTAAGGCATCCATATTCCAGAGGCTGTCAAACTAAATTGTAATTTGGAAGCACTTGAAAGAATTCAAAATACAAGAACCCCAAGTCAGCGGGTTTACTTTGCATTGGTGTTATGTGTATTTGAGCCATTGCATAACTTTTTGTGTGTGAAAATTATAGGGTTTATATTATTAAGATAATGAATATCAATTTTCTAGATAGTTTAGGAATGGTGCCTAGGCATTGAAATAAAATCTTATTCTAGTTATATTTATACTTAATTATTTTGGGCTAGCATTATATTTTTTTAGGAGAATCTACTTACCTGATCTGTTTACTTCAGCCACTAGAATGTGAGATCTATTCTTTGTATATGTACATATCTAATTAAACCTATTTGGTTTATATCTAGCCTCTATATTGAGAATGAACTGGGGAGCATTTCAGAATGAACATTATATACAAAGAGATGGCAAAAAGTTTGTGAAAAATATCCTATTAACTATTCTTTTCTTTCTATAGAAAAGCAGGAGGATTTCTGATTATGTTCCATCCTCACAATTGTTCCAAAGTTTAAGGCCATTTTTGGAGTCACGGTGCAAATCCATCTCCTTGAAGGTCTACTTCTTTTTCAGTGCCCCGCTACTTTACCCAGCACGTTGTCCTTCTCCAGCCACTTGGTTCTTTTGACAACATGTACAGCATATGGAAGACTAAGTCTTGCCATCCTTGCCTTTAAGGAGCAGTCTGGGCATAATTCTTCCAAGACAGATTGGTTTGTCTTTTAAGAAGACCGTGGTGTTGCAATTTTCCTCTCCAGAACCACAATCCAAATACATCAATACACCTTATTAAATGCTCAACTTTCACATCAATATTAGGACATTGAAAGTACCATGGCATAGTTTATGTCTCAAAGTGGCATCCTTACTTTTCAATATTCTAAACAGGTCTTATGCAGATTTCCTAATGCAAATTGTCTTTTAATCTCATGACTCCTGCTTTGATTAGTACCATTGATTGTAGTTCCAAGAAACACAAATTGTTGACAAGTTCAACCTTTTCTCCACCTATCTTCATGTTACCTATTGATGGAGTTTTGAGGATTAGGGTTTTCACAGACATGTACTCTCTATTGAAGGCTGCAATTATATATATATATATGTATATGTATATATATAATCAGCAAGTGCTTCAAGAGATAAACATAAAAAACTCATACTTATTATGTCTGTTCTAACAAAGATTTTATCTCAGAAATTCTATGTTGATTTGCTATGAGACAGAATTTTCTTGATGGGAATAGATTTCAATTGGGTTACTCTGCTGTATCCCAAGTTGCCGTTGAGGGACTGGAACATGTATATCTCACCCAGCTTGCTTCTCAATGAAGTTCCAGTCTCAGTACCTTAGAGACTACACCCACCTTTTTGGCTGCAATGTTCACTGCAGAGCATCTACTATGGGGTCATTTCAATACAATTTCATTAAAATGTACTATAAAAAATTGTTCAGATTACAGTTATTATATAAAGGCAATTGGCTATTTATCACCTATGTACTTTGTTTATAAGAAGAAAGTAAAATGAGTGAAGGAATGCTTATTGTAAAAGTTGGCTATTTCAAAAAAAAGTTGGCTATTTCTTGCTTTAGGCAATATAGATATATCTCTCTTAATTCCTTATATTGTTACTCTATTTGTATCTTTGCTTTGTATTTTGATGGTCCCTATGTTATTAGAAATAACATTGGCTTGATAATATTTAGCAAAGGGAGAATGGTTTCTGATTCTGGGATTTTTCTGCCCAATAGCAGAAATAATTGAATCCATATTTTCAACCACATATCCTGGATTTATCTCCTTGTTCTTTAGTGCTATACATCCAGCTCTACAAGAGCAGCACTTTTCAAGAAGAAAGGGTGTCTGGGAGACTTTGTAGCTCCATTTAGGTAGCTATTGTCGTGTTTTCATATAAAAAGTGAGCTCTATTCACTAGCCTGAAATCCCAGGGTGCAATATATGGTTAAACACTGTACAACGAACTGAATAATTGAATTGTTTGAATCCACCTAAACATGCCTTCAAAGAAAGGGCAGACCCATTTGTCTGTGTCTGCAATTACTTACTATGACTTGGAAACACTGGGGGTGGGGGGCAGTTTTGCTTCAGCCTGTAAGTTTCTAGGTGTTAGAATCCAAGAAAGGGCATTGCTTGTTTCCGCTCTTCCTCTCATAAAGAACTAGAAACTATATCATCAGGGTTTTTTGAGGATTTGCCTGGTGTTAAGGCACTTGTTTTAAGAAAGCTGCTTTTGTGTGTATGTGTGTGTGTGTGTATAAAATATGTGGAGATATATATGTATATATATATATATATATATATATATATGATCTAGTGGTCATCATCTGGAACTATTGACCAAGGAGTTTAGTCTAGTCAGTAACTGGTACTAAAAATATCAAGAAGCTTTCAGTCTCTTTACTTGGCAGCAAGTAGAGAGCACTCCATGGTCCTCAGGAAGCCTGCAGGGAAAACGCACACATTGCTGTAAGTGAATATGTGTCCATTGCCCGCGAGTCCATACTCTCCTAGTAAGTGGGTATACATGGGGAAACAAAACCCCAGATCATACCATTTGATTTTTGGTTTCTGTTTTGTTTTTGGGGGGGCATCACTGCCTCTGGTGGTCGTGGGAGCTACCCAGTGCCGCTCCTGAGAGCCGCCGCTGGATTTGAACCGCCAAGCCTGCGGGCCGCAGTCCCACACTCAACCACTTACGCCACCGGGCTCAGGCCCAGAACAGACCATTTGAAATGCTGATTGCTTCGGGATAGTAAATGTAAACAAGGCTGAGGAATGTAAGCAGGAAATCAAAAACAAAACCAAGAAACAACTTGAGAATTTGACCCCAAACCTTGCCATCTTGCAGCTGGTTAATATCTGGGCAGTGGTTTCAATGAGAGTGACAACAACATGGGTCCTGTGTGCCACCGGGCCTCTAAAGATGCACAGGACTTCACTCATTTACGCTTCGTATTAACCGTGAACAACGCATACCAGGGTCTTTTTATTTTCAGGTGAGATTTTTGAAGCAATAGTTAGGCGCCATGAAGTCGTCTAAAAGGTAAAATGAAGCAAGAGCCAAGCCCACTGACACAGAGTGAGACTCTCTAAGGAGAGAGTACAAGGTCTCCATCCGGGTTTCTTGATCAAATGCCAACCTTGAGGTTAGCCAGCCAACCTACCACTCTCTACACCACTAAGGGACTTTCCAGTGGTGCAAAGGAAGCTCCAATTCTGTGAAAGGAGTCTGTCCCAGGGGTCCCAAGTCCCTCACTGGGATAAAACACCAGGTTGTCATCCCTTTTTTCAGTGTTGGAACTGAGTTATCACTTATTCTTCACCCCATGTGCCACCAAGACGCCTTTCCGGAAGCAGCGGAAGTAAAATAACCGGATCTAGGTCCGACATCTCCCAAGTGGCAGCAGCCCGAAGAATCACATCAGTCTGCCTAGTCTCAACCGACAATCATGCCACATTTTTACCTCTTTGAAAGTCAATGTGATCATGTACAATTGTACATAATAATGAAATATATCATCTCAGTGATCTTGTATAAATTTATAATGGAGTCAATGACAGACATAGTATGTTGGAGGCCACAGCATACTGTCGAACAAGCAGAGACCCTGGAGTGAAAGAATGGTTCTCGTCTGACTTGACACATATGAAGTGAACTAACTGAATCATTTCTGAATCGTTAGACACCTCATATTTTCAACTGGAAAAGGCTATGAAATAGGCTTTTGCTTTGCTATGATTAACTAAACTTATTGGCACAAAATTGGAATTTAAATAAAGGGATAATATATTAAGAGACTGCTTAGTTCCATAAGAGTCTTGTTTTTCTCTCCATTAGTGTTCTTTCTCTCACTTCTATCTTCAATTATTTGTATCCCTCAACAAATATTTAATGAGTTCTTGTTAGGTAAACAGTGACAAACATCTTCTTCTGTGGGGATGCATTAGTAGTATGATTCTCATTATTATTCATTGAGTTAATTAATAATAGTTGTGCACTTTACAATGAATAATTGTTGTACACATTTTAATTATCACTGTAAGTAAATAAATAATAAGAATTTACTTAGCTACTATATATGCTATAATGAAAACAGATGAAGCACAAAATATATCCCAACCCTGAAGTTTACATGTAAAAGAGAAAAATAAAAATATTTATGAAAAGCCATTTACGAAAACTGTTTGCTTTGTATTTGCTTTTGGAGTGAGTTAATAGATTCAAATATATTTATTTTTTAAAGAGAAAAGATATATATTTTAATCAGTCTTATTTATCTACTGAAATACATCAAGAACTGTTTTCAAAATGAGTAAAAATTATTTTATCTGGTATGTAATATAATCCATTCAGTACTTCTTTTTAAGGATTAGAAATGAAACAGTTCTATGCTGACAAGAAATACAATGTAAAAATAAAGTGAACATATTTGCCCATCTTTATTTATTATTTATATTTGGTTATTTTTATTAAGTTTAAAAATTTTAAAAGGCTACTATTCCCACGAGAAACATAGTCATTTATTATGGCCAATGTAGAAATACTCAAAATGGCAAAGAACAAAATTTAAAAATCAGCTGCAAGTGTTCTACCCAGCATTTTATTTAAGCATTATAAACCAATGTGTTTACCTTGCATGTTCCAGAAGGTTCCTTCCTACCTAGATCAAAGAGCTCATGACAGACATGCAAAACTAAAATTATGGATGACAAACCAAGATTCTATTCTTTCTTAATTATTATAATCATAGTTCAATATCCTTCAAAATACAGAAAAGTAAACAAAAAGAACACATTCATCTTCATATTCTCAGAGGGAGTAATCAAATAGTTTCCCTATTTGTTTGCTTTTTTCTGTCTTCGAATATTTTCAAGTGATATGTTTATTACAGCAGTACCGATATACATCTTGATTGTGTCTAAAATAATTCTCATACTTGATAGCTCCTGAAGAAAAATTGGGCAAACGATGTACTCTCTAAAGTTAAGCTAAGAAAGCAAACATTGGTTGAATTTAAAAGTGAAATATTTTTTCTCAGAGTTCATTTTATCTCTCTCAGAAAGCCCTATATTCAATGAACTTCTTTTGATATACTAAAAATCCACAGGTAGGAATACAGTTGGCTAGACACTTAATTTGAAAATTGAATTGTTTGCCCAGTCACAATGGAGAATGTGCTATATTAGTTGAGCATTTTAGGAAGATGTTATTAGACCACGGGCCTACACTGGGCCTGTAAGATCTGAACTAAATTCTTCCACTAATCATCCAATAGACTGTCCCTGTGCACCACCTTACATTTTCAATATGTTGCTTTATACACCACTAGACGGAAAGTTAATTAGAAGTGCTCTCCATAGACGTGTATTCCCAGACTTGTCTAGAGACAAGTTGAAATGGAGAAAATAGCACTGCCACCTTGTTTCTGGTGCTCTAGGGTAGTCACTGCTAGCGCTTGTCTTCGCGGGCTAATGCCTCCAAAAGTCTTGCTGCCCACAATGTCAGTTTTTGAATGTTAGCAGCAATCTGTTTTAAGAATGTAATGAATAGCCTGTGGGAACAAAAGGGGGAGAAATGCAGTTTTACAAATTTCCAAATTGCCATAGCTCACAATTGATGTTTATTTTATTTTAATATTACTGCCAATGTGTTTTGCCGAGTGAAATAAATTCAGCACTAATGAGCATATTTTGAAAGTTTAAAAACACAATTTAATAAATGATTCAATGTAATCACTACAAAAACGACTCTAAGGGACAGAGGCATCGTTGAGAAAGAGGAAAACCAGGAGGAAGCAAAAGAGGGAAAAAAGTAGGTGAAGGCAATTATAAATTTTACGTTAGCGAATAATCAAAGGGTCCTCGTTTCTATTCAACAGAACAAAGTCTCTTGCCAAGTTGTGCAATGACAAAGCTGGGTCAATTTTGTTATGAAGAATAAATAAACCTAATTATAAAAATGTCCTCGACAAGTGCGTTGAATTAATCTGCTATGCCACGGTACATAATAGAACTTACATAGGTTAGTCTCCGCACAATCTGTGCTTCTTTCCCTTTCATAAAAGGGACTATGGTTGGCACCTGTAGACAAATCTCAACTGCAAGCCCAAAGGTCAGGAATTGAAACCCGGTACTCAGAGGTAGAAAGATGTGACAGTCTGTTTTGGTAAAGATTATTGCCCTAAAAACTCTGAAGTCAATTTTACCCCATCTTAAATTCAATGTCTCAAGACTCAGTAAGCTAGGCAAAGATGGGCTCACTCTGCTCACTTGCTGATCTGCAATGAAAATATTAGTATTTTTTCATGACATTGAATTCTGCTTTTAAATATGATGACATCTGTTTCTTTCACATCAACTTTTGCAGAATCAAGACCTCTTTTAAATTTATAATTCTTGACAAGGATGTCATATCTAGTTTAACAATCAAAGTAGGCAGAGCCTGGCTTGTAGTTACTTATTAATTGGAGCTAATTGCTACATGTGTTTCCTTGTTTTGTTTCTAACCACAGATGTGGCAAAATGCATGTGAAATTGGTCTCTCCAGATTGGTAACTATGTACAAGTAAGCCAGTGCTTCCCTTGCCTATTGGACGAGCTAACTCTGTTTGTAGGGTGACTGTGCTGGAATCAATGCAACAGCAACAGAGGGTGACAATACATATATTTTAATGAGGTGATACTATAAAATGAACATATTAGGCAACATAAACATATTTGCATATAAAGTTGTCAATATGTTAACATGACAATATTTTGAAAAATAGGTATAATAAAAGTTTATTCAAATGAATATATATTTTAACATTTCAAAATACAGCTGCATTGTTCTTTCTTTGTCATATACTTAATAGAAAACACAAATATATTTGCATTAATTTTTTTCTTATGGGATGAGATACAAATATACTTTTCTCCGTATTCTCTTTCAAATAGTAATTGGTTTATCAAAATTATATCTTAAGTGGTTTTCCAGGAAAAATAAAATAGAGGCAGTATAAATATATTATTAAAATAAATATTATCTTTGTTGTGAAATAGGACAAAATTTTACATTTTTTACATCTCAGTGGATATTTGCACAGAGATGATCTGAAGAAGTTGTGATTCAAAAAGATTCCACTTTTTATTAAATTTTCAGTTATCCATCATGTTTTGTGTTCTTTGCCTACTGGTTTCATATTCACGTTTTTAACAGTAATTAAACTATCATTGAAATTCTCTGTCCTGTTCACCATTCTTTCTTAAAACTTGTTCCATTATAGTTTTATCCCACCCTGAGAGAGGAAGGGTAACTGGGTGGATCTCCTCCAGAATGCCCACTTAATAAAGAAGTGGGTCTTCTGCAAAGTTCCTTAGGAATGGAATAGGATCCAATGGATAGAACTATCAACCTTCAGCATGCCAGAGTCTACAGAAGCAGCCCACCTGATTATCTGAGAGGAGAATTTGATGCTTTTCCAAACATGCATTACCACATCGGTAATCCTGCAGCCAATTTTCTATATTACGGTTTTCCGATTTGGACCCAAGCCCACTGATCACAACAGGAAAATGATCGGTGTTACTCCCAATCACCTAAAACTGAGTTAGCAGGATTGGGGTAGTGCCAAGTTCCTTTCTTACTGCAGTGGCCTGTGGCCACATTAACAGTCCCTCTTTTATCATCTCAAATCTTTTCTCAATCTCTAGAATAGCTCATTTATATTTACCTACATATTAAGCACTCCTTGTAGTCCTTTTTTCTGCATCACATTTGAAATTGCAGTCTCTAAACTTAAAAGTGTCTCAGTTGGATCATCGACTACACTTTTGACAGGTCCAAAATGAACTTTTAATATTTCATGACTTTCAGTAAATCTTGTAATTAATGTATATTAATTAATTTACATTCACCAGCTCAAATCTCACATCTAGACAGAAAATTTCTTTATTCAACTAAATTCTCAATTTTATAAGAGAAATATGAGAAAATGTAGGGTTACCTTCCTTGTTGTAGATTGCTAATCACATAATATCTAGATCACCAATTACTACCACAAGTTACTAATTCCAAAGTCTCCTACCTCCAGCTTTACCCTTCAGCAGATTTTCCAACATCAGTAAATGGGGCAACATATTTTCCAACTGATCAGTTGACATTATCCTTGACATATATCACTTGACATTATCCTTAACCTCCATTTATTACATCATCATATTTCTAATCTATAAGAAAATATGTTGACCATTATAAAATATATCCATAATACATCTCATCTTCACTACTTTCACTACTACCTTTCTAGTAAAAGAAACCACTATCTCCTTTTTGACTTCTTTCCTATTCAAACATAGCAACATAACAATGGGGCTTTAAGCAATCCACATGCTTTTATTAGACACCAAAGGATTTGCTTTCTTGTTTTCTTCTTATTTCTGCTTACTCTTATCTATCAGAGGTCATCTTATAAAGAGTTCTCATATAGAATAGTCAATCTCTCCCAGTAACTTTTTTAATACATTGACTGCTATTTCTTCATTATTTTCATCCCAACTAGTAATATATGTGAAAAGGTAGATTGCAAATTTTCTACATTAAGTCAGAATTGTAGGAGAACTTAACCATCACTACCATCAAGTGATTTTGTACTCCGAGACCCTACATAGGATTTCAGAGCTGTAAGTATTTTCAAAAGCAGATACTCTTCACTTGTGCAGGAAACCTTTTGGTTATATTAATCAACACTTACTTAGCTCTACCACATGGTTCTTTTATTTTCTTTCAGGCACTTTTTAAAATTCTTGTACCAGTATTTGCTACATCAAAGACAATCTCACTGAATATTTAAGAATCTTGCTTTGAATTTATTTGAAAACAGAAGGCATTTAGATATGAAAATTCAACTATGTTGCACATTCTAAACAAGTACATCTTTAATGATAATCTATAGTAATTAAAAATCATTACTAATATTTTTCACTAAATGTACTTTTCAATATAAGAAAGAGAGGAAAAAGCAAAACTCCTGATGGTGAAATGAGCTAAGCATTAGGCTACAGGTTGATGTTTCTAAGTTATCTCTTGATGCAACGTGAACAGAGCAGGCAGTCGGCTTAGGCCCCAGAACTATAAAGAACATCAATGGGAAAATAGGGACAAACTTAAGGACCCCATAGACTCACTTAAATATAATAAAGGGAATATATATGGTAGTTGATTAAACATATGATTGACACTTACTAAAAGGATGACACCTATGTCCATCTAAAACCAAAAACTAATAAGCAAGCTCATTACCATTGAGTCAATGTTGACCCACGGTGACCCTAAAGGATAGAGTGGAACTTCCCCACATATATTCCTGAGACAGTAACTCTTCATAGGAGAGGAAAACCCTATACAACTCTTTATAGAAGTAGAAAGTCTCGTAATAAACCCACAGAGAAAATGTTGGTTTCCAACTGCTGACCCTGCAGTTAGCAGCATGAGGTATAATCATTAGCCATCCGACCCCAATTTTCACATGGAGGATTCATCAAAGGAGAGGAAGAGGATTCACAGCGTGGGAAAATGTTTTGACAATGGCACAATGTCTGAGACACTAGTTTTTCATAGCTCTAAACAAGTGCAAGCCTCAATAAGGACAAGACCGGTAACCAAACTGAAAAGGAGGCAAAGGATCCTGGCCCACCGAGCCTTCAGATTGCTATTCCAACTGAGAACAGCCAATGCACAGAGAGGACCATATGGCCAGACCCACTATGGACCATGGCATCCCTCGCTGACACAAGGCGCTAAGGGACATCAAAGGAGAAACCAGGTTGGGATAGTGCCCTGTCTGATCCAACCACACTATGACAGAACTCTAAGGGTGTGCAACAGAGCATGGAGTTTCTGAGTTAGTGTCCAGGATATACTTTGGGGACAGGATGTGATACCCTATCAGACTCAACCAGGGAACACTCCTGATGGTCAACGAACAGACCTTGAACTATTTACTTGTTTTTATTTTATTATTTCTTACATATATATTGGACGTTGGGGATTTTTTGTTGTTATTATCATTGTTATATTTTCTTTGGTTCCTTCATCTTAGGGTGCCTGTTTTTTTCTAGTACATATTGTTATCTATACAGGTCTATCTAGATAAGACAGACTGGATAAACAGTCTGGAGGAGAAAATAATGGGACTTATGGTTCCACGGGGGAACATGGGAGATGGAAGGAATGGGAAAGGAGGTGGTGTTGACCACCCAGGGATAAGGGAATAACAAGCAATTTAAAATCAGTGACAAGGTGGGTGCAGAGGCCTGATAGGGATTAATCAAGAATAATGTAGCAGAGAAAAATACTGAAACCCCAATGGAGACTGAGCATGATAGTGGGACAAGAGGAAAGTGAAAGGAAATAGAGGGAAGAACTGGGGGGTAAAAGACATTCAAAGAGGTCTAAATACAGACACGTGCATAAGAGAATATATATATATATATATATATATATAATGAAGAAGCGGAAATAGACTTATGTGCACACATTTATAGGATTAGTATTAAGACAGCAGATGAGCATTGGAACTTCACTCAATTACTTCCTCAATGCAAGAATACATTATTCTATGATGCCGATCTTCCCAACAAGACCACTGAAGACAAATGTATGCAAAAGTGGTGAAGAAAGCTGATTGTGTCTGGCTTAAAAATTGTAGTGTTTGGAGTCTTAGAGCCTTGAAAGTAAAAAAGCAGCCATGTAGCTCAGAAGCAAGAAAACCTACAGGGAAGAAGCACACCAGCTTGTGGGACCACGAGGTGTCAAAGGGATCAGTTATCATGCTTCAAGAACTAAAAATCATATCATTGCTTGCCCACCTTCCGGATATGATAGCTGATGACGAATGTGTGCATAAGCAAATATGGTGAAGTAAGCTGAATATGCTTGGCTATCAAAATATATAGTGTCTGGGGTCTTAAAGACTTGAAAGTTAACAAGTAGCCATGTAGCTCAGAAGCAACAAAATTCACATGAAAGAAGCATAGCATCCTCTGCAACCATGAGATGTCGAAGGGATCAGGTATCAGTAATCAAAGAACTAAAAATTATATCATTATAAATGAGGGTGAGTACAGATTGACAAGCCAAAGTTCTCTGATAGGTAAAGTGGCAGCCCCTTACAGAGGGGTTTTAGATGAGCCGATCAAGGTACAGTGTAGCAACAATGAAAAATCCAGCTTTCCTCTAGTTCTTAAATGCTTCCTCCCACTCACTATCATGATCCCAAATCTTTCTCTTTTTTTTTTTTTGGGGGGGGGGAGAGGGGGCATCAATGCTCTCCGGTGGTGGGAGTAGGCGGCCCAGCCCCACTGCTGGAATTGAACCTCCATTCCAGTGGGCCGCAGTCCCAAGCACAACCACTACGCCACCGGGGCTCAGCCCCCAATTCTTTCTTATAAGTCCAGCTAGACCAGGGGATGTATACTGGAGCCAGTAACAGGAGTAATGAATAACAGATAATCCCTTCAGAATCAGGGGTGAGAGTGGCGATGTCAGGAAGGTGAAGTTGGTAATGACTTAAAAGCAGTGGATTTTAATTAAGTGTAAGACACTATGATAAATACTGCTGGGGACAAATATATAAGTAATGTAAACTCACTCTTGAAAAAATCTATAATAAGAAATAAATTTATATAAAACAGTTTAGTTATTTTGCCAGAAAATGCCATGATTTTTAAATAGCAGTTTACTTAAGTAGCATTGAGTAAAAATTAAAGTCTCTGAAAGATTTTAAGTATTTTCATAGATCAGTAATGTCTCATGTAACTTTCAAAATATTTGTAAATTTCTTTTTAAGTTAAATGTGTTTTTATTAAGCTAAATGTTTCTAAATTTTATCTTTTGTTAAAATAATGAGTGAGACATTATGTAGTTCATATTATATTTGCCACTTAACTGTATATAGGCATAGTACTATTTTCTTTATACAGTAAAATAATTATATGAATTTGCTCTCTGATGAACTTCAGTGCTAAAAATATAAAATACTGTTCTTTGTTATATCTATATCTCCTAGTTCTGTGTCATGTTTTCCAGCACTTGTCAGGATTTTCTAATGAGCATATTATACATTATTAGTGTTTTTATTTTTCTCTCAGAGTTGTTGGTAGCTTCTCCTTGGTTTTTCCATTAGGCATGTATAATAGTGACTATTTTTTTAAAAATGTAATGGCATGTTCCTACTTAATGGTGTTTTCAATAATTGTGAATGTTGAGTTTAGCTCAACTCCTGGTTCAAAAATGATTATGCTAGTTATGTTTATTTCAATTGACTTAATAAGTTAATGCATTATAATAAATTATATATCTTTGATGTTTTTGTGTTTCTAAAGTAAATGTTACTGGCTTTTTAAATAAAACAAATTAAAATAGAAAGTATGGGTAAAGTACAAAGTATAGTGGGCTGCATATAGCTTCTCAATATTTCTTAAAATAAGAATGATATAAACTGAATTATGTAGCCACAGAATAACAAGACTTCTCTTGAATGTGGATTGTTTGAAAAATATTTCTTGCACTTTTGATAGTTGAGCAAGTAAGACTAATCACAGAACCAAATAAAGACCAAATAGTTTCTCTTTGTGAATGGATATTTTTTACATAACCAGCATACATACAAATTTTTTCAAGATACTAAATCAATCTAAGAAGAGATGCAATATTTAGCCAAAAAAAAAAGAGTGCTCACTTAAACTTTCTAGATAATGAATAAATATGTTATAAGAATATACTTGGGATATGCACATGCAAGCAGAAATCTGATATACAAAATAGTGCTTGAAAACCCAATGTATGAATGGAGGTGGTAAAACCTAGGTCTGCAACACCACTAGAAGGGAACTCCAAAAATTGAAAGGACCAGAAAGTAAGTTAAGGTTCACAGATTGCACAGAGCAGTATCTAACTCAGGCCTGCAGACTTGATCAAGCTTATCTTCTATTTAGGGAAAGCCTAAGAGCTAAGGGTGGTCTTCCAGGTGGAATGGGCTGCTAACTGAAAGGGCACCTAACGCTCTTTGGAGGAAAGATGGGACTGTCCACTCCTGTGAGGAGTCCCATTCTGGAAAACTCATAGAAACAGGTCTGTTCTCTACTAAAAGGTCCTTGTGAGTTGGAACAAGGTAGACAGTTTGGTTGTAAGAGCTGGTTGGAAGAATTGTTTTTGCATTTTCAACTTTAATTACAAAGACAAATCATCACGATGTGACAAAAAACTATGGTAGCACATCAGCTTAAAACATTTACCACACACACACACACACACACACACACACACACACACAATAGGGTTGAGTGCCCCAGTGGCGTAGTGGTTGAGTTTGAGACTGCCTGGCATAGTGGTTGAGTTTGAGACTGCCGCCCACGGGCTTGGCGGTTCAAATCCAGCAGCGGCTCTCCTGGAACAAGGGTGGGTAGCTCCTAAGACCACCAGAAGGCAGTGATGACGCCCCCCCCCAAAAAAAATTACCACCTGATCCATTGTAAGAAAAAAAAAGTCAACTAATGTCTAGAGAAAGAAGCATATGCATTCATGCATTTGTTCATTCAGCAAATAATTGAGAGTTCACCCTGTTAGGTGCCATCAAGGAGCATAGAGTATACTGTGCAAAAGAGACAATGGCATTAAATACATAATAAAGACAGTCTAGCATAATCAAATATGACAGAGTAGAAAGCATTATTCACTTATCCAATATCAAATTTTAGGAATGCTGATTTTTATAATGAAAGTTTGTAATTAGTCTTATCAGGAAATATCTCTCTTGTCAATTATTAAATGCTTACTTACTAAGTTGTCATTTTCCATACTGGATTTAAAAGTTTCATATACTTTTTGATTTTCTTATGATTTTTCTTTTTCAAGTGTTTTCAAAACTTTTACAGGAAGACATTGCTAGAACATATATGTTAACCTTTTTATTTAACATGTAGAATCCCCTTCCTTATTTAAATGACAGAATCTCATGATACCCTCAGATTTATTGGTTCTGGATTGGGCTCCTAACACTAAGGTCAGCAGTTCAGAACCACCAGAACTATTCATAGGAGAAAGGTGAGACATTCTACTCCCTTAAAATAAGTTAAATACTTAGAAACCCACAGAAGCAGTTCTACCTCCTTCCATAGAGTACCAATGACTCATTACCATTGATATTTTATATGAATAGAACAACAACCATCAACAAAACTGAGATAAGTGAGTCAATCAAACTCTGCTTGTGGGTATGGTTTATGGTAAAAATTATATTATTACCTTACATGTCACCTCAAATCATTACATATATATATAAAGTGAAACATAATTTTATATGTTGTTTTTTTTTTGCTCAAAGGGGCCATCAAGTCTGTTTCAATTCTTAGCAACCCTATGTGACCCTATATACTACAGACGGAAACACGACCCAGTCAGTGACACCCTCAGAACTGTGTTTGATCCCATCAATGCAGCCACAGTGTCAGTCTATCTTACTGAAGATTTCTCCCCTTAGCTCTGCACCACTATTTTATTGTGCAAGATCTCCTTTTCCAGGAGATCCTTACAATAAGCCCAAATTGCATGACCTGAAGTGTTGCCACGTTGCCTCTAAGGAACAGTCTGCCATACATTTTCCCTGACAGACTTGTTTTCTGGACAGTCCATAGAACTCTCAATATTCTTTTCCAACAGCAGAATTTAAAAGCATCAATTCTACTTCGGTCTTTCTTATTAAATGCCTAACACTCACATATCTATGAGGCAATCCAAAATAGCCCGGCTTGCGTCAGATGCACCTAGCCTTGGCACTAACAGTCTTGTTCTCTAACACATTGCAGTGGTCTTGTAAAGCAGACTTACCCAGTGCAGTGTACCATTTGGGTCCTTGACTGCTGCTTCTATTGACATTGGCTGTGGATCTGAGCAAGGTGAAATCCTTAAAAGTTCCAAACCTTTCTATGTTTACTATGATGCTACCTACTGGTCCAGTTATGAGAATGTTTATTTTCTTTACACAGAGCTGCAATCCACATTGAAGGCTGAAATCTTTGTTCTCCAGCAGCAAGTACTTCAAGTGATCCTCACTTTAGGCAAGCAATAGTGTGACATCTGCATATATATATTTCTAATAAGCCTACGCAATCCTGATATCTCATAATTGTTCACTTAATCAAGCTTCTGTGACAATACTTTGAGGATTCAGATTTAATAAATATGGTGGCAAGTTTCAACCCTGTCTTACCCGATTTTAAATTATGCAGTGTGTTAGTCCGGATAGACTAGAGGAACAAATTTCAGAGACACGCATCTAGGTATAAGGAAAGGGTTTATATACAAACGAAATGTGACCCTAAGACGGCATCCCAATCCAGTCCAGTGCAAAGTCATAAGTCCAATAATAACCCATATGCCTGAAATCAGTCTATAAAGTCTGCTTCCGACTCATGAAGTCACAGGTCAGTGGGTGCAGAATTCTGGCGCTGGCAAGGGTCTCCCCATGGCTCCTCGCTTCCAGGGCTCAGGTCCATCAACAGCATGCCACTCCAGCTTCAGAGGTCTGTATTCATCAGGGCAAAGCCGTGCGGTCTCTCCACCGGCTACTCCAGGCTCCCAGGCGCCGCCATTCTGTGTTGCCTGTGTTTAATCATCTCTCTAATTCCGAACAACTGGGGAAGACAGCTTCTAATCTTCACGAGGGAAATATCGCAAGATTTTCCTGGAGTCTGAGGTGATAGCCATGCCCACATAGAGGCCTCATCGGCTACTCAATGGCTAGCTCCAGATTAACAGACTAGACTCCACTCCTATATTTCAATTATAAAATTGACATAAGCACATGAATGCCACATGCAGTGTGCCATTATTCTGTCTGCACAACTTGAACCATGGAGAATATCTCCATAAGCACACTGTAGACTTGGTGATTCACATACTTTTGAAAGTTATCCATCATTTTTATGATACACACAGTTAGATGCCTGAGAATAGTCAATAAAAAACAACAAGTAAACATCTTTCTGGTATTCTCTGTTTTCAGCCAATATTCATCTTACATCAATAGCTATATCCCTTGTGCCACATCCTACTCTGAATTGGGTATAAATTTGTGGCTACAACTGTTAGATGATCTTCAGTAGAATGTCATTGACATGTTACACTAATTATATTGTTCTATAATTTGTACATTCTTTTGGGTCATCTTTCTTTGTAATGGGTATAAATATGGATTTCTTCCAATCAGTTGGCCATGTAGCCATCTGACAATTTTCTTGCTATAGATACGTGAGTACTTCCAGTGCTTCATCTGTTCATTGAAACATTCTAATTGTTTTTTTCATCAATTTCTGGAGTCATTTTGTTGTTGCTGTTTTTGTCATTTGATGTTCAGCTAATGATTTCAATGCAGCTTAGATTTCTTACTTCAGCAAAATTGGCTTTTGCTCATGTGCTGTCTCTTGAAATAGTTGAATGTCAACTAGTTCTTTTTGACAGTGAATTATTTGCATCATCATCATATGTTTCCTGCATTAATCAACATTTCCCACTGACTTTACCTATATTGCAACTCAACACTTGTTTTATTCATTTAGTTAATTCTTCCCGTTTTTCCTTGTTGGTTTTCTAATATAGGATTTGGAACGTTTCATTATCATGTTTTACTTTGTCTTCAGGAACTATATTTTGAAATTTTCTGCTCAACTCTTGGCTTTTGCTCTTTCCATTTGCTTTAGGTACACTATGATTAAGAGCAAGTTTCAGTCTCTTTTAACATATACTTTGATCTTACTTTTTAAATGGTCTTTTGACACTTTCATGTATGATGATACCATCAGATCTTCTGCTATAAATGTATAATGTATCACAGGTCACCTGTTGGTTCTCATGAGCTTGTTTTCCTTTCATTTTTTATTTAATAAATCATTTTGTTGTGGGCTCATACAACTCTTATCACGATCAGTACATACATCAGTTGTACTCAGATCACATTTGCACATTTGTTGCCATCATCATTGTCAAAACATCTTCCTTCTACTTAGACCCCTGGTATCAGCTTCCCATATTTTCCCTCCCTCCTACTTCCCCTCCCTCATGAACCCTTGATAATTTACAAATTGACATTATTTTGTCATATCATACAATGTCCAATGTGTCCCTTCACCCACTTCCCTGTTGCCCATACCCAAGGGAGGAGGTTGTATGTAGATCCCTGCAATTCATTCCCCCTTTGTACTCCTCCTTCCCTCCACCCTCGCAGTGTCACTCAAACCGCTGGTCCTGAAAGACTCATCTATCCATGTTTCCTGTTCCTATCCATAACAGTATACAGTGTATACCCCCTGGTGTAGCTGGGTTTGTCAGGTAGAATTGGGATCATGATAGTGTTGGGGGAAGAAGCATTTGAGAACTAGAGGGAAGTTACATATTTCACTGCTGTTACACTGTAACTTGGCTGGTTCATCTCCTCCCTGTGACCCTTCTTTAAGGGGATGTTGCTTCACCTTTTGATGGGTTTGGGTCCCCAATCTGTACACCCTTTCATTTAAAATGATATCATTTTTAGTTCTTTGATGTTTGACACCTGATCCCTTCAACACTTCATCATCTCACAGTGTGGCAGTCATTTATTTGATGTCAATATGATGACTGGGAGAGCAGGGGTGGAGTCTAGCCTCTCAATCTGTAGATAGCCAATAAGGCCTCTGTGTGGGCATGACTTTCTCTTGAGAATCCTGGGAAGTCTCGTGGTATTGCCTGATTGGAGTAGAGAGACTTGTCTCAGTCCATTGGAGATGAACTACTGACAAGATGAGATGACAGCATACTGATAGATCCTGATCCTGGAGCCTGGAGGAGCTGGAGGGGAAGCCACATGGGCTTACCCTGATGGAACCAGACTTCTTGGGCTGGAGAAGCCACTTGGAGACTCCTGCCAGTGAAACCACTTGGAGACTCCTACCAGTTCTGAGATGCTTGGGAGGCCCTGGGGAGACTCCTGCCAGAACTGAGATGCTTCTACCATCAATAGATAATGCTGATGGACTCTGAGCCCTGGAAGTTAGGAGCCATGAGGAGACCACTAACAGCACCAGAATACTTCTACTGCCACTGGATACATAAGACTCTGCATGCACTGGCCTGTGATTGACCTGGTGTCATTTCATGCTTTGTGAGTTGAAAGGAGATTTTATAGACTGGAATCAGACACATGAGCTAATATTGGACTTATGATCTTGGGCTGGACTGGGTTGGGAGACTTTCTCAATGTTCCATTCCTCTTACATATAAATATTTCCCTTATATCCATATGTGTGCTTATGAATTTGTTTCTCTATTCTACCTGGACTAACACACATAGGCTGGTGTGCTGTTTACATCTGGGCTTTGTTGCTTTTGAGCTAGATAGCAACTTGTTTACTCTCAAGCTTTTAAGACCCCAGATTCTATATGTTTTGATAGCCTGTGTGTTTGTCTGGGTAGACTAGAGGAAAAAATTTCATAGCACACATATAGATATAAGGAAAGAGTTTATATACAAGAGGAACAGGACATTGAGCTCAGTCCAGTTCAAAGTCATAAGTCCAATATTAACCCATGTGCCTGAAAACAGTCTGTAAAGTCTCTTTCCGACTCATGAAGTCACAGGTTAGTGGGTACAGGATCCCGGCGCTGGCAGGGGTCTTCCAATGGCTCCTTGCTTCCAGGGTTCAGGGTTCATTAACAGCAGAAGCAACTCATCGCTGGCAGAGGTCTCCATTTGGACGCCCAGCTTCAGATGCCCCAGCTTCAGAAGTCTGACTCCATCAGGGCAAAGCTGTGTGGTCTCTCCAACGGCTCCTCCAGCTTCTCAAACGCTGCCAGCTTGTCTTGTCCGTGATTAATCATCTCTGAAACTAACTCCCAACAACTGGGGAAGATAGCTTCTCATCTTCATGAGGGAATTATCGCGAGATTTCCCAGAAGTCTCAGGAGAAAACCATGCCACATAGAGGCCTCTTTGGCTACTCAATGGCTATCTCCAGATGAATAGGCTAGACTCCACCACTACATTTCAATCATAAAATTAACATAAGCACATGACTGCCACAGACCACCCCTTGTTAATTTTATACTTTCACATAACTCAGTAACCATATGTAACCTTCAAATAAACAACAAAATCATATCTATACCTAATAGGATAAAACTAAAATGCATATAATTCAACATGCGTCACCATCATTTAAAAATAACATTCTATAAGTGAACAAAACAAAAGATACCCTGTGCCTTACAATTGCAGTTAAAAAAATACCTACACCTTGATCCTATAATCCTATGAATATATATTCCACCACTTATAAGAGTTTGCAAGCCAACCACCTTGTGGTTAGATACCCCATTTTGGGTATCTAATTTCTATATTGCCCACTTATATCAACCTAGTGCTCTGAGGAAACAATCATATCTTTCAACGTGAAGAATCTTCATTCCAGTTGGAAACTAGTGAAGTGTGTATCCATTAACATAGTCAAATCAGGACAGGCCATCCATAAAATCAGCAGCGATATGCACCAGTTCACAGACTCAAATCATTTCTCTTCCTCTGGTCGGGTTCTGGTCAACTCATGTGGGCTTTTCTACTTAGCCTTACCACGTAGCCATTGGTCGCCTTCTCTTTAGACCAAGGTCCTGACAAATTCTCAACATGCCTAGCTCTCTCATGCTAGGTCATGAACTTCAGACCAGTCAACCTGATTTTGTCTTCTCTATATCCTGTGAACAAAGTCCATGGGTGTCAGTGACCAAAGTCAACCCAGCTCTTTATTGCCGCATTTCTCCTGCTTTCACTGACAAGCAGTAAATCTGGGTGGTCACCTAAGAAGCATTTCAGCCTGCCACAAGTTTCCTTTAACATTCAGACCCAGAGAGGAGTTATCTTCATGGTTCCAGATTTCTTCACTTCTGAAGATAATCTCAAGTCAGGATTTTCCAAGGAAATAGACTCTATCGTTCTTTATCGGTCAGTCTTTTCTCAAACTACAAGTACCCTGAGTACTCTGAAAGACTGGGTGGGACTACTTTCTTCAGAGAAGTCTTTCCAGCTGTGGGCTTACCCCATCTAAGCACTAGGTGGGGTTAATCTCTTCAGAGATGTCTTTGACACTAAGTCCTAAATCCTCCAGAGGTCAATGCTTGGCTTGAAGTAACTGGATTTGCAAACTCTTTCATACTCCCCAATCAACATGTCTATACATTCTTATATTTATAATAACAAGCATAAGAAATCTGTATAAACAACATAGTCAGAAATCAAACTTAATTCTTAAAACAGTCAAGGTCAATACTTATTAAGCTTATCTATATCCTTATTTAAACTACTATTTACCCAAAAACATTGAATTAGGTCTTTGAAGGCATCAAAACAGATCCCTGCTTTTGGACAGGCATTCTGACCTTCTTAACCATTCTCCTTTAGCAGGATAGGTTCTGAGACATTTAAAAGGCAGTTTTTACCCCTGAGCTCAAGACAAATATTAACCGTATTCATTTTATATAGAAATAACCAAAGACAACATCCAAACAAAATAATCACAACTTTAACTTCCCATATTGTTTGCAGAAAATAACTCAGTAAACTGCAAGGACATATCTGACTTCTGGCTAGCGAAAGAAGTAGCAATACCACAAGGCACAATTCAAACATACATATGCTTTCTATCTTTATGATTTGTTCCTCTAGTACCCCACTCCTAAGGTACCATATTATGTTAGTCCAGGTAGACTAGAGGAAAAAATTTCATAGACATGCATTTAGATATAAGGAAAGAGTTTATATAGAAGATGAACAGGACATTGAGCCCAGTCCAGTTCAAAGTCTTAAGTCCCATATTAACCCATATACCTGAAAACAGTCTATAAAGTCTCCTTCCGACTCACGAAGTCACAGGTGAGTGGGTACAGAATCCCGGCGCTGGCAGGGATCTCCACATGGTTCCTCACTTCCAGGGCTCAGGGTTCATCAACAGCAGAAGCAACTCATCACTGGCAGAGGTCTCCATTGTGGCCGCCCCAGCTTCAGAGGTCTGGCTCCATCAGGGCAAAGCTGTTTGGTCTCTTGGCCAGCAACTCCAGCTTCTCGGACACTGCCTGATTCTCTTGTCCATGATTAATCATTTCTGAAACTAACTCCCAACAACTGGGGAAGATAGCTTCTCATCTTCATGAAGGAAATCTCGTGAGATTTTCCAGAAGTCTCAGGAGAAAGCCATGCCCACATAGGGCCTCTTTGACTAGTCAATGGCTATCTGCAGATTAATAAGCTAGACTCCACCCCAACATTTCAATCATAAAATTAACATGAGCACATGACTGCCACAGTCGTGCACCATCAGTTTACTTCATCACATTTGCTTATAAACACATTTGTCATCAGTAATCATATCAGGAAGGTGGGCACACAATGTTATGACTTTTAGTTCTTTGAAGCCTGATAAGTGATCCCTTTGACACCTTGTGGTCATACAAGCTGCTGATAACTGCTCCCTTTGACAACTTGTAGTCATATAAGCTGCTGTGCTTCTTCTACTTGGGCTCTGTTGCTTCTTAGCTAGATGGCTGCTTGTTTATTTTCAAGCCTTTAAGACCACAGACGCTACATCTTGTTTTCTTTATCTTCAACCAGAAATGACATCTCAGTTATTGATGGTCTATTCAGCACAGTCACTAGCCACAATGTAGCTCTTCTCACAGACACAGTCAACCTGATTTCTGTATGTTCAACAAGAAGAAATTCATGTGTATAATTGCCTTTTTTGTTTTGTTAATAAAATGTATTTGTTAAGAAGAAGCTATTGGTCTTGAAAGAAATCTATTATGAAATATCTTGCTTTTTTCTGTCACTTTTTTATAAATGGAAATATATTTATGCATATAATCAGTATTTCTACTTGTTAGCAAAATTTGCTGTTTTTAAAAATTCAATACAATGATGCAAATTATGCCCTTACTAAAGCAACTGCAACCAATTAAACTCTACAATGTATCCAATATGGGAACTAGGTTCCTATCTGATTATTTGGATAAAATTATTTATGAGATTTACAATATACTTCTATTTCTTTGGTGCAAAGGGCGAATTATCTTCCCAGAGGTCTCTGAATCTAATTGTGCATCCATAAGCAATCGAGATATCGCTTTGGCATGAACTAAAATCAAACTCACTATCATGGGATCATTTTCAGCTTATGAAATGCTCATGTGGATTTCTGTGACTATGACTCTTCATGACAGGAGAAAGTCCCATTTTTCTACCAGAAAGCCCCTGATAGTTTCAAACTGTTGACTCTTCAGTTAGCATTCTTGGGAATTACACTAAGCCACAAATGCTTTGGCTTCAGACTTCATATACTTGTAATGACAGAAATACAATGCAATTTTAAAGTTTCATAAATGGCAACATGAATTTATTGTCCTTAACAGCCAACATTATTGATTGGAGTCATTTTCACTGCCACAATTAGAATTGCATAGAAATTGATTAAAATATGCTTAATATATGTAAATAATTCTTTAATACAACTGAAATGGAGTTGGATTCATTAGAGAAAAACATCTCAAATATAAAAGAAAAGAGAGGAGGAAAATAATGATTTAAAATATTTAATATCATCATTTCTTATTAATCTTAAAACCCATATTATGTCTTATAAGTTATGTCATTAGTTTGAGACCAAATATGGCTTGGTCTATGAAATATACTTGATGAAAATTATTAGACAAATAACTTGTGGTCCATAAGTGAAAGAAAAAATCTTTAAAAAATGTTATCTGCACAATGTATGTGTATAAATGAATAAATAAGACTAAAGATATTGAAATACTGTACATTTTTGACTTTGTGAAAGAGTTTTCTAAGATGAATCATTGGAAAGAAATCTATCATTTTTAAGGGCACACAGACATGACAAATTATTATCTTCAACCAAACACTTTTGAAATAGACCATAGTATTTGTGAAGTGTTTTAATCCCCAGGAACTTGTCAGTGGTGGTTTCACAAGGTAAAGCCCAACATTTTTTCCCTACCTTTTACCCAACTTTGAATATTCTCCCTGTTGGATCTCTGGGAGCTTGTTTTGTAACTACTTTTTAACACAGTCCCAAACTGAGTATCAGAGTGCTTCCTACCGCTTACCTGGGGTTTTAACCTAAAAGTACAAATATGAAAGTTGTTGTTAGCTTCCCTGGAGAAGTTTCAACTCAAGTTATCACTGTAAACATTTCATTTGATTTTTTCAATTTTCCTTGTTAAAAGAGTACATACTGATTTTCTTCAAATCACAATTAGATATATTCCCATTTTATTTTTCTATTTCTAACATATTTCTTCTTTGTGTATCATTTTTACATCTCAAATACTCTTTAGTTTAACAGCAAAATTTCGAATTTTTTGCTCACTGTTAATATGTAATTAAATTGTTTAACATCTAAGAGTGCTCTCTAAAGAATATGTTTTTACAAATCAATTCATCAAGAATGATTTCTAAGAGTGTGTTTGTGTTTTCAGTCTGAGTATTTGGACTTATATACTTGCTCAATTGCTACTGTGTTTTTTATTCATCTCTTCACGTTCATTTTTGCATAAGTATATTCTAGGTGTACATGCAATTATTTATCTAACAAACACTGGTCATAACAATTGACCTGGGCCAATTGAAAAACCAGATAATGTAAAATATATCAATGCCTTGTTACTACTCCCAGTCCATAATTATAACATTTGGTGCAAGTAATTCTTAGCACTAGCCTACATAACCATGAAAATAGAAAATAAAGACTAACCTGATTTCATTTCTTGAAAGGCTCTTTTCTCCTTAGCTCATAAAATTAAATCACTAGATGGCTTCCAAAAGCCTTTATCTACAACACATTATCTATAAATGTAAAAGAAGTGACCTTGGTGGGTTCCCTTTCAGAACATAGGATGAAAAAGTAAATATCTACCAATAATCACTGATTGGGGAGTTTAAAGAACATGACACATCTCTTGCCTGGATTTGTAGACTACTTTGGAATGATTGGAGCAATGATTCTTAACTTAGGCTAGCTGTGAGAATAACCTAAGATAAATTTAAAATGCCTCTGTGCTTAGTAGTGGGTTTTTGTAGCATTATAAATGTGAAATGTCAGATAATGAGATAGTCAATAGATGAGAGGCAGGTGTACATACTTTTTATTTTATACAGAAATTTAACTCAATATGGGTCAATAACAAACATGACTTCCTATTAGAATGTAGGGGGAATCAATAATATTATTTCTATTATAGCAACAGAAAAACTGTGGACATTAATGAAAAATAGTTTGCATTTCTTAAAAAAAACATTAAATAAAATACTGACAAAAAAAGGAATTCCTATACAGCAGTAAAGTATAAGCTCTGGAGATTGTTATTTCATCCTTGATTATGTATATCTAAAAAGGAAAGGTTGAAAGGCAAGAGCTATTTAGAATCTCAGTTTATATTTTCTCCCTTGAATAAAATGTTCACAATAATTTTCAGTTTTATTACATACACTATTAGCAAAAGCAAATACATCACCCAGAAGTTTTCAATGAAACTTATAGTAACTATTATTCCCCAAAGTAAGAGAAAATGTATCAAACATCAGTAGGCATAAAAGAATAAAATCGTTCAGACAGTTTCTGAGATGGCCCCTGCCTATCTACCTTCTGGTATTCAAACCTTAGCATAATCCTCCCCCCTGTTCTACACCCTCTTCATTGAATCAGGGTCACATAACATCGCAATGATTCTCTTGTTATCTTTCTTCCTCTTTCTGCTTCCTTAGCTCTCCTCACATGTTCACAAGGATGAAATGAATAACAATTTGCACTGGTCTATCACAAGGCCCAGAGTACCTAGATGCTATACTTGTTCTTTCGGGTTGGTGGGTTGAGTTCACCCAGAAGTTTCTTGAAGAAAGAGCAACCTGGAGTGTCTACTTCCGCCAACCAGATACTAGAAACAGATTTGTTCTCACACATAAGACACTATCAACCCAACTGACACCATGACAACTGGAAAATATACATTTATATGGGGACGCAGGGACGCAGACAGTCAAGAAACTGATGGGAAAATCTGGCCAATAGCCAGTGAAGAACCTATGCATCCAAATCCTGCCAATGTCCAGGTGAGCTATCTTGAAAGATAACCTCTCTCAGCAGAGATTTGACAACGCCAATTGCACTGCTCAGCTACTTGATGGCAATCTCCAGAGAGACTAACCCTCTGAGAGTCAAACTAAGCTAACCTAGATTTCTGCTTCAACTAAATCATCCGATTATTTATTTTTTAAAACATCGTGGGTTTTTGTTTTGTTTTGTTTTGTTTTTGGGGCATCACTTTCCTCTGGTGGTGGGCGTTGGAGGCCCAGCCTTGCTGCTGAATTTGAACTTCCAACCCAGTGGGCAGCAGTCCTGCGCACAACCACTATGCCACCGGGGTTCAGCCCAAACATCAAGTTTTAAAGTATGTGTATGTAAGAATAAATGCCTAATATGATACTTGATATGTATATGGCAAATGGAATTGGGTGAGACGGTAAAGATAGTAGGAGACTAACAGTTTAAAAAAGACAATAAACCCAGAGACTGCCAGAAAGTGTTCTATAGAAAAGTACAACTCACCCACTTTGTGAAGTTAGATATTATTGACATTTAAAATTATTTTTTGATAAAAAACCCTAGAGTTTACTTTATATATTTTTTTCTGATAACTATGAGTGTCAGCCTGAAATAGTATGCAGGCTTTTCCCCCTCAGAGCAAACAAGCCCTCAATTAATGTGAAAACAGAAAATCTTTTTTTGCATCTGTATGTGTACACATACACACATATATCTATCATCTAGCATCTATATATCTCTCTCTAACTCTGCATTTACATGTATGCTTGTGATTTTGAAGTCATAGAATGGAAAGGGAGAAAGGGATCTAAACAATCATTCAAAGAGACAGAATTTCAGATGTCCATTCCTTCTCCAGCAGCTGAATGAAGCCTGGGGCTGTGAAACAATCAATGAACTGCATGAATTGTCTTTATGACAGGGATAGGAGAAATCTATAAGTGCTGGTGACTTACCCACTGCTTTCAATTGATCCCAAGTCATAGGGACAGTATAGAACTGTCACTGATTTCTGTGTTTCTCAGACTTTATGGAAGCAGAAAGGATGGTCTTTCTCCAGCAGAACAGCTGTGGTTTCTAAAACTCACCAGGGTTCCTGTTGTAACAGACTTAGTCAATTACCTAATGACTTTCAGCTTACTAGTCAGTTCCATTAAGCTTACATTTCAATAAATTTTATGTGAATCATTATTTTTTTGCAGTGGCTGGGTTATTCTAGTAAACTTTAGTGATAAGCAAACTGTTCTCTGTAATGTGACATCTGTGTCTTGCTAGGTATAAATATTTGCCACTGACAAAGTAAAATTAATTTACTGGACCCAGTGGCAGATATTCAGTGTTTACAATCCTAAGCAGATGACGTGTGCATACACTGTTGTAATAATGTAAAAATAACAGTTTTCATGTCCTACCAATTCCTAAAGGGTCATTATGAGTAGCCACTAATTCAACTGCAGGAAATCAGTGGAAAGGATGGATTTCTCATATCACATTCCAAGGATATCATATTCAAATACGAATTTCATTTAACTTTAATTTTATGATTAATTTTCCCTATCTTTGTGTCAAAGGGAAAAATTAATTTTGAAAGTTAGAAAAGTTTCTAATTTTGTTTTAGAAGTGGGGTAGATAAAGTTATAGCACATAGGCACAATAATTCATGGATGAATAATAAAGATATTGTTGAAATAAACTGCTGATGATTTATTTACATTTCTCATTGCTTCAATGATACAATGAAATGAATGCTTTAATGTTTGTTGCTTGAGAAGCATAGTAGTAAATATTTATTATCAATAATTTATCATTTTCATTTTTCAGACTTCATTCTAAAAACTCGCTTACAAAGACACCATTTGTATTGTAGCACTGCTTATAAAAAATGATGGAAAAGGAAAAGTCTCAGTTGCACTATAATGTAAATTCATAATGGAATACTTTGCAAATGTTTGAATATGATGTTAGCTGAAAAATATATTCTTTATTATTGAATGTTACCTCGAGAAACAAAACAAAACAAAACAAAACTCTCCACTATCAAGCTGATTCTGAGTCACAGTGATCCTATAAGAAAGGGCATCCTGGGCCTGAGGGTCTCTGAGACTGGAACTTTTTACAGCAGTTGAGTGTCATCTTTTTTCCACAGAGTAGGCTAGTGATTTTGAACAGCTGACCTTGTGGTTAGCAGCCTGATGCATAAATTATTAGCTTCCAGGATACTAGGGCAGATATATCCATAGACATATTTTGACTCTCCAGGACATTAAAAGTTTTTCTTCAACTTCAACATATTCTTACATATGAGCAACAGGTGGTGTCTGTTCTTACTTTAGCTTCCGACACTGTGCTTCTCCACCATTCTTTACTATAGACAGTCATTAAGATTTCTGTTTATGGTATTTGGTCATGCCCATACATATATGGTCACTGCTTATGTTGTTGAAACATGACATTTTCAATAAAATTTTCACCAAACTTTATTGTGCAATATCTAATTCCTATCACTAAAGCCAAATTTTCCAACCTCTAATTTTTTCCAATTTTTGCATTTAAATCCATATTTCTTGATAGAATCTTTAATTATCTTCAGACTGAAGAAGTCATTAGAATTCTTTAATTACTTCTGCACAAGTTTTATGTCAGTAAATTTCAATAATATTTTAAATGACTAGATTTCTTTGTATGCATAAAGATATTATTCTATAACAAACAGCATTTTATTTCCAGTCAAATCTTGCTTCTGGGCATTAGATAAGGTCTTGCCATATTTTACAGTGTGATTAATAAGTTGGAAGTACTCAGGTATCTGAATCCAATAGAGGTATCAAATCTCATATTCACACACCACAAAGGTAAAATAACAAATCCGTTTATAAGGGGTCAAATTACCTACTGGCTTTATTTGAAATGATATATTAGATATGTTTATATGCATTTAATTTAAAATTTGATTTCATTAAATGTTTCATTCTTCAAATACATTGATTTATTTTTTAAACTTAAGACATCATAGTCATATGTGCTAAGTAGCAACATATTAGATCATTTCTATTATAAAAATTATAATTTTCATAATTAATTTGGACACAGTTCTGTTTGTTTTTTTACATTTAAAATAAGGTTGTTTTCATAACATTCAAACAATGAATGTTATGGTTACTTTCCAATATATCATTGATAATTAATTTCCATTAATTAAGTTTAATAATGTATGTAGAAGCTCACCGTGTATGCATGATTATAGTAGTAGTATAATTTTTCATTATTATTATTAATTAGTAAAAATTATAAAAGTTCTTTAAGTTATAATAATTTTCTTAAAACACATATGTTAATATCAATAATTTAAAAGAATAATAATTTTATACCTACATTAATAAATTCAATAAATATTTGTAAAATTACATTTTCATTATTACAAATATAATGAATATGTAATGTACCCTACTTAGTCTCAGAAATATCTCTTTTTATAATAGAATAGATATTTTTCATTTTAGACAAGAGGATTACAATTTTAAATAAAAGCCCTGCAGTGTGATACAGCTTAACTTTTAAATAATGTAATAATAACCACTTGAAAATACATTAACTATTTTAAGATATATTAGTTGCATAGAGAAACAAATCCATAGACACATATATGTAAGATAAATTTCATAGAAGGCTAATTATACATGAAGAAAGCATCACTACCCAGTCCAAATCAAGCCCATAAGTCCAATATTAGCCCATATGTCTGATACCAATCTATAAAGTCATCTTCACACTCACAAAACATGTGCAATGAAGGTGGCAAATGCAGAAAGATCACAATCCAGTAGGCTGACAGCCTTCTGGATCCAGAGGCATTGTAAGCATCTCCGCACTGGCAGGGGCTCCTATGTGGCTCCTCTGGCACCAGGGCTGCATCCTCGTCACTTTGGCTTCTCCTCGGGAACGTCTCACAAAAAGTTAATCTTGTTAGTAAAGTGTCTCCAAGGGAATGAATCTAAGAGTCTCTACTGTCTCCAAGGAGGAAATCCAGAGTTCCAAGTATTCTCAGGAGAGAGCCGTGCCCACACATAAGCTGCATTGATTACGATCTGATTGACAGACTACACTCCACCCTATACTCTTTTTTTTTGGGGGGGGGGGGGGGAGAGCATCACCACCCCTATACTCTAAATCCTCAAATTGAAAAGTGATTATATAACTACAACAAAGCAGTTGAACTATCAATAATAGGGCTGAGCCCCGGTGGCGTAAGTGGTTGAGTGCAGAACTGCAGCCCGCGGGCTTGGTGGTTCAAATCCAGCGGCGGCTGGGTAGCGCCCACGACCACCAGAGGCAGTGATGCCCACCAAAAAAAGAGAAATATCAATAATAACTCTAAGTTTAACAAATGTCATCTTAAGAGGTAATGACAAATGAAATGAATGAAATTGAGCACCTATAACTTCTATGCACTTAAAAGTTGTACTAGATGAATTGAGATATCATAAAATCATATCAGTACATCACTTACTGAGGATTTCCCCTTTTGTTTTTGTTTAGAGACCTGGAAACAAACACACTTTCCTCTGCTTTCAATATTTTATCCACAATTTCCTTTAGGCAGGCACTTTAGGAATGAGGAGATTATTTGTTCTTTACATACAGCATTCACAACAAAACTATTTTGGCAAATGCATTGCTGTCCTGAAGTACTGTTCATGAATGTTACAAACTCCCTTATGGCTCAGAAAATTCTTCTGGGTGTTAAATTAGGTGTACACCACATCTTTAAGAACTTTTGGATTGAGAAAAAAATAGTTGGGAAAAAAAAAAGAACTTTTGTTACTCCATCAACATTTTATGGCATTTTTGAAGCTAGAAAAAAAACTGGAGAACACAAAATTATTGAATGACATGAACTTCTGATAAGATTTTCCAGAGAAATATTAAGAATAATACTTATAATTATACCCAGGATGAAGAATGGTGTGTAAAAAACTGATATTTAGACTGAGCCCCGGTGGCACAAGTGGTTGAGTGCAGGACTGTGGCCTACAGGCTTGGCGTTTCAAATCCAGTGGCTGCTCTCAGGAGCAAAACTGGGTAGCTCCCATGACCACCAGAGGGCAGTGATGCCTAAAAAAAAGGAGCATTCTGGCTTGGACATCTTCCAAGACAGGTTTGCTTTTTAAAAAAAGAAAAACTGACATTTAATTAATATATTTAAAGTTTGTTTCATGATTTATGGTTGACATGTTTAATAGAAAAAGTTTGTCATAAACAAAATGATTTTATTTATATTAATCAATTTTTGTTGTATACCTAGTATGTATATTTATTGCAAATCACATTGTATTTACTAATTTATAAAATAAAATATAAAACTTAAATAAGTATATTTGTGTGTAAAGATTTACAGTCATTAAAAATTAAAATAAAAAATTAAAATATATGCACAGAATTGGTATATATAAAATAAAATATAAAACTTAAATAAGTATATTTGTGTGTAAAGATTTACAGTCATTAAAAATTAAAATAAAAAATTAAAATATATGCACAGAATTGGTATATACTTCTATAGTAGCAAATAATATATTGACATAAACATTATGCTAAATAAAGTTAATTAGATAGACCTTTATCTAATGGGAGTAAAAATGACTAATATTTACATAATCAAATCTCTTTTTAACAAAATTAATAATGATGATTGCCATTCTTTTTGGTCTGAAATCCAAGAAGTAGAAACTCAAATTTTATACATATCAGAATTCTTAATTCAAAAGAAAAAATTATATCTATTTAAGAGTGAATTAAAAATTCAAAGAAAAATCTCATCTGCATGTTGTTTTGCTTAATAACTTGATTTTTATTTTATATTTCTTTTCATAAGTGAGATTCAAAGGGACATGTTTATCTTTCACTTCTAAATTTTTTAATGATTATTAGCATCTCTATCGGTGTCTATGTAATAAAAATAATTTCTCTACAACTTGGAGTAAGCATTCTATAGAACTGCTACTTCCAAAGAAATATTTAAAAACAGATGAATTATTTAATAAAAGATTAATAATGCATGAAAACTTCTCATGAAGAGGAAGACAAGCCCATGGCATATATATTTTCTTAGTCTCTAACAATCTGATTAAAATTGTCAAAGACATACCATATGTAGCAGAATAATATCAGTATTTGCATGTTTCTCTTTGTGTATTTAATCTTTTATTTTCATAAGTAACTGGCCTGCAGGTAGTTAGTCTCAGAATTCTGAATGACCAAAATTAGCTAAAAATACTTTCCACTTGAGTAATCTTAAATGAAGCAAAAATTATCCCTGGGAGTTATATTTTATTGGGGGGGGTGTCAAATAAAAATCGGATTGGGAAGAAGACTGATTGGAGAAGGAAACTGATTGTATTGGCTGGGACCCAAAGTCCAAGGGCACATACCTACTTGTAGAAGCTGCCTTTGGTTCAGAAGCTCTTGGTCTAACTGCTTTTTTCCACTTAGTATCTTTCCATCTCTAATACTGATCACATGCATTGCTGGGTTTCCCCAACATGGTATCTTTATAACAAATAATTCCTTGTCATGACATAAAACTCTACAATAGTTTGTCTCCCAAAGGAGTAAGCATTTATTGCTAGTAAATGTTAAGTTCCTGGGATCGAATTTTATCCCAATCTTGTAGGATGGGCATCAGTAACATAAGCTAAATTAAATTTAAAAAAATAATTTCTTTTTCAAAATTTCAATATTTCTGCACCTTTGGCAGTGACTTAAATGACTTTCAACAAGATGTGATCTAGAAGTAATTGAAGCAGAAAAATGATGAGCTAATCCACCACTCACCAACGATAAGAAAAACAACTGACCTCATAAATATAGAGTACATTCCAATATTTCTGCACCCTAGTTTTGGATTATCCAGGACAGGGAAAAAAGAAATTGCAATCCAAGGTTGTAAATTTTCATCTGACTGAGGCTCGTAGAAGGCCAGCAAATCCCTGAGATGACTCAATTTAGAGATTCTATCATGGTGTATACTGACCGCCACTAGGGATCTAGGGAACTTGACCTGCTTGGCAGTAGTTGCCTTATTTGGTTCTCAAGCAAAGAAAGTCAGCTGAGCCTCTGGACTGTCGCAGCTGCGTGCTTAGCCAATACCCATAGCTGCAGTCTCCAAGGGGAGAGAAGATGCCTTGGAATGTTTGCTGCTATGATCTCATCACTTCTAGCTTTCATTCATCTCTTGATATTGAAAGGTGTCTTCAGAGGAAATTTTTAAAAAGTAAGAATTTGTTCCCTTTTCACCTAAATGTGCTCTACGTTATAGTCATATCCAAAGAAATTCCATTTTTCAGAGCCTTCTAAAATGTCATTGAAGCACAAGTACACTAGGTTTCAAGGGGTTGAGGTCAGGATGGAGTCACTGAATTAAAAGCTGTGAAGCAAAATTAAAGAGAGAAAGGTATAGAGATTTTTTTTTAAAAGAATAAAAAAGAAACCCACCTTTTATCCTAAATATACCCAGCTTATATATCTATACTATTGATTGGAACCCCTTCTGTGTCTTATCCTGCTTGCAACCCAATTTTCATTGTTTATGAAATCCCAGGGTTTTCCTGAGTGTCCTGGACAATGTAAATAGATGATTAATATCATTTTTTACTCCTGACCTATTTATGTTGCTGGTTAGTCCATTAGTCTAACTCACAGTGAATCATTAGACAACACCGAACTGCTTCCTAGAATTTCTGAAAATATTCATCTTAAGGGAGCAAGCAGTCTTAACTCCTACTTTTCCCATTGAGTGACTAGTTATTTCGATCTGCTGATCTTGTGGGTAATACTGTATCATTTAGCCAACTGATCAAATGGAATGTGTGTACATTTATTTATTGACAAAACTAATGAACTCAATATTGGTATGCTGACAAGATTTAGTGGGAGTAGAGTGAGGTTTACAAAGAATGGATCAGATGCCATCACATCCTGGTGTCTCTAAATTTCTTCCTCTTTCCTTTACTTCATTTCAGAAATATTCTTTTACGCATGCAAGATAGTCTCTCTTTATCTGTGGATTTTATCAGAAGAGGAAAATATAGTAAGCTAAGTATAATGACAGTGGAAGAATTATGCACCCTACTAGATGGTGTAGATATGCTCATGAGTAAATTACTTGAAATTTCAAAAATTCTTCATGAAATATCTACAAAATCCTAAAAGAGAAAATAAGTAATAAGCATGATGCTGGCAGCATGGAAATATATGTGAAGCATCATCATTGGTCCATATGTTGATGTAGAACAAGATGAAAATAAATTTTGAAGATGGAAGATAGTAAATAGTTCTGGCCTAAAGTAATACTCAAATGTTGCAATCACAATTATTTAGCCACTACAAGACAATAAAAATATAGGGAGAAGATCTCTCTGGCTTGTTTGAGTTTTTTTTTAATTTCTAGGATGTTATAAAGAAAAAAGTATCTAAGCATTTGTTACAAGAACAAATAAATATATAATATATAATTAGAAGGATCTTAAGTTGGTGGTAGATTTTTCTGCTACATTAGTAAAGAAAGAATAGAAAAAATAAATCAACACAATTTTGAATAGTAGGACATGTTTTTTCTTTCTACCTAGAATATTCCAATCCATAATTTGTAGATGTAGCATTAGAAAAACTTGTTGCAGAAATTGACTTTAAAATAAACAATGTCTTCTACTTCCAGAAAGAGTAAAAGAACATGTTTTGCTTATTACAATGAATGCATAATGCATCATATTAGACATATATGAAAATGGATGGAAATGTGAGAAGATGAACAACTGGCTTGGGTCCTTGAGACCAGCCAAAAAGCATAGTATGCTGAAGGGGAGTTTCTTTAGTCTGTTCTAGGTCAATAGAAAACTAAGCGGTTCCCCAGATTTTACTCTCCACTCGCCCTCAGGGAACATCCCTCCCTTATGTCTTACCATGGCCATATATAAGGAAAATGCACACACACTGTTACTGAATCTAGACTGACTCCCAGGAACCCTCTAAAACAGGGTCAAAATTCCCCTGTGTATTTCTGAGATAGAAACTGAAGGGTAGTCTTTTTGTTTGTCTGTTTGTGTTTTGTTTGTGTGTGTGTTTATTGCAGATTTGTCTATCATTCCCTTGATCATTATGCAGTATCCAAGACTGGAAATGAAACATGAAGAATACATAAAAGTGGGTTGCTATTTAATCTCTGAAATGTTAGTGCTATTTGTTGTCATACCCATGGTGGGTGAGAAAAAGAGGAACAAGGAAGAGGACTTGGATTCAGCAGAAGAAGAGGTTCATGCATGCGGCCCACTGGCTTTGGAGGGAGTCGTACCTTACCCTTGCCTTTCCTCTGTTGTTGACTTGGGGTAAACACACAGACACAGTAACAATATTAAAATAACTTTCCTTTCAAGAGAATGTTAATTTTTCCATTATTTTTCTTTTGAATACTTTTAGCTGTAGTAATGTTTCAAGGGTAATATTGAAAGCCTCCCTATAGTCTTCATCCAGGTTCTCATATGGCTAATAACTTTTTTTAGTATGTTACGTTTGCTGCAACCAATGAACCAGTATTAATTCAATACTAATAATTACTCACTATCTTAATAAGTAGGCAAGTTTACACAGTGATATTTCCACAAGCTGTCCTTTCTGTTGTTGTTGTTGTTGTCGTTGCTGATGGGCTACACAGTTGGGAGGACCTCTCTTCCTCACCCTCCATTCGGGTCTGACTTTATTGATACTAGAGGGTAGAAGAGAATTGCTCTTCTAGGTTCACATCTTTCTCCTGATGAGTGGCTGCTGATTTTAAGCTGCTAGCCTCATGGTCATCAGGCCAACAGAGAACCACCACACCACCTACTTTGTAGACTATCTTATATTTGCATGTGTCTGTTTTTTGAGGCTGTTTTTATTGCTGTTCACAGCTATATTGTAATGATAGACTTTAGGAAAATTCGCATACCAAATCCCAGTCACATCTTATCTACATGGTTTGTGCCTGGTGGTGTTAACTCTGAATACTGGAGGTGATAATAAAGGTTTATCTTCTGTACTCTAAAGTCAATCTCCCCAAGCCCAACTCACCAGTGATGGTCCATCAAAAGAAGTAAATTGCATGCATATTTTGTCACCAATGTTCTAAAGTAAATCTCATTTTATTTGCAGAAATTTCTAATTATTTCTTCTATTTTGTTTTAATGGAGCTGACACAAAGGATTAATTCCTAATAATGGAGGTACCTCTCAGTAGAAATAAAAATCAACAGAAAAAACATTTTAGTGAGTTCATTTTTTTCTGGAAAAGCAATCATATTTACCTTTCAAATGTTCATGAGGTGTCAAGACATGATTAGGTATAAATCTATTCAAACCAACCCTAAAATGAGGCCCCTTATATAAACACACAGTACAATTAGAGTGAAATGGTCATCTCAGTACTGCTCTCCTAATGAGAATTGCCTCTATGAAATGACTATATTCATTTAATTAAAAAGCCCATTATGGATCTCATTCAAAATGCTGTTCACTGAACTCTTTAGAATAAATCTAATTTGTTTTAGTGGAGTGTTTAAAAGTGTCATTTTTATTTGTTTTCAAAGATGGTAAAACAACAGGGTCTTGGAAAATATAATGAGCCATTCACCAAACGGAGTCACAGTGAATGGTTTTTATAAGTAGAGAAAGCTTTAAAATCAAAAGAGAAGTTATGTCATTATAACACACTAAGCCCAAGACAGAGTTAAGGTCCTGCTTACGATAGCAGAGGAGAGATGGAATCATGGTTGGAAATGGAAGCATGCTTTATGTTCCACTTGTCAACAATATTTATGAATCTCTATTGTAACTTCCCTCATTGGCATATCTGAGGAGAGAATAGAATGGCAATACTCATTACCATACTGTTGCCATGTTCTAAGCATTGTGCTATTTTTCCCATATAATTTTGTTTAATTTAAAATATATGAAACATGTAAAAAATAGCATTTCCTAACCAGAGCATGTTGCCAGGGCAGTGAATTGTTTACTGGACGTCTTCTTGCTAAAATCTCTCACTCTCACTAAATGGTATTTTCCTACAGGAGTATGGTAAAAATATGGGGGGAAACACTGAGAGGCTTCACCTTCAGATAATTGTGAGCAGGATTTCCTGCAAAGCCATCATGCTACGCATGAAATAAGTCCTCTGAGACACAGAGGGAGATATCTATTTGCCAGCAAGGGCCAAGAGTGGAGTGAGTCCTTTTGATCCTGATATCCTACAGAGTGAAACTCCTGGGTCCTGGCAGACACCCATAACATCAAATGAGCAGCAGCAGAACTAGAACAGAAGAGAGCTCGGGACTGTCCCACTCACCAAAGCACAGCTGACTGCTTGGGTGAAGGAAGTGCTCTTGCAGAGTGACCTGACAGTGTGCAGGTACTCCAGGGAACTGAGTTTGCTGCCTGTGAGATGCCGCCTTACATCTGGGGGAAATTACAAGGGAGTGAATGTTCCTTGAATACTGAGGGCTAAAGCAAAATACCCATTCCTATAGATAAAGCTGCCGGCTAGATAGCAATCAGGCACGTGTTTGTAAGAAGTAGCATTAAGGAAGAACTATTATGAAAGGTTATTTTGGGGACCAATCTTAATTAGCCTATATACTCTAGTCTATATGGCATGAGAATGTGAATAGTATGCAGTCCCAATGCACGAAAATAAAAGCCTCCCTCCACCCAGAATCCTGGCCTACTAGACTTCTTAAAATATGAGAATAGAATAATAATAATCTTTAATCAATCAAGAGGTCACAAGAGGAGGGGAGCAAGAGAAGTTGATACCAAGTATTCAAAAGAAAGCTACTGTCTAAAAATAAAAATGGCAACATAAATACAAATATGCCTGATAGAACTGATGTATGGATTGCAATGAGCATTGTAAGAGCCCTCAATAAAATGATAAAAAAATATATAAGAATAAAGAATTGACCTGAATATACTTCTGTCCATCCCTCTGTTTCTCACAGCTGACCCAAGGGGCCTTGGTAGTTACATAATGTCAAGTCAACTTGAAGCTAAATGTAAATGTAAATGTAAGAATGGTACCTCTCAATCAGGTCATGGCCTGGTCATGGTCTCAAAAGGAGAGCTCTGGGAACCTCCCTTTCTCTTTATGCCTTCCCCTTCTTGCTGACTGACCCTGGTTGCTATGAGCCCTGTGATGTGGCTTCCACTGTTGGTGCCACTAGACTTTGTACCCACCAGCCTGTGATCTTCCTGAATTCTGCATCATTGCATGTGGCTGTGTGAGGGACTTAAGGACTAGTATATGACTGATGGAGTACTGTCAAACTTATGGACTTGGTCTGGATTGGACTGGGATGTTAGCTTGTCATAAAATTACTTCTTGATATAAAGCCTCTCTTATGTACATCTGTGTGTCACTGGAATATTTTCTTCTGTGTGCACGGATTGAGCTTGAGCTGTTTTGGGGATGACTGTGACAGCAGAGATAAATGCACACCTGGATACTTATTAGTAGACAGGAATGAACTTTGTATTTTGTCTTGAAAAACAACCCTCATTAGCATTTCTCACTGGCATTACAACTTGTTAACTTCCTTAATAACTTTTTAATCATGAATTTGTGGGAGGGTTCTCTGTAGACAGTGTTATAGATAGATGTTAGATCTTAGAGAAGTAAACTGGAAAACAGATATATACTACAGACATAAATGTCTGAAAATTTCCAAATTGAAAATTGATAAGGGAGTAATGGAAAAATATACATCAAAAATATAGCTCATGAATGAAAAAAGTGGTTACATTCTTAACTAAAGCTGCAATTCATGTGGAATAACATTTGTGAATGTATAACATTGCTGTGGAAGACATAGGTAAATAATTTTATATCCTTGAGTATAGGTTAGTCAACTAAGCTCCATGGGTCAAATGCTTTTCAAATGAATATTTATTCAAATAAAACCATGTCCATTTGTTTGTATATTGTCTCTGGCAATATTCCTATTCAATGGCAGAATTGAATGAGTTGTGTATAAACAGAAATCATATGGAACAAATTATTAACAGGTACTAATTGCTCCTTCACAGAAGTTTATTAATATTCTGAGGATAATTTACATTATGGTCACTAAATGTCATAAGGATAAAGAAAAGTCTTATGCTGAAGAATGTAAACTTCAGCATGTTAATTTGAACCATCTACACAAAATCCAAAAGAGAAAAACTAGCTGTGATAGTTGAATGGGTATGTTTTTTTTCTCTACTTACAAAAATACAGTAAGTGAGAGATAAGCTGAGAGAATAAAATAGTTTGCATATCTAATAATATATGTAGTATAATTTTTGATAAAACTTTAGATACAAGATCTAAAGAAAATAAGTGATATTCCATATTTAAGGACCAGAAGATTGTATTAGTAACATGTCAATTATTTCTAACTTTATGCAATGAAATAGAGACTAAGTAGGCAATAAAATCTAGAAAATTAAAGCACTAATATCCACAAGCTAAGAAAGTTCATACAAAATGACAACACATACATAACCAACACAATAAAGGAAACAGAGTTATAGGATTTACCTTATATTATCTGACATTAAGACATGATAAAGCTAAATTTTCAGAGAAGTATAGTATTGGGAAAAAAGAAAAATGGATCATTGAAATATAATAATCTATACGTTAACTCAGAGACTTTTTCACTCTTTTCCCAACTTGTTCCCTGATAATATGTTAGCAAACTGCTAAATAAACTGTACAACCAAGAATAGAAAATTGATAAATAAAAACATTCAAGAAACATAAAAAAAATTAATAATTCCTGGGGAAAACACTGCCTCCTAGAAAAACCTCCACATGAATTGTTGTAAATAATCTTCTACCTATTATCTATCTATCTATGTATCTATCTATCATCATCTATCTGAGTATCTGGTTTTAAAAACTGTTCTCCCTATGATAGCATTGCAGGGAAGCCCACCAGGAAACAAACAATTTCATAAATATCTTTCCATCAAACATTTAATTTGAAATATTATTGAAGTTCCCCCCAAATAGAAGATATGGGACTTACAATATAAGACAATGAAATTTTCTAACAAATGTCTAATATTAAGAGAATAGATGCACCACTTTGCCCTGGCCAATATTGCTTATATCAAAGTCCCCTTGAACAACGATGTTTAATGGCCTCTTTGTGTTTGCAAAGTATTACTTTGTAACTATGAAGTGTATGCCACTTTTGACTTTTCTTTATTTCTGTTTCCTCAATCATGCATGTTTCATGCTAACAGGAGCACAATCACAATGATTTTTACCCCCATTTCTTCAGCAATCCCCAACCCAGATATGTTGAATTATAAGCTCTAGTATAGATCCCAAATATGTATATGGTGATCACACTTTCTAATGCCCTCTAGGACAAAGCCTCAGAGAAGTAGTTGGGTATGCGGCAAATAACCAAAAGGCTAACAGATTGAAGCCATTAGAAGTTCTGAGGGAGAAAGATGAGGACTTCTACTCCTACAGATTTACAGTTTGGAAAACCTACAGGGTCAGTGCTATGAATCAGAATTTCCTTGTCAGAGTTGAATTTGAGTTTAATGTAATCTGAAGTTTAAAGACAAATGAACTTTTCCCCACTGATTTCCTCACTCATAAACATCCTCTTTTTCTCCTTCCCTTATTAAAATCTCTTGTATTCCAAATCTCGGCCCCAGCAAATTGTCCTGGGATGTCTTTCCTGACTCTCCATTTTCTGTTATGTCTAGCGTAGATTATCTTCTTATTATGTAGTATTTCTTTCTGCATACTTCTTTCATATATATCACTAAAGTTTTTGATATAATAGTCAGGTGATTATTGAATGAGGCACTAGTCTTTGCAACTAAACTTTATATGATCTGAAGAGAAACCAGAGTATGCAACTAAACATTATAGAAGATCTTAGACCTAGTCATATTGACTTTTAAATAATGAAGAATAGTAGCACATAAAGATGTTCAATAACATTATTGGTTTCATAAAAATATATGAATTATGGAAATAACATAGATGTGCAAATATAAAGATGCACAACTATCATACTATATTGTTAATTATATTTGTCGATTGATTTAATTAGTTAAGAAGATTAAAGATCATTATACATAAATGTATAAATAAATTACTTTTCAGTTATGTCATTTGCTGGCAACCACTAATGACTTTAATGAGAGAAAAAAGTGATACTTACTTTACACAGAAACTATTATAAGAACAAAGACCTTTATTAAATGTTAGGTTTCTATTTATTTCAGTGAATAATATTAATCTTTTTCAATCTATGCATGCCTTGAATATCTTTTATCTGAAAATCTTATAATATACCCAAAAATCAAAGAAGAAAGGATGCAGAATAGTTCCACATTTTACTCTTGGAAACAGCAATTTATTTTCAAAAGCCTGAACTAAACTCCAGGAGTGTAGTGCCTTAAATTCTGAATTATATTGCCTCGTTGCCAAGCAACATGGATGCTTCATGGAGGTCCATGCTCTCAACACTGATTTAGCTGTGTCTTCCCTACCTTTGACTGCTGACAGCCTTAGAAGTTGAAGTCCTCTCGCCACAGGCGTTCTCTAAAGTAGAGAGATGTGGACTTGAGATCTGTACTGTGGCAAAATGTCTGGATTCACTGATAAGGCCCTCCCGTCTATCTGCAACCCTTTTCTGTGGCCCAGGCAACAGTAAAGCCCTATATCTTAATAAGGCATGTATTTGAGTCACTAGTCTTAAGAAAGGAAAGGACAGCTTAGAAATGTGACCTAGAAAAATTGTGAAGCTAGGACTTAATTGGAAGAAAAACTAGGAAGGGTAATAGGTCATGCTGTGTATTTGCCAAAGAAGGCGGTGACCTGGCGCTCCTTTGCCCCTTCTTTATGGCCACTAAAAAGAGATTACTTAGACCCAAGTCTCTCCATGATGACTGCTAGAAAAATGAGGTCACCCTGCTTGGTTCTCCTACAAATGTCCTTTATAGTGAAACCATACAACTATAATCTGTTATAGCAATACATGCATGGGATAAAATTTGTGGGAGTTTTAGTCTCTGGGTCATTAATATCCACTAATGGTCCCTGGTGACACTGTTAGGTAAGTGTTGGACTTCTAACCACAAAGCTGGAAGTTCAACCCCACCTGCTGCTCTACGGGAGAAAGATCGTCTTTTCTCCACCTGTAAATAGTAATAGTAGCCTTAGAGACCCTACAACAAACCTTAAGAGTTGGAGTGGACTCTATATTAATGAAATATTTTATCTTCTTCCACAAAATGTCTATTCTTCTCCAGGACCTTAAATAGTAGGATGTTCCTTTCACAGCACATATCACAGATAAACTTTACTGTTACTGGAACATATCTAGTCCAGATATTACCCCCTTCTCCTTTGTTTCTCTCCTGCCTTTGTAGCTACCTAGAGTCTAGACCATATGTTCCTTGCCTTTAAGCTGATTCTGACTCATGGCAACCTTGAAAAACAGAACAGATCTGCCCAATAGACTTTCCAGGGAATTAAATCTCCATGGAACATATTGTCACATCTTTCTTCTTAGGAGCTTCTGAAGGAAATATTATCAACACATACATGCCACTACTTTTTTTTTCTCATTTTGAATCACACCACATCAGCAAATGCATGTCCTTGAAGCATTATTCCATTAGCACCTTTCTTGTTGGTTACACATTGAGAAAGCAGTTCCCTTCCCCAGTTTTATTTTGAGTGACTTCAAACCTGCACATCTGGCTTTCTAGTACTACACCAGGTCAAGTTCTGCTTCTAGTACTAAGGTCTTCACTGGTTCATGTAATAGAAGTAGAATTCTAGGTACTCCTTCTTCATATCAGTATGGGAATTCTGCTGAAATTTTCCTGCCATGAATAATTTTGCTTGGACTTGAAACACCAGTGACATATTCTAGCACCATGTCAACATGCAAGCTAACACAGTAAAGCAAACTGACATCATTCTCTTCCATTATCTCATTGTCCCAGTCTTTGCAGGCCCTATGCTATTGTCATTCAAATTGGAGTTTTTGTTAGTTTTCTTTCTTTTTTTTTCTATCCTTAAAGTTGCATAATTGGTATTCCTTATGAGGTATCTTGAACTGCTTGTTAGTTGATGACATAAGCCTATTGACATTTTGTTATGATTATCTTGGGATGTGGATGTGAAGATACAGAAGCTTAAGGTTCAGCATATAACATTTCATCATTGTCTTGGTAATACTAGTAATTTATGACTGTATGGAACTCTGGAAGAGGTGGAAAGAAACCTGAAATGAATAGAAAATTGTGGTTCTAGAAATCTATGTCTTCCCTGAAATTAAATCAGTAGACAAGTGTGTTGCCCAGTTTACAACTCCTTGATCATAAAAGTCAAGGGATCCTTGCAATGGCCAACTGTGTTTCAATATACAGGTCTCTTCAGAACTGTGGGAGAATGTATTCTTGTAAGTAGATTTCTTTCTTGTGATTTGACAGTATTACAAATCCATGTATGTTCAAGTGTAATAAATGCAATGTCTATTATACATGTAGACATAGCCATTAAAATATTATAGCGCCAGTTTTAATCAACTTATGTTTTCATGCTGCTAATTTCCATGTTTATTTGTGATATCCATTGAAGTTAGTATCCTTAATTTAGTGGAAAATTTATTTTGAAGTTGATACCTTTTTTTCTGTCTAAATTAACACAGGATATGCAATGGATGTGTGAAATAGATACAAACTGTATAAATTAAATACAAGCCTGATCATTTACAGTGAATGTTTTGCTGTCAACAATTTTGAATCTCTTAAGAGAAAAACACTCTCAGTAAAATGGACCTCAAACTGTGTTTTTTATTACCTTAACTTTTGTCATCTGTAGTGCAATATTTTTTGTCACAAAACTCTGTTTTTGTTTTGCTATGGATTTAGAAGTAATTAATGTCCAAACCAAAGAGCCCTGATGATGGAATGATTATGAATTGAGCTGTTTACTGCAAGGTCAGCTGTGAGAAATAACCAGCTGCTCCACAAAGAATAGGGTTTTCTACTCTCAAAACAATCATCCGGAAATTCACAGAGAGATCTCTACCATGTCCTATAGGGTTCCTATGTATGGCATGAACTTAATAGTATTGATGGTTTTGCTTGATTTTTTAATGTCAAACTCAGAAGGACAAGACTGAGGAGTCACGGGGAGGAGACAGATCAGTCAACGTGTAGCTGGGCAGTGATGATGCATACAAGTTCCCTCTAGTTCATGAAACCTTCCCCACCCCGGCCCCCAACCATCATGGTCCAAACTCTACCTTACAAATCCAGATGGACTGGAGAAGGTACACTAGTATAGAGGGAAGCTGGAGATGCGGGGAAACCAAGATGGATGAGCCCCTTTGGGCCAGTGGTTAGATTGGGGCTGCTGGAAGGGTAGAGAGAAGGTGGGGGTAGAGAGACGGAACTAATGGCAAGGATGTACACATAAGCTCCTATTTGAAGGACGGGCATCAAAGGAGTGGGTTGAGGGAGAGGTCAGGCAGTATATGATATGACAGAACAACAACCATGTATAAAGTATTGAGGGTTGGTGGGGAGGAGAGAGCAGGGGAAGAAGGGAAGGAGTGGAAAAGCTGATACTAGGGGCTTAAGGGAAAAGGCGGACGATTGGAGAATGATAATAGAAGTGGAAATGTGAGGGTGCTTGACACAGTATGTTCATTTATGTATTGTGAAAAATGATGTATGAACCCCCAATAAAATGATTAAAAAAAACAAAGAGGTCAAATTTTCTTGGAATTTGATGTGTATTCAGAATTTTAATATATATATATATGATGAGCTGAACACAGAATTGCAAAGTTTTTGAGAATCGTGTCAATTTTTAAAAATGCATCATTGAGATATGAAGTGATACGTAGGCACTCTGGCAGATGTCAGACACAACCCAGTGATACGTATGCAGTCATCTAAAAGAGGGAAAATGGAGGAGGGTGGGAGAATGAAAGGCACTTCTAATCAGATACTTTCTCTTGAGAAAAAAATTACAAGATCAATGTGTAGGATAAGCTGTACACATTATAAATGCTTGTGTGTAAGATTCTAGTTTGCTTTTGGCATCCAAAATTATCATGAATTGACACAACTTGAGAGATTCTTGATCTGTAAGATGTACATTTGTCAGGTATTGAGTTTGCAACGAATGTGGCTTGTGATATTTATTAATATTCTGTAATCAGCATTAATTTTTCTTTTACTGATAAATGAAGCCTACTTTTTAAAATTCAGTAAGGCATCAGCTGGCCATTGGGTCTCCACTCAAGTATGTTTTTAATGCAAGAACATTTTGTTCTTTTAAATTGGCATTCCATGATACTCACTTTCCTGACACGATTACTAAAGACAAATGTGTGCATAAGCAAATGTGTTGAAGAAAACTGATAGTGACCAGCTATCAAAAGTTACAGTGTCTGGGGTCTTAAAGGCTTGATGGTAAACAAGCAGCCATCTAGCTCAGAAGCAAAAACCCACATGGGAGAAACATACCAGCCTGTTTAAACATTAGGTGTTCAAGAGATCAGTTATCAAGCATTAAGGAACTAAAAAATACATCATTGTAAATGAAGGGGAATACAGGTTGAGAACACATAGCCCATCTGTAGGTTGCGGGGAGGAGACTAGCCAGTAAGTGTACAGTGTAACAACAATGAAATATACAATTTTCCACACTTCTCAATGCTTCCTCCTCCTGCCCCTCCCAATATCATGATCCCAATTCTACCTTATAAATCCAGTGATACCAGGGGATGTACACTGGTACAGAGCGGAACCGGAAACATAGGGAATCCAGGACAAAGGATTCCTTCAGGATCAGTAATGAGAATGGTGACACTGGGAGAGTGGAGAGAAGGTGGGGTAGAAAAGTGGAACCGATTATAAGGATCTACATATAACCTCCTCCCTGGGGTATGCACAACAGAGAAATGAATCAAGAGAGATATCAGACAGTGTAATATATGACAAAATCTTAATGGTTTATAAATTATTAAGGGTTCATAAGAGAGGAGGGTGGGGAGGGAGGGGAAAATGAGGAGCTTATACCAGAGCCTTAAGTGGACAGTAAATGTTTTGCGAATGATGAGGGCAACAAATGTACAAATATGCTTGATATACAATCGATGGATGTATATGCATTGTGATGAGTTGTGTGAGCCCCCAAATAAATGGTTTTTAAAAAATCTGCAATATGATTCTTAGCAAATGGCTATCCCACCTTATAATTAGATGCTAACAATGATTAATATCTTTTAATTTGTTCTTTTAGAAGTATTTATGTGAAGTTCTATGAAATAGTTCTAAATGCACTTTTTCCAAAGTCTTCACTTGGTGTTTCTTCTTAGCCTTTACTTCTCTTTTTCCCAGACTGTGTACAACAAGCACTGTAGGGATATGAGCTAACGGTGCAGCCTGACTCACGTGAGCTCCATAGCAATCCCCTGCAGATGCACAGTCAGACACACTGGGAATGTTTCCTCCTACACTCCTTATTTTATTGATATTACAATCTGGTTTCACACAATGAGAGTAGCCGAACAAACTTTCAGGTACTTAAAATCAGAATACAAATATTTTCGGTAACACCTTACTAAAAAGTTGCTTTATAACTGGTGGAAACAGAGTATTACAGGTACTTGTTAAGCGAATCATTTCCTATTCAGCTCACCACCATTGAATGCAGTACTGTTATTCTAGACTGTAATGTCTATTCATTGCAATACTAGAAGAGAGGGTATAATCGCATCTCTGATTCTGAGATTATAATTCTTTATTGGAGTAGAGAGCCTTATCTTTCTCGTATTGGAGCGACTGGTAATTGTGAATAGCATCCCAACTTAGGACCATGCAAAAACACTGGAATCTTAGCAGTGACAGAAATCGCATACCACCTGAAAGTTAGAGATTAAACTTTTAAAGTAAAACGGAGATAAAAGGGGGCATGGGCAAACAAAAGTGTCCACGTGGGCCACTTACAGCCCATCCAGATGAGCACAAGACCAGCTCTGGCTCACTATATAGACTCCCTATTTTATTGAATTTCCACAGTATTTTGTGGTGAAAGCATTTTATATTCGTCTACACGTATTTGAATTGTCATTCCTTCCTTGGAATATTTCTGTGTAGCATCTTAAAGTAGATTACAAAATCTTCTAAGACGAGGTTGGTACTTTAGTTTTGATTCTCTTTTCTCTCTAAGACATTGATCGTTCTCTTCAAAATTGGTGCTAAATGAATATTTGTTGAATTATTTTTATAAATGACTAAATATAGATTGGTGCAATCAATAGAAGCTCATTAACTGTTCTTGAATATAATTTTAAAGCATAAGAGATAATCAGACAGCATTATTCTGGAGGCTATGGCATCATGCAAAATGAAAAAGCAAATGAAAGAAAGGAAATTTAGAGTATGTGAATCCATTCCAGAGGTATAATCATACAGATACTGTATAGGGAACTACACTTTGTTCCTGGGTGTGGGGCAATTTCTATGACATCTCTGCAAACTAATGTTTCCCTCCCCAGGTAAGACTTCATCTGCTAAGCAGGGGTAGCCTTTGCTACATTATCAGAGTGGGAGATACTAGCCTGCTTTGCAAATTGCTGCTAAATGTAGATATTAAGAAATGTATAGCAATTCAAAGTTATTGTGACAAACTTAAAAAAAATAATGTTCAAATGGTTTTGTCTCAGAAAAACCTTGACATATGTTCATTTTTTATGATGAGCTTTCGCTTGAGGTTTTTTGCTTTGTCTTAAGAACAGTATCTGACACAGACTAACCTTAGTCTCCCAGAAGCCACGGGATCTTGGTTGCATAATAGTACCCATTACTGTGGGTTCGTTTTCAGCAATGAGGAACTACATAGAAGAACCCTACAAATCCTTATGGCAGCAGACTCACTCTCTTTCTCCCACAGAATGGCTGGTGGATTAGAATCACCACCTTTCCAGTTAGCAATAGTTGGCTTAACCACTGACCCACCACGATGTCTTTCTTGCAATAACAGCAATCGCAAAATTCAGCTGGGTGGCTGCAAGAGAGAAATGCGATAACGTCTGGTTTGCCATGATTTGGGCATGTCCCTTACTACAACCAAGCATTGAACCTAACCAAGAAAACTTTTAATAGCTAATTAGAATGCCAAAGATCATTGCTAGCTATCCTTTTGTCCCATACAAGAGAATAGAATCATTATTTTCCAAAAATGTTTATGAAAAATTTTAACAAAAAATATTATTTTAGAAAATGCATATTTATGGTTGTGTGTGGGACTGCAACCCACTGGGATGGAGGTTCAATTGCAGCAGCGGCTCCACAGGAGCAAAGGCTGGGCCTCCTACTCCCACCACCAGAGTGCAGTGATGCCCTCCCCAAAATGCATGTTTAATAAAATATAATATAATTTAATAAAATTATAGATAGATAGATAAGTAGATGATCGATTGTATATACAAAATACCTAAAAACATAATGCAGAAAATAACACTAAGCTATAAACACACCACTCAAATAAATAGCTCATTAAAACTTCTTGCTTTTTCTATTTTCTACTCTTTGAAAACATAATTGTGACTGAAACTACATCATGAGGGATTCAATATAAAAATACATGTTTACGGCATTATCTTTAGTATATTATCTCATGACATAAATTTTCCACAATTTATTCAAGCACTCTCTCTTAGCCTTTGAATATTGCTCAAACAGAAATCCAGCATCAGGTGCCTGCTTCATGCACCGTGGGGACTTTTGTGTGGCTGGTGTATGGAAAGCTCTGCCACTTACTTCTGAGATACAAGGAAGGTCACCAGCTGTGAGCAGGTTTCAGTAAAGTTTACATACTGACCGAGAGTAGGGAGAGAACCTGGCAGTTTCTTGTGTAAATTACAAGTAAAAACCTTAAGAGCAGCAGTAGAACATGGTCTGATCTAGTGATGCAGATGGTTGACTCATGTTGGAAGAGATATAAAATACCCAGATGCAAGAGCTTCAAAGAAGAGTTTCACTTAGTGGGGTAAATAGAGTAAAGCTTTGGGGAACATCAGATGCTTAATGAGGAACTATTCAAGATGAGAAGAAACACTTGCAGACATCCATTTATAATTTCAAAATGCAATATAGGAAGGATAAGTGTAAGAAAATAGGAAATCTTAACAAAAGAGATGATGTACATAAATATCTATAAGCGTGCCATTTAGTAAACTGGAATAGGTTGCTACTAATATTTTGAATTAGACAGTCATGGTTTAGTATGACATAAGTGACAAATTGAAAAGAAATACAATGGCATCTACCTTTACACAGACATTCAAAATCTATACTGAAGTATTGTTTTATCAGTAACAGGGTAACTTCTGTATACTCAAAAGGAATACAACAAGTAAGTTATGACTACTATTAATATTCCAGGCCAAATTTTAATGCTAGAGATAAGAACTTGAAGGTTTTTGCAACTTTTGGTGGTCCAAATTTGATCAAATCTACAATCAAGAAGCATTAATAACTATTGTTGATTAAAATGTAAAATTAATATATAATCATAATTATTATATATTTCGTATACACAGTATTTGACACTTGAGTAATATCTTTTTCATAGTACATTCCTCAAAGTGGGATCATTCGGCCAAATTGTGACCTATATTTCCCATTTTTTGATGTATGTTGTAAAACAGCTCTTTTTAAAAAAAATAATTAAAATATTTATCCTTTCAAAAGCTATTTATTTTAAACTCATCTTTGCCATTATTGGTTTGAACTCATTGATATAAAATTTTAAATTTTAATTGTTTAAATCAAAGTCTCAGTTTAGTGCATTCCTTTATTATCTAAGTATGCTTTTTTCATTCTTAAGTACTCTGCTGATGGTCTACAGACCATTATTGACCTTTATAATATGCTAACACTCATTTTGAAAAAAATAAAATTTTAAAGTGTAAACATATTATATATCCTCAACATATACTTCAAAATCATTCTCACAGAGATTGTGGTTGCAATCATTTTTATATAGAAGCATTTTTTGTCTTAGAGAGTACCTTATTTTTTACTTAAATAATACATACATCCTTTTTCTTATACTTTAGTGAATAAACTCTCTAGGTCTAAAGACTGTGGTTCTCCAATTGATTCTAACTCACACATTATTATTTAAGTTCTAGAAAAATTATATAACAAACACATATTACAGCATTTATCAAACAAATGTAAAGCTGATGAATAGTGCTTAAAAGGTCAGTACACATCAAAAAAAAAAAAAAGGTCAGTACACATCAAGAATGGCAAGATTCACCTAGACATTCTATCAGTTTATTTCTTCATACAGTGTATATTTTCATGTTCATTGTAATTAATAATGTAAAAGAATAATTTATTATCAATAGTCAGCACTTCCACAAATACTTATTTGCTGATACACTCATACTTCAAAGTGGAAAATTTTCATATATGTAGATATATGTATTAAGATATTCTATTTTTCTTCAAACCTTCTCTTTCTTAAAATATGCAATACATTTTTAAAATACATTTTAGAATTTGTATAATCAGGTCTATTTTCATTATTCTATCAAATATATTTTCTTCTTAAATAGTCATCCATGGAGAAGACAGAAAATTCTCTCAAATTAAATAAAAAAGGCTGGGTTAAAATATTGATAAAAGATGTGATAAATATACACTTATTGGGGACAAAATGATATCAAAATACAAATAAAATTTATATACATTGCTATAACCTTTCATCACAGATTTATTAGTATGATTTTTCTATCTATGTACTATTTGTCAAAAGATTTATATATAACTTCCCATTACTAACATTTATTTGTGAATTTGAAAATTAGTACACTCAAATTATTAAATTTTCTTTCTAGTTCAGTTTTTTCATAGATCAGAAAGAATAATTTTTTTCATGGAGTAAGGATGATTTACCTTCAATAGCTACCATTTTCTGACCCTTTGCCTTTTCCTAGTAATTTTTGAAATGCATTTCAACTTAAAAATGGATATTTGTAAGTGCCCATTATCCCCCATTTCCTTCCTCTATTTACATTTGCTTCCCTCTTGTCCCACTCTCATACTCAACCTCCATTTGGATTCCAGTATTTTCTTTCCATTGCATTAGTCCTAATCAATCCCTATCAGACTTCTCTCACCCTTCTTGTCACTAATTTTGTATCAATTGTTATTCCCTTTTTCCTGGACTGGTCAACATCACCTCCTTTCCCTCTCCCATTATCCTACCCCCTAACCATCAGTCCTATAGTTTTTGCCTCTAGACTCTGTCAGGCTATCTTGTCTAGATAGACCTGCAGAGGTAACAATGTGTACCAAAAAGGCCTCCTAAAATGAAGCAACCAAAGCAAATAAAACAATAACAACTGCAAGAAAACCACTCCATGTGCTATACATACATGTAAAATAATAATAAAAATAGTAACAACATAAAAACCTGTATAAGGTTCAAGGTCTATAGTTGACCTCCAGGAGTGTCCCCTGTTGAGTCAGATGGCATGCCATACCCTGGCCCCAAAGTATATCTTTGACAATCCATCTGGCATTCCACATTCTGTTGCATACTCTTAGTGCTTTGCATTGTTGTGGTTGTGTCTGACAGGGTATAATCTTGACCCCATTTCTTCAAATTCAGGTATGTACATAGGTGCATATATTTATAAGGGATGACGGGGAAATAGATCAGTGTGTATACTTACAGGGTTAGTAGTAGGACAGCAGATGGGCATTGATACTCCACTCAAGTACTTCCTTGGTGCAAGAACACTTTGTTCTATTAAATTGGCATTCCAAGATGCTCACCTTTCTGACACGATCACTGAAGACAAATGTGTGCATAAACAAAGATGGTTAAGAAAGCGGATGGTGCCCAGCTATCAAAAGATGGGAGCGTCTGGGGACTTAAATGCTTGAAAGTATCAAGCAGCCATCTAGCTCAGAAGCAACAAATCCCACATGGAAGAAGCACACTAGCTTATGGGATAAGGAGGTGTAAAAGGGATTCGATATCAGGCTTCAAGAACCAAAGATCATAACATTCCGTGCTCACTTTCATAATATGATCGCTGAAGATGAATGTGTGCTTAAGCTAGTATGGTGAAGAAAGTGGATGGTGCCTGACTATCCAAAGATATAGCATCTGGGGTCTTAAAGGCTTGAGTAAACAAGCGGCCATTCAGCTGAGAAGCAACAAAGCTCACATGAAAGAAGCACACCAACCTGTGTGATCACAAGGTGGTGAAGGGATCTGGTGTCAGGCATCAAAGAGCTAACATTATATCATTATTAATGAGGGGGAGTACAGATTGGGGACCCAAAGCCTATCAATAGGTAAAGCAACACCCTCTTGCAGAGGGGTTGCGAGAAGGAGATGAGCCAGTTAAGATACATGATAGTAGCAATGAAATATACCACCTTCCTCTAGTTCTCACCCACATCCCACCCACCATCATGATCCCAAAATTACCACGTAAATCCAGATAGACCAGGAAATGTACAGTGAAGTTGGAAACATGGGAAATTTAGGATAGATGATCCCTTAAGACTAGTAATAGGGTGGTAATACCAGGAGGGTGGAGGGATGGTGGAATGGAAAGGAAAAACCAAATCAGGGATCTGCACGTAGCCTCCTCTGGGACACGGGCAACAGGGAAGTGAGTGTTGGGACATATTGGACAGTGTACAGTATGAAAATAATAACAATCTGTAAATTACTAAGGGTTCATGGGGAGGGGGAAGGAAGGGAAATATAGGGAGCTGATACTGGGGACCTGGATGGAGGGAGGATGTTTTGAGAGTGATGATGGCATTGCATGTAAATTTGGCCTGCATCAATTGATGTATGTATGGATTGTAATAGGAGTGCTATAAGCCCCCAATAAAATGATTCATAAAAAATAAAATTGAATTAAAAAAATAAATGGATATTTGATATTTTTACAAATTTTTTCATAACATTTTTCATGTCACTTGTTTCATATTAATTCATTTTCCTTTCAATTATTCAATATTTCACATATTTCCTATATTGTTTTTAATTTTGTACATGATTTTTCAGTGTATCCCTTTGCTTAATTTATTAATTTTTCTCAACTTTCTCTAACATAGTCTCTTACCTTTATTTTTCTGATATCAACAAAATTCTTGAAATTTTCTTTTTGTGTTTTTGTTTTTGTTTTTGGTGGGGAGACATCACTGCCCTGTGGTGGTGGGAGTAGGAGACCCAGCCTTTGCTCCTGTGAAGCCGCTGCTGGAATTGAACCTACATTCCAGTGGGCCGCAGTTGCGCACAGAACCACTACGCCACAGGGGCTCAGCTGAAAATTTCTTTTTAAGAATATTTCTACATAAATAAAAAAAAAATAAAAACAAAGATTAAAAAAAGAATATTTCTACAAGTAATAGATTAACTGTTTTTTCTTTTGTAAGTATTATATAATTGGGATTTTTTTTGTTTTTTTTTAGATTCTGGGCTTCTTAGTACATATTTCTAATCTTGATTTCTGTTTCCCGCAAAATGTTTAAATTCTTTTTAATTTACTTTAAATGCTTATATAAGTGCCATCATTTTCTGCCCTTGATTCTCTAGTGGTTAGTTATCGTTAGCTGCTTTGGAGTTCTCTCTAATTTAAATCCCCTTGAAGCACACAAAAATGAAGCCTTCCTGGGCCCTGGGCCGTCCTGCCCATGATGACTGGGCTGGATGGCGGCTGTTGCTGCGCCTGCTGTGTCACTCAGTCTTGTTTGCAGCCTCCCTCTTCTCCACTGACTCTACTTATCACCCATGATACTTCTCTCCAGGAATGAGCCTTTCAAAAAACACGACCAAACTATGAGAAATGTTCTACTGTCCCGACTCAATAATACATTGCATTAGAGTCTTATCCAACATGTGTCTCCATATGATGCAATGCATTTGTTCCATATGATCCCCAAGACTGCAGTCTATTAAAAAGAAAAGAAAAAAAATCCTGATAGTGGTAGCAATTATACAACACTGCTCTTTGTAGTTGAACTTTGGAATCCTATGATTTACAGATTAAGTATCAATTAAAAAAGAAAAGAAAAGAAACCCTGTTGACAATGCACGATGCTGTCTGGCCAGCTAACTTTAAGGTCGTTGGTTTAAATCTACCAACTGGTCTGCAGAAGAAAGGAGAGGATATCTTCTTCTGCGGAGATTGACACTCTGAGAAATCCTATAGAACGTTTCCACTGTCCTATGATAACATCGCTGTGAATTTGAATCAACTGAATGGCCTGTGAGCAGTCCTGCAAGAAGCAGCCTTCTCCAGGCAAGCGGCTGGTTTGAACCTTTCTCTGATTCCTTTTCAGCGCGGGTCCTTCACTTATAAAATATACAGCTTGTGAACACAGAGCTAGAAAGTTACCTCTTTCTCTCCCAACTGCTTTCAAATTGTTGTGAAACAAACAGCAGAAGGTATTTATAAAATGGCTGGAGGAGATGATGAGGTGAAAGGAGTTCAAATGCTATTTTAAAATGGTCAGAGGGCTGCCACTCTGATGTCTGCTTTCTACAGACATATATCTCTGAATCCAAGGGCAGACAGGCCAAGAGCAATGGGTAAATTGTGCTTTTCATGCATTTCTCCCCATGAGAACAAGTAGGAAACCATAAATAGCATAATAAAGTTATGTTCCTCTAGTCCACTTATTTATTTTTTGTCTCAGCTGCAAATATCTTAAACTAAAAATATCCCCAAATTTTAGAATATTTTTCTCATTAATACATCTGTATTAATGTAATACCACTACTTTCTACATCTTTCTAGATATTTTATATAGATGCAGAAGAAAATTACATAGTTTGTAACTTGATTCTAATTACATTCTGAATTTCTGCATACTTGGATTTTAGACATATTTCAAATGATCCATTATAGTCCCTAGTGTTTACATAAGTCTTATACAGTACTCAAGTCACATTTATGATTTATGATAAAACAATATATAAAGCTGTGTGCTGTAGTTGAACATGGACTTGATCTATAGCATACTTCCCCTCAGAGTACAATGATGGCAATACTTTTCATTTTAAGAATTCAGAAAACAACTGATATTCAAACATTGGAAATTACACAAGAGAACACAATAAGATACTGAAAACAAATAACTAGAGCATAAGAAATGAACTCTACCCTTAAGTAGTGCTCCTATACTTAATTGTATTCACTTAAATGTCAGCATCGCTTCCCTCTTTTCACTATATTACAAATATAACCACTAAGAAAGTTGTGTTTTGTGGGGTTTTTTTTGGTGTTTTGCTTTATTTGTTTACACACTTGACAAAAAACAAATAATAACTTCAGAGCTATTAGAAGAATGCATGTGCTCAATCTTTTCTGACTCCAGGAAGCCTTCAATTGGATTCCAAGGCTGCAAGCAGGAGTCCTCAGAATATTTAAACAGGGGATTAGATCACTCTCCCTCAGACTAGTGGAGAGCTGGACTATAGTTAAACGAACAAACTCTGGACAAATTCACTGTGGGACCCGGGGTGCAGGACAGCAGTGGTGGCACAAACACCCAGTGGCAGGATCAGTGTCCTCAGTGGGCCACTTGTGGCCCATGGGCATTAGTTTGAGGGCACCTGCTAAAGTGATACAGAAGCAGATTGCCTCCTCTCTCTCCTGGGTAGCTGTTGGTAGGTTTGAACCAGTGATTCTCTAGTTACCAGTCCAATGCTTACCTGGCAGCAATACTACAGTGACCCTAAAGGCAGCATAGAATTGAAGCACATTGTCACCGATGAGTTTGAATAACCTACCTTCAATTAGCAACTGAGAAATTAAACCGATTAGCCTTTGACAAACATTTAGCATATGAAAAACTAAAATAAGAAAAGAAAGGTGTATTATCATAAGAAGAATGTATGGACATACAACTGTCTTCGTAATTTTGAAAATACATGAATTTTTTAGAAACCTATTTATTTTGTAACCCTAACTGCTGAGTAACTAGTGGAAGACAGAAGGAACGAGTATGGAATGTGGAAGCAAGTCTAGCAATGAGGAGACAGAGAGCTCATCTTCAACTAATGAAGGTGTTGTTTAACAACTCCAAACAAAAATAATCAGGGAAAGAACCACTGCTTTGCTTTGAGTAAATCAGTGAAGATGTGGTTGAGCGTTCAGTTGCTTTAATTTAATTTGCTCTTTGTATTAGGCCTTGCTTAAATGAGAAACAAACGTAGACACACTCATGTGCAAGAAAGAGAGAGATTTATATCAAAGAGGAAATGTATATTGAGAAAACATCCCAACTTAATCCAGGTCAGGTCCATAAGTCTGATATTAGCCCATGATCCAGATACTAGTCCATAAATCCCTCTTCAGACTCATATTGGCACATGCAATGATGCAAACTTTAGGAACTTCACAGGCTGGTGGGTGCAAAGTCTTGTGGATCCAGTGGTAATGGAAACATCTCAGCACTGGCAGAGGTTTCATGTGGCTCCTCCAGCAACCTTAGTGTGACTCTTCAATAGGAGGGTGAAACAAAGAGAGAGGATGGCTGGCTCCAGAGAGTCATTGATCTCAGTCACATTCCAATCAAGCTGTGACCTGATTGCCAGGTTCCACCCTACCCCTTCACTCCAAACTCCCTCATGTTGACATGATATGATGCAATTACCATGTCCATGGAATATTGCCATTATATTCTCTTTGAGTATTCTGTGCTCTCATTAGTTTATTTTTTTAAAAGAGTAACAGGCAAGGTCAATGATTTACAACAACAGAGCAGAGACCAGACAAGACAACACTATAACACATACAATTTGAAATGTTTTCCCCTAAAGTGGCAAACATCTTTTTACTCTTTTTGAAAACCATAGCATGCATGTCCAAATACAGGGAGTGAGAAAGCAATGCATAGATATGTACTTTCTGAAGAAAACAAATGTTACTAGTTTCATTTTGGTATCCTTGGAATAAATATTAAAAACCATTTTATTTAAAGTTAATTTTTCTTTTTCTGATCCAGACAAATATATCACACAGGAGCAAATTGCTTACCTGGATGCTAATATTTCAACAGAATGCAAGAATTTGGGTCTTAAAGTTTACAATAAAGATATATTTATAATCAGGTTAAAAGAGATATCTACTTGAATGTTATACACACAATCTATCAAAAACACAAAATATTAAGGTAATATCCATACTCTTCAAAATTCCCATTCCTTTGCTTTACTAGTTACGATCAACAAAGAGTATATAAGGAATAGCCTCCTGGTTTATCACTTAATTCTAGATCAGGAAGAACGGGGATTTGAAAATGTGCTGGCTTCCATGGAGTTTAGTGCACTATCAAATTTCACTCTTCATATGCAAAAGCAGATGATCTCATTTTCTTATGTGATAAATGGATTCTATGCAGTAGAGCTCATTCGAAGTGAACTTTACAAATGGCTCACACCATATAAGACTTGTGTAATTGCATTTACTTTTGCTTGTCATATTTACTCTAAAATGTCACTGAGTACTTTTTAGTAGCTCTATATGGCAAGCCCAAAATGGAAAAAAAATGTAACTATCCATTTCAGATTAATTCCAATCCTGATTAGGCCAATTAAAAAAACACAAATCAAGTTCATTTGTTAATGTTAACTGGACTCTTTTATTAGTGAACACCACCATCAACACCACCCCACCTCCTGGCACCATTCTCTTTCTCTAAAATAATTGCTGCCTAAAAGTTACACAAATAGCTAATTACCATGTTGGAGATGTGTGACATTTTACTTGGAAATGTTACATGACATCATAAAAAGAGCACTGAAATGATAATCCATGATCCTAAGTTCGAAGCAGGTTCCTTCTCTTTTCGAGGGAATTCAGCAGGGCAGTGGTGGCACTTTGCTTTTTTAAAGTGTTGGAGAGCCCAGCTGTTCCCTTGAGTACTAAAGCAGGGCTGATCCAAGACATGAGATCTTCAATCATTTGACATGTATTTGAACATTGGGTAATAGCTACAGAAGACCAAAGAAGTATTCATACCTTTGAATTGTAGTGTTGGTGAAGAATATTTTACGGAGACTGCCAGAAGAATGAACAATCGGTCTTAGAAAAGTGCAGCCTAAATGTTTCTTACAAGCAAGTGTGCCACGATTTCACATGTAACCAGGTGAGAGCAGTCTCTGGAAAAGGAGGCCATGCTTGGTAAAGTGGAAGGACAGAAAAAGAAGCCCCTTGATGAGATGGATAGATAGTAGTTACGACAATGTCTCGAGTGTAACAATCATGAGAATGGCACCGGGCTGGGCAGTCTTTTGTTGGGCATAGGGTTGCTATCAATCAGAACTGACTAGATGTCCTCTGACAATAATGCTTATATTTTTAGGTGCTTCATAGTAATAGACATGACACTAGAATTATTTGGAAAACAAAGAAGGTAGAGGGTTAAGCTACCTAAAGGTGTAGGGAAAATAAGTGACAAGAAAAAAACAAAAGGTCAAAATTCTGCATTTTATGGCACTCTAAAGTTGATCCATGAGGACAGTTTTTGCAATAAGTTGAATAGATGGGGCCAAAAATTTGTGCTTAATTACTAATGCAAAAGTGGGAAGTGTAAATCAACTTATTAGTGCTGCCAACAAAAGGTCTGATAATCTGTTTGGGCATTTAGACACCCTGCTTATGATTCAGGAGTTTAAAGACCGTGGAAGGCATGGTAAGGCTTGCCTTGTGACATCATCCCTTTCCATCTGGCATACAGCACACACTCAACTGCCTTCCATTTGCAGCCTTGAAAGTTTATGCACTGGAATGCAATTCCAATTCTCTCTTCTAAACAACTCAGTGTGATTATAATAGACAAGAGTGTCTCCTTAAAACTCAGAAACTAAGTAGAGCATGAAGTAGGTTTTTAGAGACTGAGGTTAGGTTAAATGGGTCAACATCTTCAGTGGAAGTGTGTGATCGATGAAGAAACAATTAGGAGGAAAAATGACTATAAACAAAAAGCAGAAACATGCACTGTGTTGCCGGCTTTGGGTTAGACTAAGACCCAAGAAATAAGTCAGTCTGTAGCACCTGGGAAAGGAAGGAGGAACATTCTCTCCTAGACCTTGTGGCCCTCAGTGCTGTTTGGATGGCACCATTTTCTTAAGAAGGCCCACATTAAAGACACCTAGGGGTGCTGTGCACTGTGTATTACACTGCTAAATGCAAGGTCACCTGTTCAAACCTATCAGACAGTATGAGGGGTAAAGTTGACATTGCATCTGAATCAAACTGATAGCTATGGGCTCATAAGGCCTACATTAAGCTCTTGGGTAAGGCAGATGGTTAAGTGTATTAGTGATTAAGCTGGTCGAAAGTTTGCCAATTACAACATACATAAAGGTCTCTTGAAAACAGGCTTGGCCATCTACCAGGAAATAACCTTGTGAGCTCTATGAAGTCCAGGCCTATGCATACATGGACTCATTGTGAGTCAAAGAAACACAGAGGCATCTAATAGTGACATAGCTCATATTGATTTATTGACTCTAGAATTGCAGTATACCAAAGACATTCTTATTTTTTAGCCCTTAGTTTGTAATTATTTACCCCAGCATCCATTAGAAAACGAATGTGAAGAGCACACTAAGGCAAATAATATTATGCAGGGTAGTTCCTATTATTTTAGTGTCGTGGTAGGCGAAAAACCTTGTGAATATGCTCTTCATACCTTTGTTGCTATAATTGACTGAAAAACCTATGGAGACAGAACCCGTCAAGTAGAAATCATATAATGTTTAACAGTGTGATTTTAAAGTTAATCTTCCTGTACTCAATTTGTGGCTTGCCAGTTATTCCCTAAATCATTTTGGAAAAGGCATTCAACCTTTCTTTGCTTCAGTTTTCTACTGTATAGAGAATTTTAGTATTTGATTGATTATGAAGATTACAAAACTGAAACAAACAACAAAAAGCCCTCACTGCCATCCTGACAATGCTGACCCACAGCGATCCCCTTTGGCTTCCTGAGACTCTGTTGAGAGTAGAAAGTTCAGTCTTTCTCCTGCAGGTGCTGGTGCTTTCCAACTGCCCATCCCCATTATATGCATTCTAACATGCGTATAGCACATAGAGCAGCATCTGTCAGGTAAAGAATTTTAAATATAAAATTACTAATTAAATATTCCAAATTATTCATAGATTTCTATAGAATTTTCTGCAAGCAGAAATTGTTGAAAAACCTAGCTTGCTTTGACAATTTTGTCAACAAGGAATGCATGAGAATTCTTTTCAAATGCCTGGCTGAAAATCCAGACCCTGTCTATAGTGTTTGCAATATTCCCTGACCTATTAAGCTACTAACTTGATTACACAAGGGAATTGAATTAGTCTGACATGACTCAAGCCTTGTGAACCCCTATTGAACCCGCATGTTCCTTCTTTCAGAGACTCACAAATAATTCCCTTTATAATTGGTTCAAGCATTTCATCTGAAATCAATGTCAATCTCTTTTGCTCGTGTTTTGCCCAGCACCGCGCTTCTTCATGTTGCTTCATTGGGAATCCATGCCGAGTGTTTCTTGTGAGAAAAAGTGTCGTGAACACCTGCGAGGAGCTTACAGCCTAAGGAAGGTCACTCTCCCAGGAACATGTATCTTCTTGTAGGCATAATTTCTGTACACCATACAAGTGTTGTATGAGTTTACAAATCCCAGGTTTATTTTGTAACTAGATTTTCCATCTGACGTGAATTTGATCATGTTCCTCCCAAACATGTATTGCAAATCCCAACTTGTTTGCCTATATATCCTAATCCCCATTATGAACGTTTGTCTTAACTGTGTTAAGGAGACAGGATTAGGGTTGGGTATATTTTCAGTCAATGACTTAAAAATGTAACCGAAGGAGATTAAAGAAATCTAGATGTAAGAAGAGAGATGAAAGTTGCCAGAAGAGTTGCAGAGAAGCCAAGGATTTTGTTCCAGAATCTGCAAGGATAAAGTTTCTCTGTAGCCTGTCCTTTTGATTTTTCAAACTTCACAAGATTTACAGAGAGAGCAGTTTTCCATTCAGCAGTTTGTATAAATTTGGTTTCATCTCAAGATTGCTCTTCTCACAAGGTAAAATCACCTGCCCATTTCCTCCCTGTGTTGTGTTTCTGTTCCATTTCCTTTTCTGACTGTTGTGAACATTTTCTTTGAGCAAATCCTTCCCTTTTGGTCTCATCTTATTCTAAGATGTGCACACTTTACCGGGATGATTATTCTTCTTATGTTTTCTGCCACTGAGGCAAGTCTGGTGCATTGTAGCCCCATAGGATAGCACCGGACTGCCACTCAGGTCCATGGTGACTGACTGATTCTCAGGCGAGCCATTAGTCCTTTAGACCATGAGTTTTGAAAGCTGCAAAATGTTATGCAAGAAGTGGTTGGCAGTTCAATGAGTAACTGCTGGGTCACCATGTGCCTATGGGTCCCTTATAAACTTATTTATTTTTTAGCTAAAAATTTACCCCACCTCCAGAACTGAAAGATCACTAGGGTCTACAATCTCTATATTTCTACTAGTCTCTATCAGGCCAGTAAATATATATATATATATATGTGTGTATGTGTGTATGTATGTATGTATACACACACATACATATGCATGTTGTATATGTATACATGTACACATTTGGTTTTACTCCACAACCTTCCCTACTCTTATAGTCTAATATCTTCTAAAAGAGCAGTGGTTATGGTAGTTGGGCACTATTTAGTACTTCTGGTGTCAGGTCCATAATGACTGATGTTCAAACAATCCATTAGTTCACCGGATAAAGTGCTTCTATGTTTATGTCAACTTTTTAAAAATTCTTCTTTCCTACAGACAAGAAGAATCCAAAAATTGCCTCTTCTATACAACTGATGGGGCAGAAAGCCTGGCATAGATAAATCTATGAGGAAAACACAAAAATATCACAAATGCATTGGAACACAACAAAAGTTCATGAAGGGAAAGACTCTAATGTCCAACTTGCTATGTTTAAAGATAAAATGCAGGTGACACATTCACAACCTTTTATTCACACTGTCCTTTGTAAATGAAAATCTCAGTCATGGCACTAACATCCTTAATTTAGACTTCTAGTTTTCTAAACTGGGAGAAAATGAAATTTTGTCTGTTAATGTCACTAACTTGTGTTTGTGATAGAATAGCACTCCCTAGCTCAGACATTATTGCATATTTGCAAACCTAGTGTCCTCTTTTGTTTTCGCTCAAGCACCTCCTGAACACAAATGAGCTGCTTTGTCTTAAACATCTAGATTTTTGTAGACATATGATGAAGGTAAATTTTAAAATGAATAGAGGTGAAAATAAACAATTTAAATATCAGCTTTATATGGCACTCAGCTTTCATGATAAAAAACTGACTCATCTGATTTGTTTGTTTGCTAAAAGGCCTTGCAATTTGCAAGAGCTCCCTGGGGCTAAACTCTCTTAGGAAGCAACCAACACAAACCACAAGAGCTATGACAGAAATGATGGCTGTTCCATAGTCAAACCTCTTCAGGGATAGAGAGGTATATATAAGAGGTATATACAAGAGGTATATACAATTATATATATATATATATATACAAGTTATATACAAGAGGTAAATACAAGGTATATACATGTGAGGTGGTGGGGGAGAATTCATGACATAGATAAATCTGCTGTGGAAAACATAAAAACAATGTCGCAAATACATTGGAACACAACAACTGTTCAAAAAGGGGAAAATTCTCTAACTTCCAACTTATTACATTTAAAAATAAAATACAGGTGACATATATCCTGTATCTTTCATTCACACAGCACTTTTAAAATAGAGCATCTTGTCTTGCCCTATGGTATCTGCCTTATATCTAAAAATAATTCTTTGAGATGCCTTAGGCCAAATCAGAAATTGTGCTATTGTTTTTCTTTCTTTGTCCAACAAAGGAAGCTCATTTCTCATTTGGTAGTTAATATATAAGAACTACTTGCATCCCTTGAGATTTTCCCTTGAGATGTGCTTCACATGGAAAAATCAGACATTCCTGAGGACAGAGGCAGGAATCCTATTTAAATGAGGCACTCTCATAATATATAATATATATTATTCCACAAAATATCATTATTATGAGCAAAATCAAGAGATTATATTTATGATGCAATAATATAAATCCAAATTTAGCTGAACTGTCAAAAAGATAGCTATTTCCCAAACAAAATACCCCTTACTTTTTCCTTTGGTTTAATGGTTGCTCAGAAAGACACAGAAAGTAGAAAGAAAGAAGAAAAGTATTGTAAAGATTTATGCAGAGAAGCATTAGATTTACTTTTTCAGGATCTATAAATCTCTGAAATTATATTAAGAAAATATAGCCAAATGTCCATGCTGAGCAGCCAGTGGTGACCACATGTATCTGCATACAATTGGGCCCCATCACGTCCAGTGGCTGGTTTTTCCAAAATATATTGCCAGAAGTGGTTCTGGGTGTATCAAGTCATCAAGCAGATTAGCAGCAGTGTTCACTTTGGGAACCACGGGACTGGCATAGTATTGGTCTTCTACCTCCCAAGAGTGCATGCAGGCTCCTTCAAAACATCCGTATTTCCTACCACTGAGAAGACAGGCTCAGGTCCACTCTCCAGACTTTATCATTTTAACACTAGTTCTCTTCCCTAAGATTTCTATTTCTATTTCTCTGGTGCGTTCACTAATCAGGTGCCTTGACCCCATAGAACTCACCAACTATATTCACAGGATTAGGATCAAGTTCAAAGTAATAGGTATTCAAAAGTGCATATGTGTGTATGTATGTATGTATACACACACACACACACACACACACGGTTCAAGACAGCCCTCAAGTTGTCACCTTTCAGCTGTTCCCACCAAACAGTCTATGTTTCTTAGCTTTTCCTGGTGGCCAGACCCTGCTCCACCTTGGTCACTACCCCCTAGTCATCCTACACCACCAGCCTTGACACCTTAGTCTCTGCCACAGGTGCAGCCAGGTCAAGTGCTCAGATCTTTTGAGGCGACGGGGTTCTTGGAACAGAACTATGTTGCCAGCAGGCAACATTGCAGAAGGAATCGTGCCCTCTTGCTCCTGGGTCAGCAAGGCCATGGCAGCAGACATCTCAAACTGCTGTCCTGGTTCTTGTAGCATGTACTGTCTTCTTGTTTGGTTGTCTTCTGACTCCATCTCATTTTCTCCAAATCTGTCTGTAGTGTTACAATACTTTCTTGACTCCTATGGCTAAGAAATTCTTAATAGGATCAAAAGGATACGCCAACTCTTCTTTTTTTTATGGTATTTGGCTCTTCCAGATCTCCCTAAAATGCATGAATTTATTCAAAAACCCTTTTCTCTCATCAAGACCACAGACCCAAAAATCTCACAGGTAGATCACAGTTACTTTATTTTCATTGCAAATAGTCCTATTCTAGCAAGGGTTTGATACATATTAATTTCATAGTGAACTACTCACATTTTTGCATGATTGTGACTTATCAAGTCATATCAGCAGATCTATAAGCCCCAGGTTAGAACAGCTACATATGAGAAACCCATCAACCACAGCAACTCATCCAGGGAATTCCATGAGATCCAGTAAGGAAAAAAAAAAAGAAAAGTTGTAATTGAATTGATTAAAACCCTTCATGTTAAACACATAAATATTTGACACATACCAAAAATCTAATCACTGGCACCTAGTAAATTCTGATGAATAGCACATTTTTAGCACAGGAGACCTACTCCCTAGGGTTTCAGAATTTAAATATTTCTGAGAGGAGTAAGATTTATCTTTCTCCTGTGAGTGACAAGTGAGTTTGAACCACCAATATTGAGACTAACTATGAGAAGCTTAACCCAATGTTCCGCCAGGATTTCTGTGCACAAACACACAATAAAATCTAAACCCATTGCCATCTACTAAATTCCAAATTAGAGCAACACAACATAGGGCTTCTGAGACTTTAAGTAAGTCATCTCAGGAGCAGATAATCTCATCTTTTTCCTTCAGAGCAGTTTGAACTTTGAAACTTCCAACCTTGCAGTTAGCAGTCCCAAACTTACCCCACAGCACTCCCTCCCTCACTGACTCCCTCCCTCCCTCCCTCACTCCCTCACTCTTTGCCGTCCAACTGTTTCTGACTCACAGTGCCTCTATAGAAAGGGGACTTCTTTTAAGGGAGAGCATGCCATGTCTTTCTCCCCAGGAGCTCCTGGTGATTTCACACTATAGACTTTTTGTTTGATGGTCCAATCAGGCTTCCTTATAGAACCACACAGTTAGCATTAATATATTCCTGAATAACCACATCAAAATTCTTATAGGAATAAGCACCAGAGATAGGAAAGGAATTTATATCTCCCAATTCCTGTTTTCTTTGCTCTTTCCACCTTAACATGGCAGTTGCTTGGGTGATTTCACATTACTAGGGAAAAGATGATTTTGAAGAAATTAGAAAATGAAGAAATCAGTGGAAACTGAATGTTGATAATCTCAATAGTCCTTGAAGCCTGCTTATCTACTATTAAACAGGCAATTCACTCAGAAGCTAAGGAAACCTTAATACACTCATCAAAGCCCTCTTTACAATTACAGAGGTATTAAAGAAAATGCCCAACAGTGAGAGGTGAATCTTAAGTAGCTGAAAGATTGCATTCAGATGATGAAGATAAGAGCAATAATACTTAATGTTACTACAGAGCCTTTATTCCTGGAGGCCTAGAGTATTTAACTAAAGGTCAAATGATATAAACCTCTGATATGTATAAAACTAGAATGGAAACCTTATCTGATTTAATGTTTTGTGTTTTTCCTTTTTTTCTTTTTCTCTCCAATCTCTGCCTTTTAATTTCCTCGAAGTAGAACAGACCCAATACCTATCTGCAAGCATTCTAGCTCAAATTCTTTTTTAAAAAGCAATGGGAACACTTTCAATTGGCTGGAAACAAAAGTGTTGTTGTGCTATGAAGCTTAAATAGTTGTTGAGCATAATTAAATCTAGTTAAATGAAATTCTACCCTGATGCCAAGTAAAATAATTCTACTTGTAAAATAGAAATACTAAAACATATAGTAGCGTAGGTGATTGCATGCAATCATATCCCAAATCCTAAAAGAAACAAAAGCATCAACACTAGTTGATAGAAATGAGAAGGAACACAAACTTTTAGATATTCAATGTTTTTTAAATTGAGCTAATTCAATCTATCTTCATCATTCCCCTGTGAGATAGGATACACTAGACTATGCTACAACACTAATATAATAAATGTAAATCTATGCTTAAAGAAGTATTATAAAAGTTAGCCTTGGCAGAAAAAAAATTTCCCTTTCATAAATACTTTTTCCGTGCACATAATTATAGTTAGCTAGCTTTATGGTAGAGTGTATGCAGGTGCATTGTATGGGTGAAGGATGAACCTGACATGGGAAGACTATACTCTTGCCCCTTGCCGAGTTGAATTAGTCCTGTGGAGCAGTTGATTTGATCAATTGTTTAAGTCTTCCTTACTTATTCTACATATGCGATGTGAAATTGATATTTATGAGAGGGATACGGTTGCATACTTTTATTAATCTCACTCAATAAAGAGCAAAACGAAAGTATATTTGTGCATATTATGTTTAAGATAAACACGTCTTCCATTCATAACTCCTCCTAAGGTATTTATATCTAGTTAAATGTGATTTTGCTTAAATTTTGTAGTCATATATCACTGTTTATTATATTATGTAAAATACTATTAAATCAAAATTTTACAATGTAACTAACTTAGTTGGGTAAAAACACACCAAATGTTAACTAACATTTAAACTTTAAGCATCTGCTTTTATAAAATGCAAATTATTTTCTCTCAATTGGCAGTTTTTCCTTTACTATAAACCATCACTAACAAAAAATGTAGATTTAAAGAAAAATTCTTAGCCAAAGAAAAAGTCACATTGTAGAAACCACGCAGTGATATTTAAGATAACTGGAGACACTATGAGGAGAGCTTCTATTTTAAAATAGTATCAGGATAAAAGTCTTCAATTTACTCTAGTCCTGATTACATTTTAAAAATCTATGACAAAATGGAATATGATTTTTAAAACCCAGTAATTATTATATTCCTGGAACATAGGACAAAGTAAAGCATATGAGGTTATCTGAAGAAAAAAAAAACATTGAAAGCTCATCGAAATCTTAGATGGGTTTTGTAAAAAGGAGAGATTTTGTCTTATCCATTTCTCTCTTAGTTTTGGATCTTGGTAAAAATGGAGAGAAAAGATAGGAGAAATGATACAAAATGTGATGGTCATAGCTACAATCTAAAAAACAAGACCCTCTGTACCACTGGATGAGCAGCACTTAAGCCATGCTGCAGGCCTACACAGTGAAAGAACTTTAAGGTATACAGACAAGGCATGACACAAATCCAGGCCAACAAGTGTTCATTTATGCATGTTAGCAAACACTGGTGTGACAGTCTCATGAGGACATTATAGACAAAATATAACCTTCCTTGGAGATTTCTAAGACTGTAAATCTTTATTGAGCCATTGGTGGTTTCAAAGTACTAATAACCCTTGAATTGGAAATGACTCAAAGATAATGCGTTTGTATTTAGGCTTTCAGTGCTACAGACAGGAATGTGGTGGTGCAGTAAGTGAGATAAACTTGCAAACCTAACAACTGCTCTGTGAGAAAAAGACGAGGCTGTTTCTATCAAATCTTACCCCATCAAAACACCATACCAAACAGCTTCAATGTGGTCCGCAGCATAATTCAAGTTGCAAGCAACTCCAAGGCGATTGGTTTGCTTTGTTTTGGTTGTGATAGGAAATGTGAAAACAGATAGTTTACAGTGCAAAATCACACCATTCACAGAAAGTTTACAGTGCAGAATCACACCATTCAATAGAGCTAATAATAGTAATATTTATTACAAAATGAGGGCTCTTTCTACTTACTAAATTTTATTTTGAAATTAGATATGTAATGCTTGCCCTACTACAAATATATGTAAAAGGGAATTCATTCATTCTCAAGCACTGGACAAATTCTTTGTCTGTATATAATTCTGGTTCACAGTGATTGTAACATGAAAAGCAACAAGTTGCTGTAAGGCGGATGTACAGTTAGAACAAGAGGGAAATATAAACTTGTGCATGTTTCAAGGCAGTTCTTATCTATTAAGCAACTAAATTTGAAGAAGAAGAAGATGGTGACATCCTAAGTAAATAAAAGTAAATCATTGAACCAGAAATCGAGCACAAGGCAGAGAGAACAAGCTAATAAAATAATTAGATAAAAATAACACACTTAAAAAGAAACCAGGGAGTTGGGAATATCGGAGAAAGTAAAAGCACAATAGAATAATAATCTGTTATTGACAATGATACATAACAAACATGAGATTATAAACAATGGTATGGAGAGAAAACTAGCTTTCAAAAAAGGGAGAAAATTTAGACTAATGACAGAAATTAAAATAGATATAGCTAACAGAACAATTAATTGATGATGTTTCCAAAAGGAAGATGAAAGATAAAAGTAACATGTGACAAAAAAAGCCTTGCTAAATAATATTCATAAACTCAAGAAAGACTAATGTCCAATGTGTTAGGCTAGGCTGATTAGTGAAACAAATCCAGTGACACTCATAGATCCTCTATATCTCTCTATATCTCTATATGTATCTATATTTATCATCTTTATATCTACTTCTCCACCTCGATATCTATATCTATATATCTTTCTATATCTATACATATATATGGAGATGCTTTAGATCAAGAAATAATTAAATGTTAAAAAAAAAATCCCCACCAAGTTCAACTCAAGTTCTTTAGTCCAGTATTAATCCATAAGTCTGTCTTTCGACTCTGTAACCATCACATGCAATTATGTAGAATGCAGAAAGATCACAGGCCATAGGAGGCAAAGTTTCACAGATGCAGAGTCTGTGTATTTATGTCAGGGGTCAGGCAGCCCTCAGGTTCAGCAAGGGGAAAGGGAAAGGCAGAAAAAAAGGGAGGGAGTTCCCCCTGCTCCTTTTTATGAGAAAACCAAGCCCAGGAGGAGGCACTATCTGGCTGTGAACTGATTGACAGGTGCAATACCACCCCCACACTCTCCTATATCAAGTTGACATAAATTTTCCTATGTACCATACCAGTAACTTTCATATTTTCTACATTCCAGTGAAATACCTAATACCTAAACATAATTTTGAATGCTCATGAAGTAGAAAGATAAACTCTATAATTCAATAGGCATTAAAAAAAGGTTACATGAGAAGAATAAATATGTCTGTCTTTCTAGTTTCAGTCTACAGCAAAGAGACAATACTAAAACCCAAATGGAGGCTGGGCATAATGGTGGGACAAGAGGAAAGTAAAAGGAAATAGAGGAAAGAACTGGGGAGTAAAGGGCATTTATAAAGGTCTAAATAAAGGCATATACATATGTGGATATATTTATATATTATAATGGGGAAATAAATCAATGTGCATATATTATAGAGTTAGTATTAGGACAGCAGATGAACATTGGACCTACACTGAAGTACTTCCTCAGTGCAAGGACATTTTCTTCTATTAAATTGGCATTCCATGATGCTCACCTTCCCAACACGATCACTGAAGACAAATGTACACATAAGCATCACGTGGTGAAGAAAGTGGATGGTGTCCAGTTATCAAAAGATATAGCATCTGGGGTCTTAAAGGCTTGAAAATGAAAAAGCAGCCATCTAACTCAGAAGCAACAAAGCCCACATGTAAGGAGCACACCATTCTGTGTGACCACGAGGTGCTGAAGGGAGCAGTTATCAGGCTTCAAGAACTAAGTATCATAACATTGTGTGCTCACTTTCCAAATACAATTGCTTATGACAAATATGTGCATAAGAAAATCTAGTGAAAGAAGCTGACGGTGTCCGGCTATATAAAGATACAGCATCTGGGGTCTTAAAGACTTGAGTAAACAAGCGACCATCCAGCTCTGAAGCAACAAAGCCCACAAAGAAGAAGCACACCAGCCTGGGTGATCACGAGGTACTCAAGGGATCTGGCATCAGACATCAAAGAACTAAAAATTATATCATTATAAATGAGGGGGAGTACAGATTGTGGACCCAAAGTCCCTCCACAGGTGAAGCAACATCCCCTTACAGAGGGGTTGCAGGGAGGAGATGAGCCAGTCAAGGTAGAGTGTAATAACAGTGAAATAGGCAATTTTCCTCTCATTATCAAATGCTTCTTCCCCTTTCCCCCCCACTATCATGATCCCAGTTCTGCCAGAGAAATCCAGCTAGACCAGGGGATGTACACTGGAGGCAAAAATGGGGAATTTAGGATGGATGATACCTTCAGAACCAGTGATGGGAGTGGTGGTACTGGGAGGGTGAAGGGATGGTGGAATAGTAAGGGGGAACCGAATTTCAGGGATCTACATATGATCTCCTTTCTGGGATGTTGACAGTGGGGAAGTGAGTGAAGGGACACATTGGAGAGTGTACACTATGAAAAAGTAATTTGCTTTGTAAATTATTAAGGGTTTATGGGAGACAGGGAGTTGGGGGAGGGGAGGTATAGAGAGCTGGTACTGGGGGTCTGAGTGGATAGAGGGTGTTTTGAGAGTGATGATGGCAACAAGTGTGCAAATGTGGACTGTATACAATTGATGTATGTATGGATCATGATAAGAGTTGTATGAACCCAAACAAAAATGACTTATTTACAAAACAGAGGGTAAAGAGGAGATTATATCATGGGCTCAGGTAGAAAGTGTTTGGAAATGAATATGGCAACATGTGTAAAAAATGTGCTTCATGCAAATGATGTATTCAATGTTGCAGTTGTAAGAGCCCCAATAAAAGCATTGAAAAAATAAATTGCACTCAAAAATATAATAGTATTTGGAATTTGGAACTGTGATCTTTTCTTTTATATGCAATAATAGCATCTTTCATATTATAACAGCATAAGAAAATATCGTTACCTACATAAAGTAACCAAAAAAGTGTTATGAATGATTTGTTAGAGTATTGTTTAAGAAACAGAATTGCACATATAATTGGAACTCCTTATTAAGAACAATGCAACATACATGGAATTGACCTGGTCTACCATCACCAAAATGTGAAAGAAGTTGACACAAACAGTAGTATTATGTATTTACTTCACTTTTTTTTCTTGAGTATATTTAAAAATTTTAATATATTCTCTCTTTTCTACATCTTAGTTCAAGAATTGTTACTACAAAAATGTTTTCATTTTTTAAATTAAAGTCAGAAAAGTAATTGATTCAGGGCACAGCCATTCCATTTCTGTAAATAAGGGAACAGTTTGTAAGAGATGGCACCTCTCACAGACTATATATTTACACACAAATACAAACGTCCATGCTTGCATTATAAGCTACATAATCACTGGAGCTCCTATCATAACCCTCATTAACATTTGTATTAGCCATGGGCTTCATGAAGCACAATAGACAAAGAAGCCTTTCTTATTATTGCTTGCCAATAATAATGCAGGTGTGAAAGGACATGAACTTGTGTTTTGGGAAGGGTCATGTGCCAAGCAATCTGGATCTCTACTGAAAATTTGAACTCTTGTACTCAACATGTCGCTGGAATTCTATAGTCAAAGAATATGCTTGAAACTGCTGTGAATTTAAGCCTTTTGGGAATAGAAATTAAATCAATATTTAAGAAACACAAGTGGATATTTGTTCATGTGACATGCAACATTATTTCTTTTTTCAACAACATTATTTCTTATGGCTTATCATTTTTTCTAAAAAAGTTCTTTCATTCTTTCCATTGGTCTATTTTCTCCCATATAATTTCTCTCTTAACCTCACAGGAAATCATCATGAAAAGCTTTCAAAAGAAATTATCTCATCTTAATTATCTTAAGACTCAGTATTAATAAAAGCTTTTTTATTTTATGAATTTCCATTTATTGTTCTACTTTGCTTAAAACAAATAAAAAAAGTAAACTCTTTATGTTTTTTCTCTTTCTACAAGAAGTTGAGAACTCTCTGGAGATGACCCGTATTTGAATGTGTACATTATTTTACGTTCTTAGATTTTTTTCTTAAATATGTTTATATCACTCTGTTCTTCACCAGCTCTTTATACATTTTAGTTTATTAATTTTGTAGTGTTTTAATGCCCTGTAAGAAACTATAAAATATAGAAATATAAAAAACCACTCTGTGTGATAGGTAGGTTAATTGTTCCAACATGGCCAATGTACACATGTGGGATTGGTTGATGGGTGGAGACATAAATGGCTCAGCAAACCTCAGCTGTCTTGTCTCTTGCTATTTGGTCATCAGATCAGTGTGTGGCTTCCTGGCTTGTTCTGCACCTCCATTTGCAAGCTATACTACCTGTGGGACACCTAACCCATGAACTGGGTCACTGTAATTTGAGATCCCTTCAAGACCTGCTTCACCATGCTACTGAAATATGCATATTTTTAGTTGGGGACTGTTGGATCCTATTATCTGTCTGACTGTTAGTGACCTGCCTTTCTGTTTGCTGCCTGTGGCTGTATAGCCTGAATTGTTCTGCAGAGGACTGCCCAGTGGCCCTCAAGACTCAAAGGGCTGCCAATATATTAAGTGTATCATGGAAGTGAGTTGCACTAAGCCATTTGTACTGCTTTATAGATTAATTATTTCTTATGCTGTCTGTCTATTTATCATCTATCTATCATCTATCTATCTATCTATCTATCATCTATCTATCAAGTATATATAAAATTTTTAGTGTCCTGGTTTTGTTTTGCCAATACCCCACTCCAGATAGCGTGCTAGTCAAGGCAGACTAGAGAAACAAATTCATAAGCATGCATATGTACATAAGTCTTATATAAAGGATACTTGTCCATTAAGGAAAAAATTCCAACCCAGTCCAGTCCAAAGGCCTTAGATCTAACACTAGTCCACATGCCTGATACCAATCCATAAAGTCCTCTTCAGACTCATGAGACACATGAAATGAAGCCAAATGCAGGATGATCACAAGTCAGTGGACAGAAAGTCCTTGGATCCAATGTAACTGCAAGTATCTCAGTGATGGCAGGAGTCTCTGTAGACTTCCCTGGGAGACATTTCAGCCGACAAGACACATGGAACTACCCTAGTGACCTAAGCCAGACAAGCCACATGGAACGGACTAGACCTCTTAAGTTGGAGAAAGCACAGAGAGCCCTGCCAGCACTGAGATGCTCACAACACCAGTGGCTCTAAAGACGTTCTACCCACTGCCTTGTGCCCATCCTGCATTTGGCATCATTGCATGTGTCTCGTGCTTCTGAAGAGGACTGTATGAATTGACATCAGACATGTGTGCTAATGTCAGAGTGATGCCCTTGCACTGGACTTGGTTGGACTGTTTTCTTAATGTATAATTATCCTTTATATAAAATTCTCTCTACTATATGTATGTGTGCTTATGAGTTTGCTTCTCTAGTTTACCTTGAGAAGCAAACTATGGAAAACAAAGGACATTCTAGGTAAGAAAGGACAGATATATGTGCCCTGTTCGATGCCTGTGGGACTACTGGAACAAGTCACTCTGAGTTGGATGGACACTGAGTTGCAGTGAGGATTTTTGGGGAGTTGAGAGTGTGCACAAAGGCCAAGTACACATATTTGAGTCTAGCTATTATATTAGCTAATATTAAGATATTTGTGAAAGAGAAACAAACATGCCTCTGACCATTTTTCTTGAATACTTGCCTCCAACTGAAGTAGAAGTCCATGGCCAGCCCAGTTCAAGTTTCTCAGCATTATAACAAAAGTTTTTCACTATATAGACCTAGCTGATAATTCTAGCCTCATTTTCCTCTTGCTTACCCTGCCTGATATTTCACTAATTGACTTTTAAAAATATAAGTGAGAAAAATAATCTACCTACTTCTCTAGTGTTGAGTGTGATCATGAAGCTTACTCATCCTTAATTCATAATTCTCAGTGCAATCACACTTTTACTGAGTTTATGCTTCTTTTTCAGCTTTCCTCCATCACAAAAAATTGCACCCTCTGTCCTGTTGAATGAGGTGAGGGTACTGTATACCTTACTATGTTCCTAGCAGATATTAGATAACTGTTCCATTCTTTTTTTTTTTTTTTGCCATCACTGCTCTCTGGTGGTGGGAGTAGGAGGCCCAGCCCCATTGCTGGAATTGAACCTCCATCCCAGTGGGCCGCAGTCACGCGCACAACCACTACGCCACCGAGGCTCAGCCCCTACACCATTCTTTAAAAAAAAAAGAAAGAAAATCATTTGGGATTTTACTTCATGCGGAGAAGATGAAAATAAAACTATAGCCATGTTAATAAAAGAAAGTCTTTTAAATGATTCCCTTGTGACAATATTATGTTAACTAAAATTGTGAAGCAATTCAAAATAATTTAGTATAAAAGTATCTTTGTGAGAATGAAATAGAAGACTGTGTTATCAAACAATATGGTAAAATAATTGAATAACGAAGTGTTATAGTATCAGTTTAAATTATTTGCAACACTTGGTCTTTTGTGTTATTATTGATATAATTTTAGTTTTCAATTGCAAGCCAAAACTAAGAAGTCATAAAATTGAAGTTCATTTTGTATTTTTGTAGATTTACCTTTTTGTTCATCATGAGTGGTCAAGAAAGATTACAGACTTGCAAGGAGCATAATTATGGACATCTGAAATTTTCTGAGAATTCTAATACAATTGTTTAGAAAATATAAACTTAGAACCATTTTAAATTTAATGATAATTACATTTTAGCATGATTTATGATTTTAATTTAATAAATCATTGTCAAACTGAATAGGACTATGATTATTTTTAATTGTAGTATATCTTGACAGGATGATATGAGTTCAGATATATTATTTGGTTTTTCTAAAACATATCGCTAATCAGTAGCAAAATTGGAAACTGATTCCAGAATGCATGTTTGTTAAAGAAAACATTGTTATGTCAAAGAAGAGATGTTGCAAATTGAACACCTGTGTCTAGTTTTTCCTTTTCAAATTCTTTTTTTTTTTTTTAGGCATCACTGCCCTCAGGTGTTGGGAGTAGGGCTTTTCAAATTCTTAAGGAAAACTATTAAAATATAAATTGGAAATAGTAGACCCAACACTTAAAATCAAGCAAAAATGTGCCATAAATATTGAAAGTAAGAAATATCCAGAAGATGCCATAAAGAGGAAAATGTTGAATATGGACTGAAATTAATAAAAAATAATATCTATTGAAAAAAATCAACATAAGCAGAAATAGCTGTAATCATCTATTAATAATTGGGACTTGACAGGTATAAATAGATCTAGAAATATTGAAGGTAGTAAAAAGTGGAATGCATAAATATCATTGCATTAATGAATTTAGATGGATTGATATTATCCATTTTATAGCAGGCAATAGTATGACTTAGTCTGCCTGAAGGGAGAAATTCAAAAGGAGTGATTTCATTGATATTGTCAAAGTGAACATTTCACCATCTGTCTTGAAATACAATGTTTCCTGTGATAAGTTTTAATCTATTTACATACAAAGTTATCTAGTTATTACAATTATTTGAATTCATGCATCAGACACAAAACATAGTGAAGGAGAAATTGAAAAATTATACCACTTTTGTTCTGAATTAATCAAGTACACAATCAAAATGCATTGATTATTATTGGCAATTGGAATTTCAAAGTTGGAAACAAAGGACAGCAGTTGAAAATTAAGGCATGGGAGATTGAAGTGAAGCTGGATTATTGCATGATAGAATGTTGCAAGACTAATCAATTTTTCATCAAAAATTTCACAGCACATATGAGCTTCACCAGATGTAATACCGAAGAATCAAATTAACTACATCTGTGGAAAGAGTTGATGAAAAGAAACTCAATAGCCACATCTCAATGGGGGCCAGGGGCCAATGGTGGGGAAAAAGAATCAATTTCTTACATGAAAATTCAGGTTAAAGGTGAAGAAAATCAAAATAAGTCCAGAGGAACCATCATATGTCCTTGAGTATATGAAGGAGTACCCACCTCCAAACAGAAAAAGGCTCCTCTGGGAGGAATCTTTTAGTAAGCATTTTTCCCCTGCTAGGCAAAGGTCAAACAAGTCACTCTGAGGTCCTGCACCCACTGGTATGTCACCTGGAAGGGGTCTTTCCTTTCACAGTGACTTTTCTTTTTTAATAAACACAGTTTCATATGAACTCTATTTATTGTGATGGTCAATTTAAGAGAACAGTGTGTCGATGTGATATTGTGGTTCGTGCTCAGGAAAAATGTCACAAAATGTTGTGATGTTGAACACAGCTTATGAGGACAGTGATTCAGGGAAAACTCAAGTGTGTGAGTCATTTTCTCATATCAAAAGTGGTGAAATGTCGACCGATGAAACACCTCTTTCTGGACATCCATCAACTCCCATAACAGATGAAAATATCGACTTAGAGTGCCTTTGAAGTCCATTCTACCATGTCAGACTGTCAATCAAGTTTTCTATTGTGATATTTTGAAAAGATTGAGTAACAGTGTGTGACAAAAGAAAAGCCAGATTTGTGGCAGCCTCGAAATTGGTTTTGCCACCATGACAATGCACCTGCTTAAGCAGCCATCCTGATTACCAGCTTTTGGTTAAAAACCAAAAACAAGCCTCTCTTTCCCATTGTCTCCTACTCTCCTAACCTTACTCCCTGCAACTTCTTTTTGTTTCCGCATATGAATAGGGAGATGCTGGCAACTATCCAGATGAATTTGAAGAGTGTTCCCCAAAATGGAATCACAATTTTGATAAATATATTAAGTGTAATGGTGAGTACATTGAAGAAGTAAAGGTTGTTTTTGTAAAAAAAAAAAAAAAAACATTAAATACCTAGCTTTAAAAATCCAGTTTGGGGGATACAGGGTTTACAATTTCACATACCACCTGCATCGTGAGAACATTTCAGGAAAAGACTTGGTGCTTTGATCAGCACTGACAGACAATCAGGTGAGCAGTCGAATGGCATCAAGAACACAGTACCTAAAGCAATTAAAATGTCATTTTAAAAGCAGGTGAGGAACTAAGGATCAAAGTTGGTGCAAGAAAAAAAAAACTTTCTCTTGGCTGTAGAGTCACTAAAGCAAATGAAGATATTACATTAATGCAAAAGGACTGAACATAAACTCTCAAAGAAACAGCTGAGATGAGAAAGTTTTTTAATGTAATATGCAAATACCTGGTGTTAGAACACAAACATGGAAGAACACACACAACATATATCAAGATAAAAGAAAGGAAGCAAAAATTCAAGACTGGAGTAATAATATTAAAACATGACATGCGTAAAATATTGAACATTACAGGAAGCATCAAGAGAAGATGGAAGGAATACACAGTCACTGTACCAAAAAGAAAAGGCAAACATTCAAGTATTTCAAAAGAAGCATGGAATCAAAAATCAGTGACACTGAAGGAAAAATTCCAAGCTAAATTAAAACATTACCAAGAAAGAAGGCTTGAGGACTTCACAGAATTTCAATCAAAGTATTTCACAACTTAATGGAAAACTGGAAACCTTGACTTGCCTATGCCAAGAAATCTGGAAAACATCTACCTGACCAATGAACTGACAGAATAACTGTGCCCATTCCAAAGAAGGACCTACCAAATGCAGAGATCATCCTTGCTCTCACTTGGAACTAAGCTTTTACTGGAGTGTCTTTTATCATGTTTGCAGCTGTACATCACCACGGAACTACCATAAGTTCAAGCTGCTCTCAGAAGGATATTTGAAACACAGAGAATCATTACTGACATCAGATGGACCTTGGCTGGTCATAGAGAATTTCAGTGAGACGTTTATTTGTGTTTTATTGACTATGCAAATTCATTTGACTACAGTACATAAGTAGGGAAAGCATTGCAATAAAATGTGAATTTCAAAGCACTTCATTGTAATCATTCAGAATGTGTCCATGGATTAAGAGGTCAACTAGTGGGAAAAGAAAAAGAAAACCAGGAAAGGTGTGTGCTGGAGTTAATGCACTTATCATACTTATTCAGTCTGCATGTTACTCATAAAATCCACAAAGCTGTAATACGTGAAGAACTCAGCATTTGTTTGCAAAGAGGCTTATTAAGAACCTGAAACAAAAACAAAACATAACTTTGCTTGCTGAAAGCATTAGGACTTCAAGTACTTGCTGATGAAGGTCAAGAGGTAAAGCCTTCACTGTGGATGCAACTTTTTTCTAGTTCTTAAATGCTTCCTCCCATCCACTATCATGATCCCAATTCTGCCACACAAATCCAGCTAGACCAGGGGATGAACAGTGATGTTGGAAATATGGGAAATTTAGGATAGATGATCCTTCCGGACCAGTAAGAGTGGTGATACCAGGAGGGTGGAGGGATGGTGGAATACAAAGAAGGAAACAATTTCAGGGGTCTATGTGTGGTCTCCTCTCTGGGGCATGAACAACAGGGAAGTGAGTGAAAGGACACATTTGACAGTGTACAGTATGAAAAAATAACAACAATTTGCAAATTACTAAGGGTGCATGAGGGAGGCGGAAGGAAGGGAAATACAGGGAGCTGATGCTGGGTCCCTAAGTGGAAGGAGGATATTTTGAGAGTGATGAGGGCAGTAAGTGTGCAAATGTGGCCTGCATACAATCGATGTATGTATGGATTGTGATAGGAGTTGTATGAGCCCCCAATAAAATGATTCATTAAAAAGGGGGGAGGGGGAAGGAGTAGCTTATACCAAGGGCTCAAGTGGAAGATATTTCAAAATGAATATGGCAATATGTGAACAAATATGCTTGATACAAATGATGTATTGAACGTTATAAGAGCTGTAAGAGCCTCCAATGAAATAATTGAAAAAAACTCAATGTAAAGAAGACCCAAATCCTCACAACCAATAGTTAACAGCATGATAAATAGAGAAACGATTAAATTGGTCAAGGATTCCATCTTGCTTGAATTCCCAATCCATGTACTCACAAGCAGTAGTTAAGAAATCAATCATCATATTTCAGAGACAAAAATGTGTTGCACAAGACCTCTTGAGAGTAAACATGTCTCTGTGAAGATTAAGGTATTCCTGATCCAAGAAAGACATTGAAAATCATCTTGCTTTCATTAGAAAGTTGGACATTAAGTACGGAAGACCAAAGAAGAGTCATTAGATTTGAGTTATGGTGCTGCCAGAAAATACTGAAAGTCACATGGAAAGTAACATCTGGTACAAGTATCCTCAGAATGCTCCTGGGAGGATAGAATGGTTTAGTCTGTATATTATGGAGAGATTATTCATTGTACAAAGACATAAAGATTGAAAAGGGGGAGGGATAATGAAAAATTAGAAGACCGTGAAGGAGATGAGTTGACACAGTGGCAACAAGAAAGGACTGGAGACAACCACTATTGTGCAGATGGCATAAGACTGGGCAGGATGGTATTCTGTGAAGATAGAGTCTCCATGAGTCTGAAGCAAGGAGGTGGCACTTAACAAGAAAACGACATTCAGTGGGAACATATCATTTGATAAATGAAAATTTATGAAAACACTGTGAAATTGTGACTCAATGGAGAAATTATGTATATGTCAAATACTATGAGCAATATTGAACTCAATTCATTAGCAGAAAAGTTTGGTACAGTAGCAAATGAAAAATTTGATACATTTTCTAAAAGTCCATATGATAGACATCAACTGATCCCTAAAAGGATGATTTAAATGTTTACTACAGTGAAAATATCTTTATTTTTGACATATAGTGGCCAAGAAATTTCTAAGTTCAAAGGTAAGCCTATGATTTGGATTCTGAGAGGAAGAAGAAATGACAGAATGAGAGCAAGAGGGTTAATATTGGTCTGGAAGAATAATATCACTCATCCTTTTTGTTACTGCTATCATACCAAAACATATCTATTTGGACAAATAGGAGAATGTGCCTACCCATACTTTATAGTCAGTCATGGCATGTGACTATCTATGACTCAGGTGGTATTCCCAAAGCAATTAATTGGCATGAGATCCTGCAAAACTTCTCTTCTCCTGACATCATGAAATATTTAATCTCATGATGAGATTTTTTATCTTTTAGTAACTTTTGTACATGACTAAAGGAAGCAAATCTTTTCATTAAACAATGTATAATATGAAAGAAGTATACCAGTGTGGTTGCAGGACACATGGATTTTTTTACTATCTTTCATTTATTTTATTACAATATAACCTAAACCTACCAACAAATTGATGTGTGTACTAAATATATCTATGTTTATATATGTGTGTATGTAAATTCCATAAATACTGCTTTTATTCTGAACTCTAGATGATAGATTTTATAAGCTATGGCTATATTTTGTTGTATATTTCATCTTTCAGATGACACATAATACATATGGATCTAAGAATCCTTCATTCCAAAGTAAATTAATTTTAGGGATAAGAAAAGGAGAAAATGGTTCTTGAATAATGATTATTACCCCATACTTTATATGCTTATCTTTATTTCTGTCAAATTTATGATTAAAGTAGTTATGATAGATACTTTGAATGCAAGTATGAAACTCAAAGTACATTCAGGTATTTAAATATTTATATTTTTTGAAAATGATGAAAATAGTCAATACCAGAAGAGTAGGGTTAATAAATAGTAGCCTCCTGTGTTTGACAAGATATTAGAGTAACAAAAGCAGATATAAAGCTTAAAGACAGTTTTATATATGTCTTCAGAACCTAACTACATGGAATTTATCTTTTGAGTGGGCAGGAGAGTGCACATTAATGGATACCAGTGAGACACTTTTCTTGCCCTACTTGTAACAAGACTCAAGCGCGACCTGAATGGCTCCCTGGTGCTGGGATTTATATTCTTCTCAGAGGCATTGGATATTGTATTTCACTACAAAGAGCTAAAAATATTGCAATCATTATTTATAAATCTTTTAGAAAAATGCATTTTCTTAGCAGCAACTATGGCAACAGGGAACTTGCAATGACACTAGAAAAGCGCTGAGCTCCGTGGCAAGGGGTAATGCGTGGAGAATTTATGTGTTAACACGGTCTATATTTTAGCACCAGAAAAGTCAAAATAAACATGCAGCTCATGCTCTCGAGTGTATCCATGAATTTCATTTAAGCAACATTTAAATTGTATGATATGAAATATATTTAGTTAATTGTCATGGAAAAAATGTATAAACACAAACGGATTGGCCATGATTAAAACAGAATCTTATTTCTAGAATGCATACAACTGTACATCTTTGCAATAAAACTAGGATTTCTAGCCATAGTGTTTATATTAGATCCACTTGTTATAGATTTTATAAACTATTCTAGAAAGGGGAGTTGACAATTCTTTTAAAGTGCTTAACATATAACAAACATGATATATTTTCTTCTTCTACATATTCTTTTCAGATCACAATTGAAATAGTCATTTATAGTATGTTGGGCACAAGCATCATTTATTTCACAATGCTTTCTCTTAATCAGAAACTTTGCAGCTATTTATAACTTCTCACTAAGGCATGCAAGAGAGCATCAAAAGGTTTGTGAGAAATTCCATGATCTTTGATTCTATTTTTATAAAAGTTTCATATATATATCTTAAAATAAAAATTAATATGTATTAAAGTATTAATCAACAGTTCTTATATAGGTCATTATTTTTAAATCCCTCATTAACAAGTCTTGACAGGTCTTTAAAATATCGAAATATTTTGCAATCATTAAAATTGATATACATATTACATGGCTTGATAACATCTAATTAAGTAATGATATATTAATATTGTTTTATTTATTTATGTATTCTAGAAAATATCCTTGAAGTCAAAGATGAGTACATGTGTCTTGTCTTAGAATTTACTCCTATATACAAGGATATTAAGTTAAGAATTAAAGACATTGAAAATGTTTTGATTACTTATTAAAAATTAAAAATAATATGTATGTATTTACTAATATGATTTCCCAACACTTCTCTAACATTAAACACTAGGATATTTTTTTAAATGCACATTTTCTTATTTGATAGTTAATAAAGTATGCTATTTTTATTTATTTAAGTACTAATATCATTGGAGGGATTTCTTGCATCCTTTATCATTTCTGGATATATCCCGCATTCAAATTTTGTGTCTATTTATTTAGTAAAAATGTATAACTTTTTGCTGAGTCTGTTGTGTACCTTTTAAGATATTAAAATAAAATTGACAAGAAAAATTTATAATTTTTATTTAATTTGTTCACATACTTAATTAATACAAAATGCCCATAGTACTTTTGAACAAATAAAGAAAGTATACTTTTATTATTTTCTCTTCAAAAAATATCAATATCCTTGTTTTTAATTTTGGGACTTTGCAGTATTGTGTCCTTTGTGTCAAGGTCAGCTTCAGCGGCTTTACTAGTGTTGGTGAAGCCCCGTGCTATGACCCAGGGTATCAGCCCCAATGCAGGCTATGGGCTGCACCGCCGGATCTGTTTCAGAACGTACACTATTCTTAGTGTGGCATCCTACTCATCTTAATGACAGTGATAAGTGAAAACATAATTGTTAATTTCTTAAATGCAGCTTGTCTATTATATGAATTATGATACAATTATTTTACAAAGTATTTTATATTGAGTTACAATATTCTTGGTTCTATCACTGGTAATTATGTAGTCACATTTTCTGTTTTCTTTCTACACTTTCCCCTTAATTACTGATATTCCCTAAATAATTGCAGATTAAGTACACATATATTAAATAACAAAATATCATAGTTAAATTTGAGAAAATATTACCAAATCAGAGACTGGAAACCTTGGGACCTACAAAAGCAATAGTTCAGGGGCAAGGGCAGGGATCCAAATTATGCGATTCTCAATGTCACTGAAATTGGGGACCAATGCCAATCCCAAATGAAGCCTGAGAGAAGGTCATTCACTTTGAAAGCAAGGTGATGGTTTGATACAGTGATTCTCAACCTTCCTAATGTCTTTTCCCTGTCATACAGTGGTGACCCCCAATCCTAAAACTAGTTTCATTACTACTTCATAATGATAATACAGTTAATGTTATAAGTCATAGTGTAAATATCTGATATGAAGGGTGTCTTCACTTTTTCTCTCTTTTTTTTTTGAGGGGGGAGGGAGGTTAAAACTGCATGTCTTTCCTTTTTCACAAATTGACCACAATTAAAGCACAGTGAATAATCACAAAAAAACAATATGTAATTCTATATTGTGAAATTTCTAATTACAAATAAATGACTTTTTGTCTTGAAGTATGGTGTACCATGGGTAACAGTGTTCACCATGGTACTCTTCTGTGGGCATATCTGCATGTGGGCACACCCAAATGAAAAGGGATAGAGAGCAGGGTCTCAGTTCCTAAGACCATTAGAAATATGTTTTCCAATGATCCTAGGCCACCCCTGAGAAAGGGCCTTTTGACCCCCCAAGGGTTCACGACCCATAGGTTGAGAACCATTGGGTTAGGGGCTTAAGTGTTGGCTTGCTGGCCACAAAGTAACTCTGAGAGAGAGATATATAAAGCTGATTCCTGTACTTCCTCACTGTCTTAAAGGATTCCTATTTTCTCAAATCAACTTGAAGGCAATATTTCTGTATGTTTATTTTGGTGTTTTTGCCTTATAGGTATAATAATAACTGTCCCTACATAAAAATTATTTATGTTTTTGCAGCTAATTCCGGGGATATATTTTTGGGGGGGCATCACTGACCTCTGGTGAGAGTGGGAGGCCCAGCCTTGCTCCTGAAGGGCTGCTGCTGGATTTGAACCACCAAGCCAGTGGGCTGCAGTCCCGCACTCAACCACTACACCACCGGGGCTCAGCCCTCCAGGGATATTTTTATAAAAATAAATACATAAAGCATTGCAAAATACTGTAAAATATTTCTATAAGCCATATTTGGGGGTCACCCTTTCTAGCAGCGTCAGTCAGTAGAGTGTGCATACTTGAACCTCCTCAGTGGGTCCTTGAGCTGCACCCCCTCGATTTCACTGGGTCCCCCAAGTCACAACTTTCATAATGTTTAACTGTGTTCTGGCTATTGCTTTTGCCAAATACATGCAGAAAAGAACCAAAGGTAGTGTTGAGAGGATCCTGTATTTGCATAGAATCACACAAGTTTAGTTGAGAGCTATACATTAACTTTCCCATCTTGTTATATTGGGTGTCTAATTGTTCCTGTGTGAAGGTAGGGGATGAGTTTAATTGACCAGAACAGAAACTAATGATGTGTCCTTGAAGGTTTGGCCTTTTTATGAGATACTATAAACAAGTTCTTTCTGGACTTCTCCTTCCTACTTGACAAGACACTCTGTCACCCTTGTGGAGCTTATGCCCCAGGTGGCCTGGAGAAGCTCTTTGTACTATACCATGTTCCTGTGGACCATGGATGCTGGCAATGCTGCACCAAACAGCAGGTGATATTCTAACTTCCTGCTGAACACTCCTGCTTCAACCACTGGAGCTGCATGCATTTGGCAGGCCTACTGCTGGCATCTGACCCATGGGTCTTAGATGGACTGGTCTGTGTCAATCCCTTGGTATATAATTATTTCTTAATATGAAGTTCTTTTTTTTGTTTTGTTTTTTGGACATCACTGCCCTCTGGTGGTGGGAGTAGGAGGCCCAGCCTTCGCTCTTGTAGAGAATATAAAGTCCTTTAAGGGATCTAAATGTAAAGTGAAGCCTCACCTAGGCATTGAGCATCAATACATCTGCATATGTAAATCAAGCAGACCCACTTATAACTGCTGAGTGACTAAAGAAAACAGCAACCTCACTTTGAGCTTACAAATCAGATTAGACCACAGCATGCACACTGCTAGAAATAATAACCCAGGACACAGGGAATCCAGGATAGATAAACCCCTCAGTGCTAACAAGGAAAGTAGATGCTCCAGGAGGATTAGGGAAGAGTGGGGGAAAGAGGAGGAATGGATCACAAGGATCAAACTAGGAAGCCCTCCCATAGTGATGGACAATGGAAAAGTGGGGAAGGGGTGATGAAGATGATGGAAAATATGGGAAAAATAATTTATAACTTATCAAGGGTTCATGAGGGAAGACAGACAGGGAGGGAGGAAGGAGAAATGAGCTGATACCAGGTATTCAAGTGGGAAGAGGGTGCTTGAAAAATGATGATGGCATGTGTGCACATGTGCTTGACATATTACTGTCTGGATTCTGATAAGAAATGTAAGATCCCCCAATAAAAGTATGTTAAAAAAATACTGCCTTGGTTTTTGAACTGGAATGAATGCCAACAGTTGCTTGGAGACATACCTAATTTGGAAAAGTCTGTGTCCAACAAAAGTCTGAAAATTCCCAGCTGCAGGACTGAAAATTAAAGAGATCCTTGGGTAGTTTGGTACGCTCACTAGGTGACCACCTGATTTACTTGTGAAATGGTAGTAGGGAAAATGCAGCAATGAACCGATAAGTTGAATATTGCCACTCACAATTAAGTGCCTAGTCTACAGAAGCTAGAGTGGAAGATGGGAAAGGGCTAGGGAATTTTAAGACTTGTGTAGAACCTAGTCACTCCAGTTCTCTTATCCAAGTCTATCCATTCCTCCACTGTGTCAAGGACCTAACCCACAGGGCTAGACTTTATGAGGTTATGAGGAGTCAATGGTCTAAAGTATAGGGAGATGCACATGAAATCCAGAATTTTATTCTGCTAGTCATTGACATTGATTGGAATATCTGGTGCAGAGTTTTCCAGAACCCATCCAGATGAATTGAAAGATGTCTGACCCTATAATCTGGTAGAGGTTGCTTGCAGTCTTGATGGATGACGTTAGATCTGACTTATGGATGGAAACACACAAAGTTCCAACTGTAATGAAGACTCAAACCATCAAAAAACATGCTAGTGTCCTCAAAGTATTGGGTTTCTAGGAAGGGGCCATTTAGAAATTGGATATCTAAAACTCAGGAAGGTGATGGTTTAACTGTCTGACTGATAAATTTTCCTTGGAGTCTTTTTCCCCTCCTTGGAGTCTTTAAGATAAAACAAGTTAAACAAGGAAGGATCTCCATTGACTAATTTTCACTTGTCCTTATGGTTCTAGTGGATAGGGGGTGAAGGAAGATGCTGATAGGATTATCTGATTCAGGTATAGTTAATTGTTCCCAGAAGTCCAATATTTTTGTTTTGTTTACCTGCAGAGAATAATCTGTAAATGGGGTTGATGAATTTTTGGCTGTACAAGTGTTAGTTACTTACTATGAGGCACAAGTTTCAATAGGTATTGCCTTTGTTTGGCAATTATGTCCAGTAAATGCTGTTTGTTCAGGTACCAAATACATAAGTGGTACTCGGGTATGGTTAGATTCTATGACAGGATGTATTTTTGTGGAGGATACTCTGCTTCCTCAATACTTTACACACTGGGTGCTAACCATAAGTTAGGAATTCAGAATGTCCATCAGCACAAAGGGCAAAGGATGAGCATTTCTACTTCCATAAAGATTGACAGTTCTTAATACCCTTGCGGGTCATTCTGCTCTGTCCTGTAGAGCTAGCATGAGTCAGAAGTGAGTCTGAATTGACTTGAATTGAGTGAGCTTGGTGTTGGTGGCACTGATGTGGTGATGTGATGATGATGTGATGATGAAGTCCCATATATCAATCAGGACCCAGTCTATAGGAACAGCTCCTTAACAACATGGCCTTTTGTAAAAGATCTTGTGGAAAAACTGCTGTTGTCTTTCTCTGCTCCTTCTAGCTGGACTGAGTCTGGCAGCCTATAAAGACTGAGAATACTGGTAGCTGGTGGTGTGATGTTGTGTTCCTATGATTATTGGATCCATGTTACTCTGCACCTACCAGACTATTCTTTTCCAGCTGTGTCTTCAGGCTCCATGCACAAACAGCTGCACAACACCAGGAGGCCTAGAGCTAGCATCTAATCCTTGAACTTAAGTTAGACTGGGCTGGACCACTCCCTTGATATTAACTTTTTCATTTTATAAAGTTTGTGTCAAGCTTATAGAGAAAAAAAAACAAATATATTCTGTTCTTTTCTCTAGAAAACTCAGTTTTTGTTTCACTAACACACACATCTCTGAATCAGAAGACAGGCAGTAATTATCCTAAACTTCTGAAGCTTGGAGGTTTCTTTCTTTTCATAAGGTGATGCTTGGGTAACACGAGGGAGAGAGTGCTTCCTGATTCCCCAACCTTATCGCAGATATATTATTCATTCAATAATTGCTGATGTCAGATGAATCTTTGCTGAAAGCAAGGAATAACAGAAAGATATTTAGTGGTACATTATTGACTATTTCAAGGCATTCAGTTATGTGAATCATAACAAACTATGGCTATACTTGAGATAAATGGAATTTTAGAACAGATAATCGAGCTCAGGTGGAAACTGTACATGGATCAAATGGCAATTGTGCATATAAATCAAGGTGATAATGTATGGTTTAAAATCAAGTGTGTATCAGGGTTGTATCATTTTACCATACCTAGCTAATTTGTATGCTGAGAAAATCATCAGAGCAGCCGGCCTCTTTGAAGCAGAATGTGACATCAGAATCGAAGAAAGGGTAATTAACAAGCTGCACTATGCATAGGACACAAAATTCCTTGCTGATAGTGAAAAGGACTTGCCGAACTCACTGATGAATACCAGGATTACAGCCTTCAGTATGGATTGCAATTCAGTGTAAAGAAAATAAACTTCCTACTAACTGGTCCAAAAGGTACCACCATGGTAATTTGAGAAATGAAGAAAGCTGTCAGAGATTTTGTTTTCCTCAGATGCACAATCAATGCTCATGGAACTGATATCCGGAAATCAACTGATGCATTGCAATTGGGAAATCTATTGCACAAGACCTCCATAAAGTGTTGAAAGCAAGGATGTTACTTTGAGTATTAATGTGCACCTGCCCATAGCACTAGTATTTTCAGCTGCCTCATTTGCACGTGAAAATTAGACAATGATTAAGGAAAGCCCAAGAAAAATCTACACATTTTAATTATGATGCGGGTGAAGAATACTGAAGGTACCATGGACTGACTAGATAAATATAAAAACCCAAAGCAAATGTGTCCTGGATGAAGGTGAGACAAATGCACCCAGGCCTCAAGGCTGGTGAGACTTCCTCTCACAGACTTTTGACTGTAGTCAGGAGAGTCCAGTCCTTGGGCATCATACGCCATAAAGTCAGGAGGAGGAAAAAGAAGAGGGACTCTCACAATAAGGTTGATTGACACACTGCAATAATGGTCTCAAACAGAAGAGCCACTGATATGCTGGTGTAGAAACAGCAGGTCTTTTGTTCTGTCACACACATGATGACTGAGTAGGAACTTATGCACAGCAACAACAATGTTTTTGTTAATTTCTAAGCAATAATTAGAAGGCACTTAAGAGCAAGAACCATGTTTGAGCATGAACTTGGTGAAATGGGTGGGTATTAAATTAGGACTGTCACTTATAAAATAAGAACTAGAGGAATGAGTAAACTAGAGAGGTTATTTGGGAGTTTGGTACTTACTACTCTCTCTCATGCTGGGAGTATCCCTGTGTTTTCTTCTATGTATCTTTTTAAAGGACCCCGTGACTAATTATCACTATTATCTGTTCATTTTCATAGCAGGATACTCTCTGTTACCAAGACTGGCTATAATTTTTCTACCAGTCTTTAAAGGCTACCCCAGAAGGTAGTTCTATCACATATTCTGAGGCTTTTGTCTTTTAAAATAGGTTAGAAAAAAGAATACTAAAGTAAATTAAGTAACTTCACAGAAATATTTATCTTGCCTTCATCTAATCAATCTTAAAATCTCCAAATTTATTAAAATTGGCAATAATTTGTGTTTGCAATGCTAATGTTGGACTGACAGATTATCACATGGACACAAACTTCTTTAGCTTATACAAATGTAATTTATTTGACTGTGAGTTATTTAGCAGTACCCAAAACATTTGATATGTTTCATTGTAGGATTGTTCAGAGTATTCATGTGAATTAAAGATGGTATGTTAGCAGATGATCTATAAGGAACAGAGTAAGAGAATTTTCCATTTTTAAAAATTATAAGAACAAGCAAAAAGTAGACGAAACATTATTATTGAGTGAATTTTCAGCTAGCATTCTGTTAGGTCTACTATCAAATGAAAGTTCCAATGAAGACGTCAATTGGTTATCGAAATTCCTTTATAGGAGACAGGCTAGAAGAACTTTAAAAATCAACTTCAAGATCTCACACTACACTGACTAACACATTATTTTCAACCACTCATACTGGGATAAATTTGAGAACGCTACAGAAAATTTTTTTATGCACAGAATTGGGAGCTACTATTTTTTTCTGTCATACAGACTTATTATGAGTTGGAATTAAATCAACAGCATATAGGAATAACATGTTTTCTAACATCTATAAAATATAATGTGTAAGAATGTTTCTATTTTTACAGAAATAAAAGCACCTAATCTGACCAAAATATACATGAAGATTAAAAATATTAATGCAATAATTTAAATTTAATATGCTTCTGTATATTGTTGCTTGGAAAAATTGTTAATGGCTTTGATCAGAAGGAACAGAAATTCACAATTGTGTTTTTTCTTTTTTGTCATGTTATATTTAGGTAGAAATCACAGTGCCTTATTTACATTTTCTCATTACCACATTATGAGTGTTGAAGGACAATTAATTTCAACTTTAAAATAATTCACAGATCAGTGAACTCAACTAATATGCCATTAAAAATTAAATCTCATGACTTTGAGAACTGAGAGATAGTCTCCCTTCCAAATGAAAGTCTATTTACTCTCTTACATCAACTACTTCTGACATAGAATTCAGGAAGTAATATGGGCTTGTCGGTATAGAACCATTATATTGCCCATTGTAAGGAACAAGAGAGATCTAAAATGTTGTCATAAAATGCACAGTGTGAGATAGTGGTGACTTGTATCCCCTACATGCATGTAAATACAGAGGTAGGATTATATCCTGCAAAGCTTATATACATTTGTGGTTGTTGACTTATTGAATTTGACTTATTGAATCTTTTTGAATTTGACTTATTGAATTTGACTTATTGAATCTTTATTTGGAGAATTTGTTTAGGATAACAATTTGTATGATGTGGAATCCTGAGCTTTCCATCCTTTTGAATGTTTAAAGAAATAATAGCATCTTTTAGTAAAAGGAAATATGTATGTCATTTACAAGTCTGCTTGTATAAAATCAGCTTAAAGAATGGCAAAGGGAGAGGAATTTTTCCTGTCTGGTAAACGTGCTGCCGAGCTGTGGGCTCACTGGTTCTTTTAGCATGTGGCTGAGTGACGCTGCGGCCTGTGATCTACTTGAATGACTCAGCTTGCCTAAGGTTGTTAGTAACAATGCAAATCTCTAAGAGAAACTTAATTTGTGCATGCTTACTACACTGAGAAACAGATGTTTCTGAAAAATTTAAGTTTTTCATTAAATTTACGTATGCAAATGCTTACAAGAAAATTGATACATGGTATGCCTACACATTTCATGATGCTTACATATTGATAATCCATAATATTGTTCTTTTCTACTAAAATTAATCTAAAAGTTTTTTTAACCCATGAATTATAAAGTATTCCTGAAAAGATGTTTGGTAGGAAATTATAATGAAAATATGTGCTGAAATATGTTTAGAAATGATTGATATTTCATGTGATGTTACTTAGGCATGGTGTATGTCTAAAGTAGCTTATTTTTATATGTCTGTGTCACATAGACTATATTAAGTAGTAATTACTCCTAACAGAATGTAATATTCCACATATTATCATGGCAGACTTTTTATTAACGTAACTTAATAAAAAAATAAGAAAGCTATTGGTAAAACTATCACATTAATAACCCTCTGAGATTTGAACTATAATTATAGTGACTTTTGTTCTTCCCCAGGAGACACAGGAGGAATGTGGGAGTCAGCTGGCAATCCACTCATGTAATTATATTCCCTGCTACGTTTGAATTATTAGGCAGAGTTTTTGCTAATAGACCAGAAAATGAAAAGTAGCTTATCCCCTTTATTTTGAACTCAGTACTGCTTATGCTGCACAGAGGTGTTCAAACCAGAGCTTCTAACTGGTCCCATTCTCTTTCTACTCCCTCCAGAACATGAGTACTTCCCCCCACGTTGACTGAGTCAGTATCTCCATTTTAACAAGAACCCCAAGTGATTCTTATATAAGTCAGAGTTCTATGCAAATCACCTGCACTTCTTTTGAAATATAAATTCTGTCCAGTGTATATGAGATGGAGATGCAAATTCTTAGTATGAGGTCGAACCTAGCCCCCGTCTCAAACACAGGGCAGACATGCCTTATTGTCTCTGTGATCTTTTGTCACAACTCCATATTGACATGAAGAAGTTTAGGAAATGAAAGAAATAAAATTAGAGCATTTCCTAACAAGATCTCAACATATAAAAGCGAGGGAAGATTCACAAATACTGCAAAAATTGTGAAATCATTAAAAACCTATTCCAGATGTATTTTCTAAGTCATACGTGAGTTTCTAAGTCATCTAGATGGAAAGAATGCACCAAATGGAAATGGGGCTATTTTCCCTACATCAGAGAATCTAGAGAGGAACAGTGGGAAATAAAAGTATCTTTTCTATTCTTCACCACAAACTCACAGCAGGCTGCTAAAATTACCGCCAAACATAATTCAAACATGGGTTTCAGCAATAAAATCTGAATCTCATATAAAAACAAAGACTCCAGTCACAATATTATGTATAACAGCTCCGAAATCTAGGTGTTTGGAATAAGAGAAACTGCTGACCAAGCTCCATTTTCATTCAAATTAAACAAAATAAATACATCAAATTTAGAGACTTTGAGCCTTTTTAGTATATCGCCATTCCTTTCATACAAGTTTTTGGAGGGCCTTGAGAAATAGTACAGTGACACTAGGTAAAAGGTAAGAACTCTTTTCTCGGAAGGGTATAACAGTGATGACTGCAATAATGATTTTTTAGGAATGTTTGGGGTGGTCTTTGCATATGTTAAAATACCATCGTGGACAATAGATGGCAATTCTTTTCTTGAGTCCAGTTAGTTTGGCTGTGAGGCCACACTGAAACTATGGATTCTGACATAAAGGAAGATGCATATTCTAAGTCAAAGAGACTCTGGTGACATAAAGGGAGAGTGTGCTGATAACCACAAGTCAGATGGTTCTAACCCACATACCACTGTATGGGAGAATGATCAGACTTTCTGCTCCCATAAAGATGTAAAGCCTCCCAAATGCAAAGAAGCAGTCCTACTCTGTCCTACGGAGTTGCTAAGAGTGGAAATCCACTCAATAGCAGAGAGTTTGGTGGAAGCTGGTCACGAGGTCGATGTTGCATTTTAGAATAAACTTGTACTAACCCAGTGCTCTATTCTAATGATATGTGTCCAAAGTCTACCTTTCTGCCTTCTGAAAAGTAAAGCCTGTGATTTATATTTATGGAATCTTAATTCTCCTCCAAAAATTATACAGAGAAAAAGAACATGCGTGGTGAGGAACTGTGTTTGCATGTCAGGAAAGATTGCTCCTCGAGCTTCAGAAGAATGCTCGCACAGCAGTGTCAGAGAGCCCCCGGAGGGAGCTGACTCAGGACACTCAAAGGATGTCTCTTTGAAAATAAGTCAGCTGACTCTGTAAAATATTAATGTTCTTTTGTCCCATAACCAGGTTTAATCCCATGCATACTATCCCTGCATGATAGTATGTCGTACGCTCTGTTCCCACCCCTCTATATAACAAATTCTCCTTTTGCTCAAAATGGTTGCACACTTCATTTCCATGTGAAGTTCTATGTGAATTGCTTTTATTCCTTCAATAAAACTATTTGCCTTGATTTTTAACAGAGGATCCAGTTGACTTGTTGGTGATCAATTCGTCTTGAACCAATATGACATCCATGTAATAGATTCTACTTCTATTGAAGGCAATTGCAGATAAATAAATCTACTTTTTGATTGAATGCTAGCAGTTTAAAATAATATGAAACATGCCATTATTTTAATTATATAGTAAACAATAATGTCATAGTATTAAGCAAACAATAATTTTATAAAATATTTATATTAGCATCACTGAACCTGATCATTTAGATGATTTTCTTGCAAGTGGTTTTCAGCAGCAGCGAGAAATGAGTACGCTTCCTCTAAAGTAGACGTGATGAGAAAACCAAAAAGCAAACGTTTCTGGGCCTGTCAATTATGTTGTGAGATTAAATAAGACAATTTAAGAATACTGTTTAGCACAGCCTTTATCTTTACAGGGGAGAAATATATTATTATTTAACAGTTCCTCAGTCCACTTGTGTTTTATAACATCCTATTGGAACTCTTTCCATAGTGGAGGGGATTTGTGTTGGCATTTTACAAGCAGAGTGCTACAATAGTCCCAAATACCCATAAAGATATTTCTGCATGTATTCTACATGTTCTTAAATGTGCACACATTACAAGCTTACTAGGATTGGGATATCATGTAGTGCAACTATTATCTGAGATATTAATGAAGGGAGAGGAGATAATATTAATGTATAATGCAGCTTGATTTAATGCGATTGAGACTTAGGGCTTACTGGTTATATGTTGTCCTGCAATTCTTGTGGTCATCCCACTCCAAGAGCTCTGTAGGAGAAAGACTGGAATTTCTACTCTGATAAAAAAATTATAGCTTCAGAAACCCCCAGGGGGTGGTTGGGAGTCAGCATTGCCTCAATGACTGTGAGTTTGGGAGAAGCTTTGAATGCCAGAGAAAGAAGAAGAAAATGTGAGAACTTAAGAAAGCCAGGTGAATGGAGAAAGAACTGAGGAGAGTAAGTTTGACATTGTTCAGGACTTAGCCAAGATGTGCAAATTGTCCCTGAATGAACACAATACTAAACATCTACTCAGTCCCATACAAGACTACCAGAGAGTCTTTCTAAAATATAAACTGAAAAATTAATTCACTTTCTTAAAACCTCCATGTCTTTTCCTGGTCTACAGAATAAAATGTTACTTTCATCAACCAATTGGAAATGTATTATGTAGAATTGACTGAAGCCACCAGATTTTATACTAGAGGAGATGCAATTTACACTTATTTTCAAAAATACAACTGGCGAAATTCATCTGTTTAATTCAGGTATCATGAAGTGATACAATATAGTAAGCTTGACAATTGTGAATATTCTGAATGTTGTATAATATTCTAATACTACTATACTAGAAAATAATAATATTCTGATTGTTCAGACTTAACCTGTACAGCTCTTTTTCAGTCTGCATCACTCAATCTTTAGCACTTCTAACAACAGCGTTAGTCAAAGGTAAACATGCAACAAATGATTGCTGAATGAGAAGACAAAAATGAGGTAAGATATGAATGTCAACTTTCTGAATTTGGAACTATAGAATTCAGCAGCAAAGGGTCCTTCAGCTGAGCCACTTTAATGAAAGAACTTTTATGCATCACCCATTGCAGGTAAGTGAGGGGGAAAAAAATCTATGATGTACTTGACTTAAATACTTCAGACTTGCCGTCAGACAGAACAACATGAGTGGGTTAGTTGTTGCCTATCTGATTTGTTACTGTGACTATCAGTTTATGTGTAAAGAGCAACAAAAATTGCATGATTCAGGAATAGCTTTCATTCTTTGAACATAACTCTTTCCTGAAATAACCTGAGATGATCTCATTTACTCTTTACAACAGCTTGTTAAATTTATATTATGATGGCCATTTCACACTCAGATAAAGTGAGACTTAGATCAAAAAATTATCACATAAAATGAAACAGTTAAAAAAAGTTATTTTATAGTATGTTCAGGATACAAATGAATGACTTTCTAATTCCACAGCTTCATATAACAACAACATATACTTAATAATTTAAAAACAATATCTTATGTTTCTATTCTATTCAAGAATTCTGCTGTGTAAGCTAAATAATCTATTCATTGTTGATTAAGTTTTCACAAGAGAAATTATGCAATGTATATGTATGAAAGAAGGTAATATTCTTAATGTGCAAAAATATGCCAGAGAAGATTGGATAGTATAGGCTAATATTAAAAATATAAGTAAAGAACGCTATTATTATCCAATATAAGTGAACTAGATTTATTTTCAGTACAATGAATTAGCTTATTTTGTTTATCTAGTCACATTATATATTTAATCATATATATGTTAAAACATCTTTATGGTATATAAAATAAAATGGAAACAAAAAATATCTACAATATTTTATAAATTGTGAATGAATCAAATTTAGATTTTCAAATTTTCCCTCTGATGATCCTATTTTACATACACCATTTTCTAACTTTATATATTTTATGCAAAACATTATTATGGATAATATGTAAGGAAATTAGATGCAAAATAATTATTTGTAAATTTGTGTTCAATCTTATATTGCATTTATTAAAACAAGCATCTTAGAATGATCCCCCAGTATATATGTGCACATGTACATAGACATGTGTATACACACATATATGTCATGCTGAAAAATATGCCTTAGGTGATAGTAATTTCAACTATCAAAAATGGACCAATGTGGTCCTAAAAGTCAATGCACATTTTAAAAGTTCAGTTTCATATCTATGTGCTACTGCTGAGCCTTATATTAATAAAAGTTGGCATCTTTTGTACATAATACCTTAAAGCAAAAGAGGTGGAAGTTGTGATTAATGCAGAATTTGTCAGTGGAGCTTCAATACTAAGAGGAAGATACAAGGCTTGAAGATCTACTTCCAAAAATCAGCCAATGAAATCCTATTTATCTCTTGCAGCAATGCCCTGTCGGTATCCTGATCACAGCGTAGATACATTGGAGCAGCAGGAAGCACTTCATTCAGTTGTGTATGGGCTCACCAAGACTCAATGATACCATGTCCACAGCTGTGCACACATGGACACATACAAGTCACGTCCCAGATAACAGTAGTTATAGTCATAGTTAAACAAAAAACTTTTTAGAGTGGATTTGACATTGGTTTATGGATCAGATGATCAGTTTTACATTCAAGAATTCAAGAAAATGCACACCAAAAAATTACCTCAAAGTAGAACATGTAGGGCAAAGAAGTAAGCAGTACCACCAAACATATCCACAAAAAATATAACAATAAATTCATACCTATTAGTAATTACACTGAATGCAAATGGGATAAAAATCTCCAGACAAGAGGCAGAGTGTAGCAGAATGAATAGGATAGTGTTTTCTGTGAAGTCTGCAAGAGACAGAATTTCAACATAAAGACAAAAACAGGCTAAGAGTTAAAGGCTGGGGGGGAAATCAAGCAATGAAAATAAACAAGCATGACTGGTAATAGTAATTTCTGATAAAATAGAATTTGGGATATAACCCTGCGTGAGATAACAAGAAAGACAGTAAATAATGATTAGCAGGTCAATTGTATAAGAGCGTATAACCATGAATGTTTTTTGCAACAATGAGAGCCCTTAAATAAATAAACCCAACTTGTAACTGAATTGGAGAGATAGACAACTCTGCAATAGTGGTAAACTCAATGCTATCGAATCAATGCTGATTCGTCGAGGCCTTACAGGACAAGACAGGACTGCCTCTGTGGAATTCCACCAGTGTGACTCTCTTCAGGGCAGAAAGCTTTCCATGTCTCCCACAGACCAGGTGGTGCCTGCGAAGGGCTGACTTCCCATTAGCAGCGCAGCTCATGACCCGCAAGACCCCTGGGGCTCCTTGAATACTTCACTTCTTACTCAGGACAGAAGAGTTGGCAAGAAATTCAAGCAAAAGGCATCGGAGAACTAAGCAAGACAAACGGCTTGAGCTGGCTAGGCCACTGTACCCTAAATCCTGTGCATTGTTTCACAGTGGCCATGGCTGTTCTTCACGTCGGACCATATGTTAGATTACAAAGCAAGTCCGACTCAAGTCAATAACACAACATATACAGAGGTCAGTGATACCTTTTTTAATGAAAATAAAAAGTCAAAAGGTATGAGTCTTTTAGAATAACTTGTCATGGTTGCTGTGGTATGTTAGCTAGCAATAGAACTCAAATGGTGTGCCCTTCACCGCATACTGCAGGGATTTGCATGTTGTCTGACACTGACGGGCTGCAGGGCCAATAACTCACATCTGGGTGGGATGAGACTTCTTTGCACTCGTTCTATTGAAATGTAATGATTTTTAGATGCATTACTGATTGGTCCTGTTTTTTATAACCTTTAATTTCATAGATATCATTCAGCCACACCTGAGACAATGGGAAGACATTTCCCAAAATAATATATAAATCTGATACCACTAGTAATCCAATGGTTATTCATTCTTTTGCAGCTGATAAATTCTCTTCTTCCCTCATCTCAAAAGCACCTAACCTGACACCAATTAATGGTAAATTTAATGCATTTTTCTATGTTGCATATATTTGCCCAACATGAAGATATGAAAAACTACTATATTTGGAGACCTAGCCAGTACATGTGACACATTTTTCCTTTTCGCTTCAAATTATAGAGTGTCGGAATGGAAGAAATAAAGCAGAAACTACATGCAGAACACATAATTGAATTTATGAGTTGAAATTCCTATTGTTAATCATCTTATAATTAAAATTAACTGTTACTTGGTGTTTTATATAGATTTATTCTAGTTTTATATTTTCTGTGACTTGTATATTAGCATTATGTAGATTATAATATAAAAGAGTTAGGGACCAATTTGAAATTTCTATATATGCAGTTTTCACTATTATTTGAGTTTTCTTGTGTGTGCTTATTACATTTATCCATGTAATACTACAAATTTCAGAGTTTCATGCATTCATTAACAATGTGACATAAGCATTTTCTTTATATGACAATTGTGATTATGCTTGCAAGGTAATTATTAAAGTCATACATGTGTGACATATCTGTATGTATATACATTTGTATATTTAATATTTGAATATATTATCTGATTTTGTACAGGAAAAAGTACATGTATCAAAATTTTGTACATGCATCAAAAACTATTTTGATAAGATATTACAAGCAAAATGTGATGCTAATGCACACTTTAATCAATAAAGAGCAATTCAAATTCAAAAATTCCCAATAAGAAATAGTATTACATGAAAGTTGAAGTATACAAAATCAAAACAAAAGCAAAAGAAACTGCTGTCCCCCAGAGTCTAGCAATCAGCTTTGTAATACAGAGCAGGGTGTCTTTTGAAGATTAAATCTTTATCAAAATAGCCTGCCATATCTTACTCCTACAGAGACAGGCTGGTGTGTTTGAAACGGTGACCTTTCTGTCAGCAGCCAAGATTTTTAACCACTGTACCACCAGGGGTTCCTGAAAGCAGATAGTACTGCTTTTTATCAATTTCAGTTCCACTCTTCAGAGATGACAATTTGAGACCTTTGAATTTTGAGTATTATGATAGTTATTGCTATAATTAAAAAAGATTTATACATGGACTTCTTTTTTATTTTTACTATTTATTTATGGGACTCCATTTTATGAGTTTTAAAGATCATCTTCTAAATATTCTCCTTCCATCTTAGAAATTCAACTCATGTAGTTTTACTATGCCCTCTAAATTTAATAGTTTTATGAATAGGTGTTTCTTAATTTAACTTTGTAATGTTAAATCACATAGTGTAAACAAACCCTTATCATTCTTCCATGATCTTGGGACATGGTGTTAGTCTACGTAAAGTACTCTATCTTCCTTTCTTAAATAACAATGCATGTGCACTGGGAAGTTTTGAAAAATCTAAATCTGTTCTTTTAAGTCAAATGATTTTCATTTGTCCCAGTTACAATCAAATTATGGTTTATTGAGGCACTTGAGCAGGGCTGGGGTGGGATGGTGGTGGTGTTAAGTATACCCCAGATCTCCATATACTGCATTGACTGTGACTCACAAAAACACTAACCACAAGCTCAAAGACACAAGAAAAAGCAATCCCAAACCTAGCCTCTCTTTGCATAGATACTCCAGATTGCAAAACAATCAAACAAAAAATGTAAACAAATAGGAGGGAAAAATATGAAACCAAGCCACTTTATCTATAACATATAGGAGATAAATAATTGAGTTAGAAATGAAAGAATATTAATAAAAAAGTTCAGTGTTGATTTTTTGCCCACCACTTGTAATGAAGAGAGTCAGTAGATGGGATGCAGTTTAAAGAATGCATTTTTAAATGAAATTAGAATAGCAGTGTTTACAGTAAAATATAATGGGCAGGTCTTCCTGAAAAATGGAAAAACACAAAACAAATGACGTATTCCATCTGCTTTAGGACTTTGGGAGCACAAAACAAGGGGAATGCATACATTAAGTTACAAGCTATGTAACAGAACTATCAATTCAAATTACAAAGTATCCTGGATTAAGGTCTACATGGATGGCAATTCATAATAAAACAGCTCAAGAATGATGTTTTGCCATTAACTCTTCTAACAAAATGATGCAGAATTGCTGCAACTTAGTGGAAGAGACGGAAGCCCACAGCGGCACAATGTACTCAGCTGGGAGAGTTGTGACTTGGAAGGAAGCTGAATCCACAGCGAGGCACTGGATTCAGCACTCCACTGCCATAGTGGACTCCTTTATGATTGGAGCTTTCACCATTAAAATAAACTGAAGACACACCCAATATTACAAGGGAGCAATCAAAGTCACTGCCATGGAGTTGTCTTCAACATAGAGTAACCTGGCATTGTGCAATGCAAACCGTTACAAGAGAGACTGACTGATCTTGCCCTCAAGGACATGGCTGGTGAGTTTTAATGTTTCCAGTAGTAGTCATCTTCCTTAGGAAGCAGAAGGCTGAAATACTCATGGAACCTCCATAGCAAGGTTTTTCTGGATAATTAACATAATGGTTTAGATGAGGTATCAAAAATTTAGGTCACCTAAATGTAAATAAAGTTTACACATGGTCATTTGTTTATCAACAGGAAGATATCCTAAAGGGCTTAACTGAACCTTTGCAACAGAAACTGCAGACCATAAAGCTTAAAATGTTTTTTCTGCCTTTATCCCCCAAAACGTTTTTATTTTCAGTTAGAAGAATGTGTATTTATTGACATGAATACCTTTACATGAGATAGTATTATTTATGTCAATTTTCATTTTGTAACCATAAAATTGTCTCCATGCTGCTTCAAATGATGCACACTTCTGGAAGCTTTCTCTCTTCAAGGTTATTAACAATTTGTCACTGCTATTTGCATAGGAAGTATATTCTAAAAATTTATAGTACTTATAGAACCGATAATGGATACTGAGCAAAATTAAGGAGGCAGGTTTTATCAACAGTTTTATAAACAAGAGTTTTTAAGCTGAATTTCAGAGATGGAAAATGATGGCCTGTCAGTGGACTGCAGCTTGCCAGCCTTGGGAACGAGGTGGGCCTCATTCCAGCGCAGGGCAGGCTACAAATTATTTCAAGCTTCTATGAGTTTGAGAGTAGTTGACTGGAATGAGGACAACTGCTCATTCTCACAAGCATGGAGAAAATGTTATTTTCATCTGTGCTCCTTCAATCAAACACAGAACATCTGTCACAAAATGATTGTCTGATGTAGCAGCAGAGTCGTTTCTACATCTAAGAGCCTAGCAGCAGTTACAGAAGAACAGATCAGACAATTATCTACAAATATGTGAATCCCTGTACCAGACCATGATTAATTTGTTTATAATAGCAATTACATTACAGCTTTAGGAAGAATAACTATGGCCATCTAATATGCAGCAACATGTATATGTATACATATATGCCTGTGTGACTATGTGAGGGGAATTCAAAAATTACAGGAAAAATGGAATAGAAAAATCAGGAAAGCTTAGTCATATATACATTGAAAATTTATACATGCATATCTTCCTATATGTGTGTATCAGCAATATATGTAAAAGTGTATAATATTAAGATTTAGTTTGTTTATTATACTTAGACTAGGATTTTATTTAAAGTGATCCTTAATCCTTAAAACAGATGGTAAAATGTATTGAAAAATACTTAAGTCACTCTTAAAATTCATAGTTTTTGCTTTCAGTACTAAATGAAGGTTGGCATAATAAAGTTAGGTTTTCATTGATTTGTACAGGTTTATAAGTATCGTTACAATACATTCCCAAGTCATTTGAAGGAATAACATTTTATTACACTTTAAATAATAAATCATTAGTTCAGTTGCATGCAAATACTTCTCCAAAACATTTCCCTAGATCAATAAATGAGGGTGCAAAATAGAAAACAAGATCCATTCTAATTGGGCCCATGTTTTTGTTCCTACATGCCATATTTGTGGTTCTTATGGTCCTTATATTTCCCTGCTTTCAAAGTGGAATGTGGTTAAAATCTGGGGGGTAATAAGAGTTATTTAATTTAAAATATGGACATGAGAAGTGTTGGTATTCAAATTTCGAAAACTGTTGGGGACAGAAGAAATAATTTTAAAGTTAGAATACTTAAGATTGGACCTTGGCTTGACTTGTTACGGTGTTGGGGAACCAGGTTGAGTTTCAGATTATTCAGGTCTGATGTGCAGATAAAGACACTCCCCACATATCCCTCATAAAATGATGTGGAGAATTAAAGGGACTGATACTTGTAAGGCATTTAACACAGTAGGTGGCACAAAATAATTATTGCAATATTGATTAAGGATGAATAAATCAATATTGTAATATTGATTAAGGAGCAATGGAGCAGGAATCATTATTGATAGCATCTATACCCCGAGGACTTTTTAAAAAGACAAGTGATAAAACTTGAATTTCACACCACGCCACCCTATCATATCTTTGCTTTATTTCAATGGAAACATTGATTGTTTTGCTCATTTAGCATTTTAAAAATGATTTCCCAGGGTTCGGGTGAATGTTTACAGGGGGATTTATTTTCCATTCAACAATTCATACTCGTCGTGTTCTGTGACATCGATTGCAATCCCTACAAGTTCACAGCACCTTCCTCTTTCCTCCTCACTTTTACCATTCCCATGTTTATTTCCTTCTCACCCCTTTCTGACTTCTGAGCAAAAAGTACCCTCCAGATCTTGTATGACTGACTGTTGCAAACCATGCTTACCTCCCTCTCTTTGCTGTTCACTTTAAAATGGTGTCTGTTATGTGGCTTGAAAGTTGACTCCAGGTGTGAATTCAATTCTTGGCAAGGATGGTAGCCTGGAGGCAGTCTGTGGGTTCTACCAGTACCTATCAGATCCATAAACCTGCTCTTTTTTGTTTAATCTCCTCTATATGTGTTCAGTGTTTCCCCCACTCTGCTCAGAACCTCCTCTTTCTATCTTCCAAAGCACACACAGTAGTGGCAGTGGAGAACTCCATCCTTCTCTTAGAACCATGGAGCCTAGGGCTCCCTTGATCCACAAATGCATTTCTTTCATCTTTGATTTTCTTCATTCTCTTTGCTTCAGAAAGGGAGAGATCAATAGTTGGATATAGATGCCTGTTCAAAGACCCGTAAGACTCCAGTCACAATGGACCAGAGCAGGACACAGAGAGTTGACTTGGTGGACTGCTGTATCTACTGACCTTACTGAGCCATCAGACTGCCATGACTATCCACTGCAAACTGTTTGATGGCAGGGAGCCCGGTGTGGGGTTTGCAGTGCTATAAGTATGCAAGCCTGGGTTTCACAGGGGGGGGGGGGGGGGGGGGGGGGGGGGGGGGGGGGGGGGGGGGGGGGGGGGGGACCGAATGGTGTGGGGTGTGGGGACCGAATGGTGCATGCATTGGGCTGCCAGCCTCAAGGTCATGGTTTTGAAGCACAGCTGCTCTGGATGGGAAAGATGTGACTGTCTCCTCTTATCAAGAGTCAGAAGTCAGTCTCAGAAATGCACCGTTATTCATTTATGCCTCTGCCCTTCAGAGTCACCACAAGTTGGAATCAACAGATGACATTCAACATGGTTTGAGAGTTGAGTACTGCAATCTGCACAATGCAATGCATTTTTACTAAATCATGAAGCAAAATTAAGGTAAAAAGTAACTGTCAACAATTACAAGGCTCGGTGGTATCCACGTTCTGGTTTGTTTGGTTGGTTGGTTTGGTTTGAGGCAAGTTATCACTAAAACTCAATGTTTTGCTTTGCATGTGAGAAAGAACAAGTACTCTGCTCCAAGTGGCTGTCAGGTTCAGAGCACAGAGCAGATGGAAAGATTACCCAAGACAGTTCACGAGGATCTCTGAAACCACTAGCAGCTCTGCAAATTCAAATGGGGCTCATCAAGAGTGACCATGCTGAAGCCCTCATGAGTGGGAAGCAAGTCCAGGGTGGTGGCTTCTTGCTTGTTTGTTGTTGGTGTCCAGAGCCAGGCAGAGAGAATGCTTTGTAAATACTATGAATTAATTCCTCTAAAAGCATTTTTAATTTTAACTCCTATAGCAGTGGTTATAATCTGACTTGGGAACAACTTTTCTTTGTCTCCTTGATGAGACAAGATTATGGCAGGTCATGTTTTAATTAATCTATGATATTAAAAATCAATCAATCAAACAAATAACAAGGAACTAAGGTTCAGAGAGGCAAATAGTGAGGAGAGAAGAGAGATGTCATGTTGTATAGAGATCAGCTAGGAACCAAGAAGCAGAGTGAAATGGACTGAAGGACTTTTACCCAGAAATAAACAAACTCACTGCCATCATGCCCAGCCCCTCAGTGGCCATGCAATACAGGCCAAATCTGCTCTGCTGAGGTTCCTAGGTCAGGGAATAGAAAGTCCCTCTTTATTCTGGGAAGCAGCTGGTTGTTTTGAACTGCTTATAGTGCAGTTTGCAGGCCAGCTCATAGCGGCTATGCCAACAGAACTCTGTGGGGAAGGAGAAAAAGCTCCCTGCTGCACTAGCCCCTTAGTTTCACACTTCTACCATCTTGTACTGTGAGACAATTAATTTAGATTTGTTGAAGGAACCTACTTGTGATGCTGGGTGTTAAGAAAATATCAGCTAAGATGGTAAATATTAAAAATATTAAAAATAAAAAGATAGTTTATGAGTTTAGACAGGTACATTACAAAACAGTTTATCAATTAAATTTTACATGACATTTATAAAATGCAAAAAGAAATAATGAAATATCATTTTACTCCAATCAAATTGGCATGCATTTCTGAAATCTCACTAGATCGTTATTAAGTATTTAGCAAAGCATGCTTATAAACAAGGAATAGTAATATGTTTAGGCTTCTAAACCAGGAGCAGAAGTATACGTTGCTATTATCTTTCTGAAGGGCAACCGAGAATGCTTACTTTGATATTTAAAGTATATCTACTTAAAAGTCATATATTTATGGTGGAGAAAGAGTTCAATTTAGATCATTATTAACCAGCATCAATATCCATATAAATTTTATTTCTAATAGGATAAATATAAACTAATCTGAAAATTTAATCATAGGGGATAATTTAAATAAACTTGTGTGTAATTGTGCAAGGAAAAAGTTAAACATTTAGAAACACCTTAAATATTTTAGAATTTGAGGGAAATTTTGCAGTAATATGTGACTTAATAAAACTGAGTATTGTAATCTACATATTCTATTTCAAGAGAACTAGTTAGTATTCTGAAAAATGGTATGTGATTATCTTTTTTGTTATAATCTACCAAAGAAAATTTAAATTATTCAAGTTTTTACATTCTTGGAACTTACCTTCTAATTAGAGAGAAAAAAATTAAGTTTCTTTTAAAATAAGAATGAAAATAAATATTTAACTTTAATTAATATATTCGGTTTAGCATTCCCGACTGACTCATTTAACTTGGCTGACTGTGGTCTTGTGAACTTCCACTAACTGTTTTATATAGATCTATCTGGTGTCGATTGGGTCAATACCAATTTCTATAAAATATTCTATTATCATAGTAAGATTACCCTATGCCATAAATAGCCCTGTTATTACACTGCATGTTCTTCAAGAAAAGATCTAGTGGCATTTCAGGACTGCCATTACTCACACTGTGGAGTCAGTCCTGCTCCATCTTCATGATAAGTTGCTGATTGAGACACCTGCAGTCTGTAGAGTTTGCGAAGCTTTCCAAATTAACCTGCTAGGCCTTCTTTCCTGCTCTTAGTCTGGAAGCGCTGCAGAAACCTGTTCAGTTTCATGATAGTAGTCAAACTTCATCAAATGGAAGCTCGGTGGTCAGACTTGAGAGACATTGGCTGGCAATAGAATCTAGGCTTTCCACATAAGACTTTCTACATCGGTTAGATGAAGTGCCATCTAGTCAGGTCTGATTCGTAGCTCTGCTTCATAGAAGGAAACAATGCCAGTCCTACACCACTGTCTCAATTTGCTTTGTTTGAGCCCATTGTTGCAACCATGGCACCAGTCCACCTTGTTGGAATTCTTCCATGCACAACCTCCTTTTCCAAGTATGATGTCCTTCTGCAGGAAGTGGTCCTTCATGATCACATGCCCAGAGTACATTAGATAAGATGTACCTGGCTCTTCTTTAAGGAGCATTCTGTCCTTTTTTCAAGACTGGTGTTCATCTTTCTTCTAGCAGTTCATTGCATATGCAATAACCTTCACCAACACCATCTTTCAAAGACAACAATTGTCGGTATTCTGAGTAAAATGGAACCCTTGGCAATTTATCATGATGTTGATTATTGAGGCAGCTGTGAGGATTGTTGTTTATTTAGAGGCAATTCCATGGTAAAGACTATAATCTTTGATCATCACCAGTCAGTGTAGGAAGACACTTCCTTTTCAATATTCAGAATTGTTATCACCTGCATATGAGGCTGCTAATAATACTTCTGAAAATCCTGATGCAGCATTCTTGCTCATAAATTATAACTTCTTATATTATTTTCTCAGCATACATAATGAAAAGTAGGATGAAAACATACAACCCTGAAAATGGAAAGTCACAATTTAACCATTGCACTCCTACCTCCCAAGATTAGAGGATATTGTTTGATATTGTTCACAAAGGACACAAAATCAAATAATCAATACAAAAAGTGCATTGATAGTATGTGGTCTGGGAGGTAGACAGAAGCAATTTATTTTGACACTTCATAAAATTAACTCAGATTTTGAACTTATCTACACAGAAAAACACATCACTATGAATGAGGGGGAGAGCAGAATGGGGACCCAAGGCTCACTTGTGGGCAATTGGTCACCTTCTTATTGGGGAGTCATGAGGAGAAGACAAGCCAGTCAAGGTGCAATGAGATAGTGATGAAGCATTCAACTTCCCTCTAGTTCCTGAAGCCTTCCTCCCCCCAACTATCATGGTCCCAACTCTACCTTACAAATCCAGCTGGACTGGAGAAGGTACACTAGTAGAGATAGGAGCTGGAGATATGGGGAACCCATGCCAAATGAGGCCCTTGGGACCAGTGATGAGATCAGAGCCACCAGATGGGTGGAGAGAAGGTGGGTTAGAGAGACAGAGCCAACAACAAGGATCTACACATAACCTCCCATCTGGAGGACAGACATTGGAGGAGTGGGGGGGGGGGGACATGTCAGGCAGTGTAAGATATTACAGAACAATAATAATTTATAATGTATTGAGGGTTGGTGGTGGTGGAGAGCAGGGACAGAGGGGAAAGAATGGGAAGCTGATAGCAAGGGTTCAAGTGGAAAGTAGATATTTGAAGAATGAAAATGGCAGTAGGCATGTGAAGGTGCTAGGCACAGTATATGTTTTTATTTATTGTGAAAAACTACGATCCCCAATAAAATGATTTTAATAAATTAAAAAACATAAATTCCATATATTGTCAATAAGGAAGTGGTAGTGGTGTGGTGGTCATATCAAAACATTTCCCATATAACACTGGCATAAAATGGGGGATAGTGTTAATAAGGACTCATATAGGGGATTTTATTTCAATAGAAAACATAAAAGATAGTATGTGCTTTTCTTGTTTTAAGCTGTTTTTCTTTGAATTACTAATGCTCAACTTTTTAAAGGATCCACGTGGTTAAAAAAAGCAGCATAAATAGCATATCTTTACACTGCTAGTTCTGACACTTGTGGAAAGCAGAGTAATATCAAATTACACATGTCTGGATTTTAAAGTGCCATCAAAAGTACTCTCAGAGAAAAATTTTCTTAGAAATGGTGCAAGTCAAATTATCTTTTGGCTGAAAATTAGATTGACATCTAGAAAATATAACTACCTTTTTCAATACGCAGAGTTCTAACTTAATAGTCTCCCTTCATAATAATATTATGGCTTGACTTAGGACAGTTTATCAACTTTGGCTGAAGAAAAATATTTTCCATTCATTTGAATGACAAATATACTGGACTTTTCCTACAAATAACATTTATTGTCATTTTTAGAAGGGTAAATCCTTACAGGATGCTATCTTTTCTTTTCACAGTGCACAGCTACTGGAAACTAGAATAAGAAAAGCTTTGTGGGCATTAACACTTGAAGGCTAAAGTTGATTTGATTGACTTCTGTGAAATTTAGTGGTAGGGGTTATTTTCTTAAGATCATCCAACCATGTTTGCAGAGGTATATTGACAGGGAACTGCCAGAAGTTAAGGCTAGATGACTTCAAATGTACCTACACAGTTATAGACTGATGAAGAGAAAGTACTGTTGGTTTCCCCTCTATCCCTTTAAAACTCATTCTAGACCTGTTCAGTAATATTGTGCCTATTACTATATGTATGCTAATTTTAGCCAATTTTAGTCTAAAAAGCATCCCAAGTGTCTTCCCAGAACAGTATAACACAAATAACTTGATATATAAGACGATGAAACCCAGATCCAAAGAAAGAAATCTAAAAAGGTGTGTTAATCCATGGATATTCTGATTAGCTCACTCACTCACTCATTCACTGACTCACTCTCAGAGTGCGTTGTCATTCACAGAGACACTCTAGGACACGGCAGAACTGCCCCTGCTGCTTTCTGAGATAGAAAGCTCCATCTTCCACCAGTGGAGAAGCTGGTGGGTTCCAATGACTGACCGTGTCATTTACAGCCTATTGAGTAACCGACTTCACAGCCGATGATCCTAAAAGTTGTGATGCAACAGCATATAACAATTAAAAGTAAAAATTATTCCTGACCTTTAAAAGATTGCTACATATATAAAATGAGTTTAAAAAGCAAAGTTAAATCATTGCACCTAATTTTTTCTGGAATGAGTTCTGTGCAGTCATTATTGACATTATTCCAACTATACAAATGAGCATTTAAGTAAATTATTAGAATATGATATTTATATGAAATTCAGATGTGATATTTAATTGTTTGATGTTTAATTGATCTCATTATTATTTGAGATAACTGGTGGGTACATCACACAAAAAAGTTTTGTAGGCATATATATATATAGGGTGACTTCAATTTGCCCATTATCTGTTAACCTCCCCTAACAATAAAAAATACAGACCCTTTAGGGTTAGGGTTAGGGTAAAAATATTAAAAAAAATACAGACCTTGTTTCATGCTGTGGCAAACTACTACTTTGTCATTTCTCTGATGATATTTTTTAAAAGGAAAGAAAAAAAGGAAGGAATACCCCACACAAACAAGCAAAAATCCCACCTCTCTAGACAGAATTTAATCGATCATTTACAACTATTATTAAAAGCACCATCTGCTGGTTACTAGACACGGATACATTTCAATCTGTCTGTCTTCCAATTCTTTGATAAAAGAATATGGAAACATTCTCCCTTGGATGCATGCACAAACCACTCTGCTTGTTGAAGTCACTCAACTAGAGAAACAGAAGGTGTTTTTATTGGTAAAATGGTTGTGTGAGAGTGTGCAGGAGAAATCAGTTTTCGGCTTGTCTTTTAGGGGGAACATTAGATATATATTGAGAACCTTAGGTAAATGAGAGTATTTTCTTATTTACATCAGTCTTCTATAAGTAGGAGTCAATTGTTACTTCATTAAGTTCAGCGGATTCCTCTCTTGAGAAGAGCACAAAAACTAAACTGCATTGACTCTAGCACATGCTAAGCACTAAATAATCTTGACTGCATCAAGGAGAGAAAAAAAAAAAACCTTGACTGCTGTGGCTTGCTGTGGTCTAAAAGACAAAACTAGAGAATAAGCAGTCTCATATGTATATCACTAGACATATATTTAGTTGTGCCAAAAATTTTGACTGTGAACTTAGTTTTAGCAAGGCAATAGTGATGTCTTTTTATTTTAAAGAATTATTTCCATGGTAAGAACATATTTATATATATTAAAAAATATGGGAGCCGTAAAGTAATTTCAGCATGAACATTTGACCAAATAGATGTAAATACCAAATGAAAAATATCCTAAATTGCAGCATAGATTTGTTATAAATTTAATATAATTCATTCTCTATATTCTCTTGAAATGGATGTGGTTTATTTGAAATTAAAATTTACTAGATTCTGAGCTATAGCAAGGTCAAATTACTTTATTAATTGAAATTTACTTTTAAATATTCAGAAATTCATTTTTTTAAGAATAATTAAGGAAGTACTGAGTTGCCATGCAGACGTGGTAGAGATGGTGCTTGAAGCCAGAGCCCCTCATCTCCAAGCACTCTATTGGCGATGAAAGTACCCTTCCATTACACTTGTGCATTTTTATACAGGGTCAAAATAGGTTAGGGTGACTTTAATTTTCCCATTATCTGCTAACCTCCCCCAAACTAACTTGTTGTTACTTTAACATTCTAAAGAGAAATGAATGATATAAATGCACAAGGTTTAGTGACATAAATTTTCAGAAAGAACATTTACTTTGTTAGGAAATCTTCCAATCACATCGATAATAAGGTCATCATGTTTTGAGAAGTGATTCTATGCCACAGCAGAACTGAACATGATTCTGCTTGTACTGCATGATGGGCTAAATTAATAATGATTTTAACAGGTATATTCCTGTACTGGAATATTTTTTGTTTGTTTTGCTTTTTTGTTTGCATGTTTTTTGGGGGTCATCGCTGCCGTCTGGTGGTGGGAGAAGGGGGCCCAGCCTTTGCTCCTGTGGAGCTGCTGCTGGATTTGAACCTCCATCCCAGTGGGCCGCAGTCCTGTGCACAATCACTCCGCCACCATGACTCAGCAATAGTTTTTAATCCAATGGGGGAGAAAGTGTATTCATACAGATTATGTAAGTGATGATAATTCAGTATTTGACTTGCCTTCATCATAAATTTCTCTCAAATCCACTTACTTTTTTTCTACAGCAATCTAAATCTTTATGGATCCCAGTATTAGTATGGAGTTTTCATCAAAAATATCATTTTAGCGAAGTATCTGGAATGCACTATAATGGTAGCTGCTCCATAACTATTACCTCTCATAGATGATCACTTATGTACCTGAGTTAGGTACATATATTATAGAAAAGATCCAAGACTGACAAAAAAGACAGCATGATCATCTCTCTCATTGATATTTTTGCTAAATAGCACTAATTGTACAAAATATATTTTTAGCAATAAAAATCTGTTACATTGGTATGCTCATTAATAACAAAACACTGTGACATCAATATATTTTAGAGAACTTTACTTTTTTTCCACCCAACATTCATTTGTTTTCTTGGCATCATTCAGGAATCCTTTGGGAGCCATTCTTTCTTTCAGAGGTTTACATGTCACTGACTTCTATGAAGCACTCTGATTATCACCTATCAGTCTTCATGTCTTTTTCCTCTTTTCTTCAATAAGTACCAATCCAGACCTTTACCATTTTCTCCTGACAATCTCCTCTCCACTGTGATTGCTTCAAGATCAAAGGTATTCCAAGAAGAATAAATCACAGCAGTTTCTTCTCTAGACTGTGTTCAATGGTTAGGTGAAAAACACTGCTTTCCTGAACAAGAGAGAGCAGAGAGTAGTGGACTCACTGTTAGTAACCACTGTGAAGATATGATGGGTGTCAGTCTGTGAATACAGCTGCTGCAGCTGTAGAAGAGACCATTTTGAGTTAGGTGAAACCAGGGAGAATGTTGCTGAATATTTAAGGCTTCTGTGGAGCTACCCTACTTTGGGACTTGATATTTTATGAGCCAAACATTTTCTTTCGTTGTTTTCAGCAACTAGATTTTGATTGCTTGCTACTCAAAAACAAACGTTGACAAAACAGTAGTTATTACTAGTGGAGTACTATTCATTGCAAAAATTGGTTCGTAAGGGATGTATTTTAATGATTCTGTTTTTTGGATAAGAAGGAAGTTTGGAGAGCTAAAGACTGACTTGAGACTGCACTTTTAGTCAAGACCAGTGCTGTTAGTTAAAGCCAATCTTTCTGATAATCAACTCTATATCGTGAAACATTAATAATATATTCCTTTTCCCTTAGGTATGCTAGAACAGAGCACTATTGTTATAAAAAATCATCTTGGATTGAACTCTTTGTTTTACTATTATTTTCTATGTATCCTCTGATAAGTTACCTTAACTTCTGTGAGGCACAATTTTTCAGCCATATTTGGTGAAAATAATATTATATAACTTAAATACTGATTCAAGTAGCTAACATATATAAATAATCTAAACAGTGCCTATGTAATGGTAACTGCTCCATAACCACTAGCTCTCATAGGTAATCATTTATGTCTTAAATTTTTAGTGTTCATGAAAAGTTTCATATTAAGTTACATGATGAAGACAATACAGAGTCTTTAGGAAGAGGTCTGCCTTTGGACAGTTGAACTAAATCTGGAATGGACCCACAAGGCTTTCATAGAATTCAAGTTAGCATGGCTGCAATAAATATGGGCTGCTCCCCGTAGTCCACATGCATTTGACTTTATTGATTTTTTTCCCTCAGCAAATATTTACTGGGAGCTTAACTTGCACCAAGAGAACAAACGTCAAGGCAAACACAGCACAGACAAGATGTTCACCTCCAGAGCACCTAACAGTCTGGTGAGCAATGGAAGCAGATGGACATGTGAGCAGATAGAGTCACTAAAACAATCAGGGATGAGAAGGAAAAAAGAATCTCCTCAAAGACTGTTATAAATAAATAAAACACAAGTAAGTAAAGTACGGGGAGAGTAATTAAGTGAAGGTTATAATTCAGTCTACAAATCGTAGGGTGTCTGAAGATGACATTCTTAACTAGCAACAGCGTCCTCAAAAGGAAAGTGTTTCAGTGAGAAATAGCAGCATGTGCAGCAAACCCTATTCAGGAAAAAACTCCCTATTTCCAGGGAACTTAAAAAAAACTACTGTACCCAGAGAACAGAGAGATAGGGAAAGGTCTAGTGCAAACTAGCTTCATTTCATTTTGCAGACAATTAATGGACTGTGTGATCCATCACAAGGATTGGAACTGAAGTGAAGGCTTGCTTTCATTGTTGGTTTGTTTTTTAAGAAGTCACTCAATATAGAGAGTAAATTGGAACTACATGAAAGAGCGAAGAATTAGGCAAATACATTCGGCGTCTTGAATGGAAAAACAAATAGACATTTGTGGTGAACAGGATGATGGTAATGAGATAGAAGAGAATAGCTGTAAGAGCATTTGAGTTCGTAACCTTGGGTGATGAACTAGAGAGACTTGGTAGTGAAGATGCTGTGATGCCTCGCTCAGGTCTCCTCTATTGGACCACGTATTGTGAAAGCTGGCTTTGCTCTAGAGATGGTCTTTTCTTGAAAAATCCTTTGCACGAATGGGAAGCACACTTCCAGAAAGTTTCACACCATAGCTAATCTTACTTTCTCAATTTCCAAACTGAGGACTGACAATCTCTGAAGGATGAGGCCACAAACATTCTGATCGTGTACCCAAATCCCCATCTCCCACTCTGCTTCTTAGCAATTTGAACAAAGAGTGTGGAACAAGTTGCCAAAGAAAGAGCCAAGGGGATCCTCAAGCCCCTATCTAGATCAGGTGTTCTCAACCTGTGGGGTGCAGCCCCTTTGGGGGTCTAATGACTCGTTTACAGGTGTGGCCTCATTAATAACAGTATCAAAATTACAGTGATGAAGTAGCAATGGAAAAAATTTGAAGGTTGAGGGGACCGCAACGCGAGAAACTGCATTAAAGGGTTGTGGCATGAGGAATGTTGAGAGGCATGGATGATACTTTGCTCACTCTGAAGCTGGAAGCAAGGGCCCCAGTGATGTCATGGGCTAAACGGACTACATGGTCTGCTTTTCCAATGCCTAGTTCTTCTGCAGAAGGAGTGAGAGTCTGCTGGCTTGCTCAAAAGTGTGCAGTCTCACAAACCAGTGGACTAGTTCTAGTCCACAGTGTGCAGGGCCATTTAAGTGAAACAGACTTGAAGCTAGTTGGTTTGGTTTGGATTTGGATTTGCAGGTATTGCTGGAAAGATGTCAAGTTCTTGCTTAGCTATATATGGTAGGTAAATGGCTTTGGTTCTGAGAAAATAAAGGAAAGAAAATTAGATTGCACAACCCGTGGCTGTACAGTCTATTCTGACTCAGAGCAACCGTTACCCTTAATGCTGGCCCAACATATCACAAGGGTTCCATATTCGATTAGATAAACAAAGAAATACTCGCTGCCATCAAGTAGACTCCATCTGCTCAGAGAGACTAGAAGAGTTGCAGGCTACAAATATGCACAAGAGCAGACAGCGTCCCCTCTGTCTTTTGCAGTGGCTAGTGAGTTTAAATCTCAGACTTTATCCAAATCCCCAGCACCACCAGCCTTCCTGAGGCGGTGCGAGTGTCATTGAAAAATGGGATGGGAGATGGAATCACACAAGACAATGGTCACACTTTCCTTAACATGTTGGATTTTCCAGTGAGACATTTACTAGCACGATTCTATTTGTTCTTCTACGATGGACTAAGGAATTTTCATTTTGGCTTATTGGGGTAAAAAACACTCTTTCTGAAATGATATACAACTATTATACTTTCCAGTACTTTTAACTGTACATTCATAAAAATCTGTCTTTTTCCACTTTCCTCAGGGAGTCTGTCAGCCCTACCTGAAGTAATCCATTGCCAGGGAGCCCATGCTGACTCTTCCTGAGACCCCTGGAGGCTACTGAGACTGTAACTCTTTCCAGGAGTCTAAAGCCCAGGTTTCCTCCCACAGAGCTGCGGGTGACTTTGAACTGCCCACCGTGTGTATTACAGCCTAACTCATAACCATTACTCCCATAGCACTCTGGTAACAGAAAAAGGCCTTCTTTCAGCAACACATCTTAAGATGACCTTACTGCCATTGAGTAGATACCAGACCAAAGCTTCTCTGTAAGACAGAGCAGCACTTCCCAGTGCTTTTGGGAGACTGTAACTCAATGAGAGTGGAAAACTCCACCTTTCTCCATCTGAATGGCTGGTGGTTTTTGAACTGCTGACCCTGTAGTTAGCAGCCCCAGACACAACCACTAGAGCACCAGTGCTTACCTTTTTTGGGTTTGGGTTTTTGTTTGGGGGGGCATCACTGCCCTCTGGTGGTGGGAGTAGGAGGCTCAGCCTTTGCTCCTGTGGACCTGCTGCTGGAATTGAACCTCCATCCCAGTGGGCCGCAGTCCCACGCACAACCACTACACCGCCGGGGCTCAGCCAGTGCTTACCTTTTTATGGAACATTCCTTCATCCACCTCTATTAGGAAGCTCCAAAATCTAACTTTATTCTCTGTCCACAAATTGGAATGCATTGGGCTTTGGTGTACTCTTGAACTAGTGTCCATTTCTCTTTTGCCATTTTCCACAAACATATCATTTTTATTTCAAGTATGTTTGAGAGTATAATTTAAAAGAAACATTTTTGGCTGATTCTCCATATGTCCCTTTCAAGATTTTTAATTTATGAAATCAAAATGTTATCCAAATGAAATGTCAGATTATCTCTACTGAATAAGTTTTAAGCAGAATAAAATATTTTATTTTTCTTGTTAGTATAAAATTCTTTCTAACAATAAGGATATAATGAAGAAATAAGAGAAGGATTTTCTTCCCAAATTAAATGGGGGAGAATATTCATCCAATAGATGTAATATATAGATAAGGGTAATTTTATATCCAAATATATAGATATATTCTAGAGTGAAGTGATCATGTCAGATACATTTAAACTTTATATAAGCCAGTCACTTCATATAAACTATGCTAAAATATTTTAAATGATGGAGTAGTTGGCGAATGTGAAGGACATGTTTTTTTTCAAGACGTTCAGTTCCTGCCTTGCCAAAGCTACTCACTACTTGGGAGGGTAAGGATTCTCTTCCCACTGCAATGAGTATTATGTCAATAAGAATGAAGACTTTTTTGCTTAGGCATAATAAAGATTATCATATAATTATTTATATGATTTTTACATAGTAATGAAAATTTTTCTTTGAAGGAAAAATGAATTTTCTATAGGTATCAGGAGAAAAAGAACATAATGAGAAAAGCTGAGTGGATCAGGATGAAGAGAGAATTGGGGAGGCTCTCCCCTCTAATGTGTAAGAACAGCATTAGGGAGTCCTTTGCCCAGCTCCTTTAATTTTGATTTTTTTCTTGCTTTAATTGTGGGCCTTTTCATTTTGTTTGGATTTAGAACATAGTTAACTCTCTCAAAACGTGGCCTAATATCTGGTACAGAGGAAGAATATCGTAAGATGAAATACAAATGGGAAATTAGTAAAAACAGAATCAAAATAAAGGAGTAGCTGATCTGCCAAGGAGCAAATAAAAGGGGGAGGGACAAAAAGAGGAACATTTTCAAAGGTGAGGGGTGAAACAAAAGAAGGCAAAAAGGAATGAGGCAGGCAGCAGATAGGAGAGAGGAAACCCTAGAAGGAAATGCAGGGTGGGTTTGCCAGTTTACGGTATCACTGGAGTGGTCTTTTTATCATTATATATGGGTGGCGAGAAGTAGCATTATATTTCTTATAATGTGCTATGCTAAATGCTGGGTGACCTTTTAATTCTGAAAATAAAAGTTATAATTTCTATAAGTAGGTTTTGTCCATTAACTCCCTAACCTGCTTGATATAATCTGAGGTGAAGTTACATTTAAAATCCAAGTGAGCTCAAAAGTACAGGCAAAGCTTGTTTCTACTGGATCTAACAAAATAATAGCTCTCTGCAAAATCTCAGCATAGAAGCGTCTGCTCTGGCAGTCATAGCAACCTCACCAACTTCAGATGTGATGGCTGACAGTGGGCTCACAGTGAATTTTCCATGCAGAATCCTGAAACTCATTGTTTGGGTTGACACCTTTATAATTCTTAATTCGACGAGGGACATTTTCAGTAACAGAAGGGCAAATGTCAGCCTTCCGTTTCCCCTTTTTTCTTTCCTTTCTTCCTTCTCACTAGTGTTATCTTTCATTGACCATAACTTGGTATCTGAGGACTACGGTTTGAGAATGTAAGGAATGGAGCTCTACAGTGACAGTTGCTAAAATCCTCTGTCCCCAAATATATTATACATGCCTGAGCAAAATGTGAGGCCCGGGGGAGAGTGCAGTGCTCTATGATCTATGGTTTACAAGTGCTGTCATGGGGAGAAGTAACACAGGACTCTTTGCATAACTCGGCAGGTGATTTATTCCTAGTTAGGGATTTCAGCAGCACTCTCGGCTCATAAATTAAAAGAAGCTGACAGATGGCTTCTACATTCCAGTCCAGATAGCTCAAAAGGTGCTGCACATACTCTCAATATAGAAATCTTGGGAGAAAAGTGAGATGGTCACAGATCTACTGGACCTAAAGCTAACTGGGAACCTCGGACTGGCCTCTAAAATACTTTTGAAATGAAATCTCTCCCCTGAACAGCAGGATCAGTAACATTCCAGAATTGTACGCACTCTAGATGTGAAGAGTCCTGTATCCTAACATCTGTGCTAAGGTTAGAGAACTGAAGGTGCTTGTCCCAGACAGAACTCACCCCACAGATAAACAGTCACAGAGCACTCTGCGGGGTCCAGTGACCAATTCTATTCCAAATTCCCAGAAAATTCCTCACTTAAATTATATTTTCATTTTTGTCTTGTGAAATTCTCACTTTTAGACCCCAGAATGTTATACCACAGATATTTTGTGAGTGCCAAATGGCTGTCAGATACTAATGGAGATAACTGACACTTGCAAGGATACAATGGAAATAAAGGGTTATCATTAGGAGCTTTATGTTCTAAAGGGAGTGAGTGGCCATTAAAAACGAATGCTATATAGAGGTAAACTTGTGCAGAGTTCTTGACAGGATTAAACCGTATGACAAAATATTTTTTTTGCAAAAATCAAGCAAGAGAGGATTTTTGCATCAATACCCTCTGAAGCAATATTTTCCCATTAGGGTCCTCAGGTAAAGTAGTGCTCAGACATGCCAATAAGAAACATAGGGCAGTGAAAACTACATATGAGGACAGAGGCACATACAGGGATGTGGGGACAGGGAATGAAACAGATGCTATCTGACTAGAACATGCAGGAAAGATGGAAAGGAGGCAGGAATGAGATGAGAGGGTGTTTGCTTTGGACTTAAAGGGATTTATGGATGCTTTCCAGGTAGGTAAACTGGACCAGGATAAATGTTTTGCAGGGTTTATTGACAAAATATTGAAATACAAGTCGTAATTTTATTTAAGCAAGGAAAGAAAATAATGAATGACTTCATTTTTCTTCAGTTTTATCTCTGTTTATCATAAAAATCTGTTCTAAACTTTCTAACAGTAAAAATATTTACATGAAAAAATAATAGATTGAACATTGTATTTTGCTGCAACTTACTATTAGAAGGGAGTTGGTTTTCATAATGCTTTCAGGGTGTGAGAAAATAAAGTGATTATGTTATCAAAACAGCAAAATTTTATTTTAACAAAGACTGAAAGATAGCAGTGTGACACAATTAATGGTCTCTCTCAGTTTTAGAATCTCCTTTTCGAAAATGACTCTTAGTTTGAAATGTAAAAGGTATGACTAGTTAATGGGAAGATACAGAGAAAATTTACTTTTAGGAATCTATTTCTGTAATTCAAAAGTATTTGTCTTGTTAAGAAAACGTTTTGTGACACTTTTCCCTGTTACATTCCTCCTCCATGATGAAACTGTGTTCATTACTTGATGTGTGCATTTTCATCATACTACAGGTTTAGCAAACCCAGTGCAAAGGGGAGAAAAGAAATCAATGCCCTAGAATTTGTATATTAATCTCAGGCAGGATTTATTGACCTTCCCCTTAATTGGGTTATATGGTTTCATTTAGCCAAGAATAATTGTTAAGGTATTAGATGGGGTATTGGACAAGGTAATTTAAGATTTGGAGAAGGAAGGACAATATTGATAAGTGCAAATGGTCAAGCTGCAGATATATGGCACAGCCTAGGTTACACATGGAAATCTCCCAATAAACTTTTCAAGGAATGATCTCCACAGACATGTGAGCTGCAAACAAGAGACTCCTTATCTAGTGAAGGCTCTAGAGTCGCTTATGTTATGCAAACCTGGATGGTAGAAATAATTCCTCCGAAAATATCACGCAGATTTTGAAACAGTTTAAGAAACATGAAGAGGTCTCACTTTTAAAATGTCCCCTTCTTTGCTGCTGCTTACACCAATTTGAGATCTCCTGTGCTGCTTTAGTTGTGGTGCACATGCTGAGGAGATTAGTAAAACATTGGAAACTGTACTTTAAATTTTAGGCCATTTTTGTCTGTTTGTATTGGACTTCACAGCTGTTTGGACCAAATGAATTTTTCAGTATGTGATTTTTTTGAGTCAGTTCGACTCCCCAACCCTTTGTGTTCCAGGACCATTCACTGTAGAGGAGGTTCTAAATCCTGTGATTTCATCTACATCAAGAGCAGAACTGTGCTCCAGAGAGGTTTAAATGGCTTATTTTTTATTTTAAATAGATCACTTGAATGTTCATTTGGGTTAATATGAGCCAAAAAACTTTCTGTCACCAATCCAATCAAGGGCATTAAACATTTGTACCATTCAGTGATTAATGATCTGTATAGTGCTAATGTAAGAATTAACCATTGTTAATTGTCTTTCCTTAGCCAACCAACGACCAGATTCCATCTTTCTTCCTGTAAAGATTTATTACTATTCGTCTTTATCTTTAAAAATCAGATGATTACCTTGCACATATAAATATCTACTGTCTTTAGTAATAATATCAAAATGTCCATCAACCCCACTCAATACAACTTTCTAATACTTCATTTTCTGCTCATTTACACACAATAACAGAATGGAATCACATTGTATTCTTCACCTACAATTTGCAGTGATATATTTTTCAGTAGCTATTCTTGCAGTTATTCACATAGTAATTTATTTATAAAATAAATATCTCCTAATTTATTTATAAAATTCACATTTGTGATGGAGTGAAATTTCCAATAGGGTATTTCTTTCCAGTCTCTAATGTTTCCACAATATTTTCTAACTTTGTATATTTATCTTTATTCTATGCAACTTTTGTCCAAGGTGGTAATAGAGATAGGTGATTCCTACCATTTGACGAACTGTTTTTGAGATAAGTGTTCTAGGTGATAGTTTACTTAGTATAGCCTAAGACAAACTAAGGCAAATAGTGAGACTGACTACTTGGTCCTGCTTTCTATGGACACTGAGTGACAAAGGAAAGAGGTGTGCTTAAGAGTTGAGTCACAGCACAAGTGCCTCATAAAAGGCCTCTAAGTTGACACCTGTTTTCTGATAGACAGCTTCATTTCTTGTAGCAATAGAGATGGTATTGACAACAACTGAACTCAGAATCTTACTGTAAGAGTGACTAAATTACAAGATGGACTGCATTCCAACAACAAATATTGCATGAAGTTAAAGTGGGTACATTGACTGAGAAGGAGGGACAGGGTCCTGAAATTTTGAATAGGAACATGTGTTCATACATTCAGGAAGCTGAAGACATTGTGCACCTGAGTTCCATGGAATCACTCTTGCCAAAAGAACTAACGTTCTTACTCCCATCAGAAAGAGTAGTCCATCTTTGCTAAGTCATCCTCTTGAGTAAAACCATTATTCCTTCTACTTCCATATGATAATGATATGCAGATGACACATTTCAGTTCACTGAAAGGAGAACTTGAAGTCTTCATCGATGAAGATTAAATATTCCAGACTACAATATCGATTACAAATTTATGAAAAGAATACTCTTACAACTCTATCAGTGTCTAGCATACTGAAGAAAAAAGAGAAACTATTAAAGTAGTCAAGGATTTTGTCTTGCTTGGATCCACAATTCATGTTCATGAAAGCAACCTCCAAGAAATAAAATGTCATATTACATTAGGCAAGTTGCACAAGACATGTGTAAAGTATTGAAGATCAAGAATGTCACATGTAAGCAAAGGTACATATGATCCAAGCCAGTATATTTTCGATTGCCTTATGAATATGAAAGTTGGACATGAAATAAGGAAGACTGTAAAAGAATCAATGGCATTGAATTATGGTGCTGTGGAGTGGGCAGAAAGTACCCATGGACTTCCAAAAGAATAAACAAATCTGTCTCAGAAGAAATACATTCAGAATAATCCTTAGGACTGAAGATACAGGAGAATTTTTCTTAGGTTCTTTGGCCATATTATTTGGAAAAGTCAACCCTTGCAAAGACATAACTCTTGGTAAAGTGTAAAGAGAAATGAAAGAGAAAAATCATCAACGAGATGGAATGATACAGTGGCTGCAACAATATGTTCAGACATAACAATTGCCAGGATGCCGTAGGACTGGTCATTGCTGAGTATTTTAAAAAATAAAATAAAGCTACCTAGAAACTATATGACAAAATTAGCTTAGTTGTGTCTGAAGTGGCATTGTCTGAGATAGTACTTGAGGCTGTGTCTCAGACATTTCTGGAGGACAATGTGAGCAATGTGCATTAAAATATATTGTTGAAAAGCCCAGAGTGTTTCCCATTGCCATTTTTGTTTCTAAATCTATAACTAAAGAAGTTCTCTCAATGTGATTGAACAATTGAACTCTTCAGTTAAATGATATGAAATTTTTTAAAGAAAAATATGTCAAAACATTGAAAACTCATGCACACAAAAAGTCTTAAGGCAATGTGCCTCAAGAGATAAAGTACAGAGTATAACCCAGCAGAGGGGGAAATTATAATTAAAAAACATATATGTAGTTTTTTGTTTGTTTTTCAAATAAACAGAATCCTTGAGAATGTGCATAGGAATGCCTATTAAGAGTGTGGGAAAACTGTGCAAGAAAAACAAAGTTGTATTAATTTGAGTTTATTGATATTGGCTCCCAAAGAAATGACATTTTATTTAGTGTTTTAGGTGAAATAGTTAGGGATTGATCTAATAGATACCTTGGTCAGTTCACTAAACCCTGTATTATACAGTGACCTACACTTAGTCAAATTAAAATGCAAGACCTGTCTTGCTATCCCTTAGGAGAAGATATCTGTAAATTTTGAGAAACTGAAATGCTAGAGTGGATTTGCCAGGTTGCTCTCATAGATGTACCCATGTAGGACCCAGTGGACCTTTAAGGACAATAGTGAGGAGCATATTTGTGATGGAAATCCCAGCATCTTTGAAAATTTCCGTACCTATTTTTTGTATATGAGATATAGCAAAGATCATTGATCTGACTGAATTAAGACAGCCAATAACAAGAATGCACATTTAATGAAGTTGTCCTAGGGGCAAAGTGACAGCACTTAATCACCATAACCAAGGCTGGATGGTCACTACACTACACAACAGAGTCATATCAGTGATCAGAGCGGACGGACTCATATGGATGTGTGGCATTGGCTACTTACTGCAAGAAGATCAGCTGGTCAACCCTTCAAATTACAATTGCTTTCTCACATTAGAGTCCATCTTACTTCTGTGGAATCAGTGAATCCTGTGAAAGTAAAACCTTCAGGATCTTTACTGGCTAGTGAGGCCTGGCTCAATCTGAGAAGAACAGCTGACAAGATCTATTAATAATAGAAACTTATAATGTAGTATATATGAATCTAGGAAATTGGAAGCCATTATAAAGAATATGGAATTCTTTAAGATTGACATTCTATCTGCAGCCAATGAAACCGACCATCCTCCTCCTTGTGGGGGTCGGTGAGTACTTGCTGCAAATAGCAAGCCTCCTGGGTAGTGTACGCAGTCTCTCATCCTGTAGAGGCTTCCCTAAGGGAGTTTGGAGACAAACAACCGTTGGCAGCTCTTTGATGCCTCAGGCCTCCCTAATTTCTGCTCTCCCTAAACTAGGCCCCAAACTGGGATGCGAGGTGCTTTGGGGAAACCTCAAGGGATGGTGACTAGAGTCCACATAGGCCAAGTTATCATGTCCATCCGCACCAAACTTCCAAACAAGGAGCATGTGATTGAGGTCATACACAGGGCCAAGTTCAAGTTGCCTGGGCACCAGAAGATCTACATCTCTGAGAAATGGGGCTTCACCAAATTTAATGCCGATGAGTTTGAGGACATGGTGGCTGAGAAGCACCTCATCCCAGACAGCTGTGAAGTCAAGTACATCCCTAACCATTGTCCCTTGGACAAGAGGCGGGCCCTGCCTTCATGAAGTCCTGAGTAACTTTGTACTGCCTCACTTGTACTCACCAAATCACCAAATAAAATTGAACTTCCTGATTAAAAAAAAACAATGATATTCTAGGTATAAGTAAACTAAAATAAACTCTTACTGGCCATTGGCAATCAGAAAATCTTATGAGTTACCCTGCCAGGAATGAGAGATTTCAGAGTTGTGGGTCTGTATTTATCATCAAAAAGAACATTTCAAGGACTATCTGGAAGTGCAATGCTTGCTATGATAGGATGAAATACTTCCCATACAATGGAAATGTAAATATTATTCAGACTTATACAATAAACAGTAAAACCAGTCGTCAAATTTGAAAAGTTTTTACCATTTCAGTCTAAAATTGATCAAATGTGCAATCAAAATGCTATGTTACCTATTGGCTATTCAGGTGCAGAAGTTGGAGCAGGGTGGAAAGAACAATAGTTGGAAAATATAGTCTCAGTCATAGAAACAAAGCTAGAGATCAAATGATAGAGTCTTCTAAGACCAATGACATCTTTGTCTCAAATATCTTTTTCTCAACAACATAAACAGCAGTCATACAGATGGATTTCTCCAGAGTGAATCCAGAGAAAACAAATTGACTACATCTGTGTGAAGATCTGATTGAGAAACTCACTATAAGCAACTAAATTAGGCCATATGTTTACTGTGAAACAAATCATCAATTACTTATATTCAGATTCTAACATGAGTTCACCAGAGTCAAAATAACTCCTCAGGTATATCCAAATTTAAGTTAGACAAGATCTCAATGGAAGATTGGATACATTGAAGACTAATGACAGAAGATTTAATGAGCTATAATGTGCCATCAAGGACATTGTGCACGAAGAAAGAATAAGTCATAAAAAGGTGAGGACCCTCTTTAATAGACTTCTGAATTCCAGAGAAGCTCCTCATAGGGTTTCTGGAAAATTAATGTCTCAATCAAAAAAGACAGCAAGACACAGAGCATGTGACATTTGATTGTGTCTTGTCTGGTAAGATCACTGCTGCAAGAAGACTAATGTGGGTTTCTCTTATGGCAAAAGGGAAGCAATTGAATATCTCAAAGTACTTCAGAGGAAGCTATGCTTGCTGATAGAGTCCAATTAGACACATTCAATAGTGTTTACCCTTTTTAAATCTCTTGTGAGGCAGTCCTTGGACAGACATCTTGCTCATGCATCTTCATTGCCACGTCTTCCATTGCAATTGGATTCTCCCTGCTCCTTGAGATCCTTGAATCACTGGCTGATTTGGGGGGAGACATAATATCAAAGGATGGGTCATTTCTCTGGATGGCTTCTCACTCTGTAGTATCCTCTGTGGCTTGGACTTCATTTCAGTTATTATGTCAGGGACAGTCACCGTGTCACATGTGTTGTGATCTGACCTCATCAACTACTGATTTTCCACCCTTTTAGCAAACAAAAAAAAACATGGTGGAACTTCTGGTGGGATAAGAAATCCCTGTATTTTGAGAGTTTCTCCCAGGAGTGTTTGTTGAATAGAACTGGAGTTCTTGAGTGATCATCTTGGGATCATACTGAGTCCTTGGGATTATGACTGTAGAGGTGCCTAGGGACACAGCCACTCCTGAAGCTTACATTCCAGCATTCTGATGGATGGTTTTAAGGATCCTACAGGGGCCAATTTGGGAATGTTGCATTGGTTCTGTTTATTTTTCATTCAATTAAGATGGCTAAATCACTCTCATTTGAGAATCAGCATAGAACTGCTGTAGTGACTCAAAAGCTGCTGCTGTTCACCAACCAGCCCCCAAGCATGCAGACTCGAGGTTGGGCCTCTGGAAGCCTCAGCTTGTCCCTGTGATAATTAGTGGGGCTTTTGCTTGTTTATTTGTTTATTGCTTGTGTGTTGGTTTATAGTGGCAACATGGCACCTACAGAAGATATGGACCTGATGTTTAGTTCCAGCTTGATGGCCTCCTCTTGAGATGTGACCAAGTTAAATGGATCATTGGATCTTGGCCCATCTCTCTCTCTTCCTAGTAGACACCCTGGCATGCTGGCTGATTGAGCTGCTCTGTCTCAGTGGGTGTGCTGTGGTACATGTGGTGCAAGCCTGCCCATGGACCATGGTGGACAGCACCGATTTGACATGCTATTCCAGCTTTGGACACCCCCCCCCACACACACACACACACACAATTCCATGTCTGCTATCTGAAAGGCAGACTGCGCTTGTCTTGCTACCACTCCAGATGCTTCACCTCCTACCAGCTACTTTGTGTCAGTACATCTGGAGGCTCCACTGTGACCTCCCTCTGCTGCACCTCACCCCTTCATCTTCCTACTGTCTACCCCCATTGGTTGTAGGAGTTACACAGACCTTCAGTAGATTCACTGTTCCATAAAAGTGGTTGGATTAAGCTCTGTTTCCTGTGTGTACAAATATACTTTTATATGTTTTCACTATAAAGGCTTATCTCTATCTATCTATCTATCTATATCTATCTTTCTACCATCTATCTATATCTATCTAATCAAATGTATCCAGGTGTTGCTTCTATACAGAAACCTACCTAACACAGACCCCCCCCTCCAAAGTCTCAGAGCTTGTGTCCCACAATCCCGCATAAACAATAATGAAAATTTCTAGAAATAGGAAAACAGTTTGTTCCTTAATCCATTTTTCAAATGTTGGCAAAACAATCAAACAGAGCATAAATCCTCCTATATTGTTAGTGTGTAAATATATAGAGAGAAGAGTTCTTTAAGAAGAAAGAACTAAAGGCTCAAGTAGAAAGCAGATGTCTTGAGAATGATGATGGCAGCAAATATGCTTGACACAATGGACAGATGGATGGATGAACTGTGATAAGAGTTGCATGAGCCCCCAATTAAAAAAAGAAAAGAAATTAACAGAAAATGGCTACTATGGCAAGGTTAGGAAATAGGTTAAAAATTTTACTATCTGGTCAAAAGTAACTTCATTTTATCTTTTTAAGTCTAAAGATATACTTTCCAAGATTGCTGTTGAGTAAATATTGTTGATCTTTAAACATTTGCATTTGATTTAATTTTCAGTATATCGTAAAATGAAATAAAGTAAAAAAAAATAAGATATTATAAAAGAAGGAAAATAAGAGCATTCTGGAATAATGACAATCTCTTAAGAGTCTCTTTGTACTACCATGTTCTGTGATTACAGACAAAAAAAACAACAACTACAACAACCCAATTCTGACATGCCACAAATGGGCTCAACCTGTTATCTTTTGTAACCAGGCAAAGAAACAAAACCATCTGAATTGTTTCCTGAAGGAAAAGAACATATGAAATGGATGATGCAACAAGGCTATTTTAGACTTTGCCTATGACTTGGTGATTAGTTTCAGAAAATAAGAACTTTAATTTTTGTATTGCTTTCTTTATATATATGTATATTTACATACACACACATATAATAGGCATATAATATATAATGCATGCATCTATATCTATAAACATATTTTTTCTCATCCAAACCATCAATTACAAGACATAAGATGATATATGGGTTAGTATGTTTTTATTGTATGGATATTCAGTGTGCCATAGTAAGTATAAGAATGGCTTTATAATTGTCTTTATTTAAAGAGTACTTAGGGCTTAGGGATATAGGCACAAGCATGAAGATGGCAAAGGATGGGTTGTGATGAATGTTTCTTTACCACCTTGACCACTATTCTTAGTAGTTTCACAAGCACTGGACTGATGGATATTTCATAACATAATCACTCTCCATTTTCTGATTTGATAGAAGTGGCCAATCAATTTAAATGGAGATCAGTTGAAAAACTAAGCTATTGAAAACTCAACCACTAAAAAGCTGCTCAGATGTGGTAGAGACTGTTCTTACAGGACAAGGAGATTTTTCTTGGAAGAGAAAGCAAGCTGAAGAGATATGATCACAGCCTTGATGGAAGAGGTCAGCGCTTTCCTGCAGCTGCCACACCAAAGTCCAACTTCTCAAGTAGAGCAATACTATGGCAAAGTACCACTGATATCGCCAGTTAGAATGTTGCTAGGAGATGCCTCAAGAGATAAAACAGTGAGACGGAGGAGCAAATCACTGCACACATTCTAAAGGGATTTCTAAGAAGAGCAAAAAAGGCCCAGATTGCAGCAGAGAAGGAAATTAAACAAGCAGATGAACACATCCAAGTAACACAAAACCTGCTGATTCCGCTGAGTCTGGCATTGGGTCTTCTGAGAACATTTTGTAAAATACCTGCAAGAAATTCAACAAGTTAGTGAGCATTGTGGCAGAACTTAAACATAAGGCTTTCTAAAATTAGAAGAAGCATAATATTTTGAAAAGTTATATAGAAGTTGTAAAAAACAAACAAACCTGGGGACAGAGAGAAGACTGAGGATGGTGACATTAATGAAAGTTATAAGAATATATCAAATTTAATTGTCAACCAAATGAAGAGTGAGCTGATGACTGAGAAATAGAAATACTCCAAAGTGTTCCAAAGACATCTTTAAGTTCCTAAAAGCAAAGATGTCACTTTGAGGACCAAGGTGTGCCTGACCCACATCTCATCTCATTTGCATGTGAAAGACAGACCATGGATATATGACAATAGTAAAGAATATTTATACAATACTGGCTGCCAAAGAATGAAGAATCCAGTCTTGCATAAAGTGCCAACAGAATGTTCTCAGCAGAGAGGATGGAGAGATTTGCTCTCACACACTTTGAACATTTTATCAGGAAGACCAGTGCATCGCACTTGCTAGAACTGATGGTCAAACAAAAAGAGAAGACAGTCCACAGCATCGATGGACACAGTGACTACAAAATTGACTCAGGGGTTGCTTCAATTGTGAGGATCACACAGAACAAAGCCTGACTTTATTCTGCACTATAGCTGCTCACTCTGGAATGTAGTGAATGTTACAGAAACTAACAGCAGGAGCATCCTAATTGGTGAGAGAATATATTTATGTTTCCTAAAGCTGCTTGCTATAATTCCTTAACCTTAATCTATTGGTTTTATTATTCTTCACTGGACTGATACCTCCTCCCAAAAATAAAAATAAGAAAGGGGTCCTCCCTCCTCATACCCTCTAAAAGCCTGTGCCTTCAACAATTACTCATAGATGATAGTTATATAAAAATATATCAACTATTTCTAATAATTTATTAGGATATGCTTTAATATTCTCAAACCTTAAAATTTTTCCTTCAAATGTTATAATAAGTTTAGTATTGTGTTAATTGTTTATCTCTGTCTACTCTGACTCTTGAACAATGTCACAGTCAAATGTCATGCATGAGCTGGTGTCGCTTTCAACAGGAACCAGAATGAGGGTGTTCACCTTAGCACTCATTTTAAAACTGTTTGATGCAGCCAAACTGTCACTTTACTTCTGCATCTTCGTCAATGAAGAAAGGCCTATATTACCATGGTCATAATCTTAATTTCTTATGATTTGAGCCTGTTCTCATTGGTCAGAAGCACTCCTTTTCTTAAAAGGAAGACAAAGAAATTCTCTCTGACAACAAGAACCAGTTTCATATCCTTAAATGAAACCACTTAATGAGTGGCTTACCAAATAACCAGTAAGACACTACCTAAAAGTTTTGTGAAATAATTTGCCATAATTTGCCAGGCATGTAACATCAGAGAGTCCCTTGCACAAGCCTGAGAAGACGTTCTCTGTCCTGTCTATAGGATTCTAGAAAACCAGTGGATTCTTCCTTTCTGATATGCACAATCTGAGTAGTGCTGAAGAAATTTAAAAATATATCATTATTACCATAACCATTTCTGTCTAGAAGTCATAACTTGCTTTATTATCTTGGGTCTTTCAGGTAGCCATAGTCAATTCTGATTCATGGCAGCCCCATGTGTCCCAAGCTAAAGCTTCAATCATATTTCTTTCAATAGTTTCTCCTTTAAGAAGGAGATCACCAGGTTTTACTTCCAAACTGTCTCACTTCAAATGTCTATTTCTCAGGAAATATTTCTTTGAAAACCCTCTCTAAATCATCACTTCTGCCTCCATTCAGTTTTAATTTCCTTTTCCTGCTCTGTTTTCTTGGGGACCCCCTTTCAGTATTCAATTATGCATTTTACACATCCAAGGGAGCTTCAAAGAACTTGGGGAAACACTATGATCTTTCAATTGCCTCCATTTTTTTTTAAAACCATGAAGTGTTCCTTAGTGTATCTGTGTCTGTGTGCCTGTGACTGTGCGTACAATTTTTTTAATCCATGTAATTTCACAATGTAATATGACTAAAAATGATTTTCTAGTGTTTAAGATAGTGTCTCATTTAGCAGTTGTTCCATATGAACTATTAAATTCATAAGTGAATCATATTATTTGGTAAAGTCTAAATCAGAAAAGAGTAAAATAAAGCTCTCAAAGTATAAATGAGGTCTCTAAGACCATATAGATAATTACCATGGTTTCAAAACTTTTAGTCATTTAAATCTCTCTCTGCAGGAGTTAATTTTACCACCTCTGCCTCAGCAGAAAACGAGTCAGATGTCTGGGTACTGAATTAGAGATAGAGGAAAAGAGCCCTTTATTTTTTTTTGGAGGTCAAGAATTATGTGTCAAATATAGAGAAAACAAGTGGGCTCAATCTCCCTAAGCAGAGAAATGATTATCTGAACCCTCCCAACTGCATTTGTCCTCTCAGAAATCTGTCAGTGATTCTTAGTTCACTGACAACTGACCAAAGAAATGATCAAACACTTCAATTGTGAAGTACTAAAAAAGAAGAGAAAAGGATTTGAAGTTATGCTAGTATGAAATGGATTCCATCAGAAGTGTGTTGCCCCACACTCAGTGTTTCTCTAGAGCAGGAAATCATAAAGTAACATTTCATCTAGTTATATATAGTTATATATCTTGTTATATATAGTTATCTTGTTATCTTGTTATATATAGTTTATATTATTTTATCTTCAGACAAATAAACTCAAAACCACACTCACTGTCATCAAGTTGAGTAAGTCAGGCATGTAGGTCAACAGCTGATAAGATCACAGACCTTCTGTGAGAGATTTAACCTTCCTAAAGTGAGAGCTCCAATTACACGATTATAGGAATAGAATCGTGATGGTTCAAGGATATTATACTACTGTGAAACTTCTGTCACTCACTATTCTAATGAACTTATTACACAATACAAAATATTGTATGCCTTCACTGAAGCTTAGCTAGTCATATGCATGCCATAAAATATATACTTACCTGGTGGAATGATAGTCAATTAATCACAATAATGATCTACTAGGGTTTCTGACCCTTTACAAACACTTTTATTGTCACATACAGAGAATGATGAGTTCTTATATCAGGGGAAGAAGTGGTAGAGAACAAATGGGAGGGAGGAATTCAAATTAATATATAAATAACACAATGTATAGCTCTACTGTGTCTGTACTATCTATATTTATCATTGAATGAACATCAGAAATTATTTTAATTTGGCTTCCATAAGCCATAATTTCAATATTCTTTTCAAGCATTTGACACTACAAGTTGCTTAATGGAATAAACATATGGACCTTGCTCAGGGAGAGTGATCTACATTTCAGAGTGAAAGAAGATTAACAAAAGAAGAAGAAAGAGGCAGTTGGTGAGAGTATGGAGAGGAAATGTAACCGTGCATATCACATAACCTCTTAAAGCACCTCTGACTCACTGAACATTCAGATAGTGTAGGATCCTGATAGGAAGTATTTTGCAATTCCAATTTCAGATGTTCTGCAAGTAAAATTAAATTCTACATGGACAGGGTGACATAGAGGGCGTGCCTTTCACTATTCTATGACGAATCTTGAATATACTCAACCTAGGATCATTTCTTTCGAGTATATATGACTCACACCAATCGACAACGCGCTGTAAGGGCTATAAAGCCTTATGGAATCAAAGTCCCACATCCTTCTCCCAGAGCGGCTAGTTCGAGAGCTATCGACCTTCTGCTTGTCCAGAGGACATGCCAATCACTGTGAGAGTAGGGTTCTTTATCTTGAGAATGCGTGTCTATTTCTGCCCTATTTAAGCTCTCCATGAGTCAGAATTCCCTCAATGATAGTGGGTTTGGGTTTAATAGAAAACGGTTGTTGATAGCCACTGGAGGGATGGCCTCTGCTAGCAGAGGAGGCAGACATAAATACCGACATGTAAATCTTCATCTGTGAATAGAGTCAGAAAGAGAAGGCTTTTTCCCATTCCTACTAGATTCTTCTTCACATACGCAGAATCTATGATGATGTTCTTTGGCCATTTTTGCTGTTCAAGTTTCATGAAAGATACACATTCTCTCTACCTTCTGGACTTTTGTTCATGCCTTCTCCTGTCCTGGGATTCTTTAATCTGTCTCCACTCTAGCCTATCCGTCTGATGGATTCTGGGTAGCCAAAATATTGTCATTGTTTACAGGTAGGGCATCCTTCTCATATAGGCTATTTCAGGCTCTCTTGTTATACAAAAAGCCCTGGTGGGGCTATCATATGACCATCAGACTGTTGACTTTGACCCAGAAGCTATTCCATGTTTACAGCTTCAGGAATCCTATACAGAATCCATGAGAGTTGGCCTGGGCTGTGGTGCTACACTGTTGGTTAACTGAAAGATTAGTTGTTTAAACCTACCAGTTTCTCAGCAGGAGAAAGAAGCTGTAATCTCTTCTGTGAAGATTACAGCCTTGGAAACTATGGGGGAAGAGCTTTTAACTTCTTAGAAGTCTGTATGAACCAGAATTTACTGGAGGTAATTTTATCATATTTTTCTATTTTACTGGGAAAGTGAACTATGTATACTACGTCCAATAGAAAAGAATGCTCTCAATAAAGATGTGTGAAAAAAGCAAATTCTCGTTTGCCATTTAGCTAAATGTGGAGCACCTCTGAAACAAAATAATTGCTTGTAGAGGAAGATGATAATGTCTATAGATGAGCCAATCTTTTAAATGTGTCCGTTAGGCACAGATGAATGTCAGGCAGGATTTGAATTTATTAAGAGGAATACATTTACAGGTAGGAAGAAGTTACTTTCATGGATAATAGCTATGACAAAGTATGAGATGGAAAAGTCTCTTATAGAGAATGATGGAGTGTAAAATAAAAATTCTGAAAGTTCTCTAACCTTGCAAAGATATGGGAACAAAGATGGATAAAACTTCATATGTCACAGAAGTTCTATGCCAGATAAAAGCTGTTTTAGACAGAAAGCAATATAAGGAAGTGCAATTATTATGTACACATTTCATTAAGACTGGATTTCTCAAATCTTTTGTTACATCAATGTACTATAGCAACGTGCTTTGCCATGGAGCATTGTGAAAAGTTGGCATACATTGTAAGATTTTGAGAATCAATGGCACAGTGTAGGAGGATATGTTTTACACCAGGAGTGTCAAAATGGTGGCCTGTGGGCCACATGTGGACCATGAGGGAATTTTCTTTGGCCCATGATGCTCTGAAATAAAATGAAATGAGGGAACTTGGTGTACTGTAGTGCCTCGATCTCCCCTAAGTACTAGTTTCTTCTTAGCAATTTATTTTCTACTTTCATTTTATTTCAAAGCACGTGGGTCACAAAAATTACTTCAAGGACTACATACATTCCACAAGCCACAAGTTTGACACCCTTGCTTTAGACCAAGGAAACATTGGACATTTTTAAGACATTTTTGAAAAGTTAGGACTGAGCTGTTTGAAGCTGCTGGTGTCTAGTGGGTAGGAGCTAGGGGTGCTACTGAATATAGTAGAATTCTGAAGGCTGTCCCCATGCCAAATAATGATGTGTCCCGAAAGACCAGTGGAGTCCATGATGGGTGCAGCTGGAGTGGGGCGGCGAGGAGCAACAGCTCAGGAGTTAAACTGCTCTCAGAGGCCTTCATTGAACAGGTGCTCTTGCTGCCTGCAATCTGTGTAATGCAACAGCGAACACTGTTTAAGTGTAATTAAACAAAATACTTAATTCAGAGGATTAGGTTTATCTTAGGGAATGATATGAATCTTCCAGTGAAATCTGGACAAGGAAGAGCCCCTTGATGAATGAAATTTGTGACAGGTCAGTGGAGGTATCATTTTGCTTTGCTTTTGCGCTTATTGGCTGGGGGTTCAGACTTAGGACACTAAACACAGAAGAATCACAGTTCGAATGACTCAAATTAGGACATCAATGACTTTTCCAAGGATTTCAAATGAAAAAAAAAAAAAAAGAACATTCATTGCTTCCCGTCCAAGAGCCTATGATAAAGTTTGAATAACGATAAAAACAATTCTGTCAGAGTAAAAGGAATTAAAGCTGGTGTTGGACGAGGGCAAATATGAGAGATCAAAAGAGTGTATATAACTCCAGGAAAATGGTTTATTCCTACTATTTGACATTAATCAGAGTCAATACATTATATTTTCTTTAGTCAGCACAGTGGGATTATGTCTTTTACAACAAAGTTGTAAACGTATTATCAGAATAAATCCATAGTTATCATTCATTCTGTAGATAGTGTTTTGTCATATTTAAGGACTATATCTGGGGGAGAAGAAAAAGAAAAATGTCAGTGAGATTGATTTGTTAGACCCCAAGAAGAACTCACCAAGGCATATAATAGTTAAACTATCCAACTTTGAGGAAAAAGCGAAAATCCTGAGAGCAGCAAGAGAAAAGAGGACGGTCACATATAAGGGTTCTCAGGTAAGAATATGTGCACATCTATCAACTGAAACCATGAAGAGGAGAAGAGAGTGGACCAATACCTTCCAGAAGTTGAAGGAAAACAAGGCCTCCCCTAGAATTCTCTACCCTGCAAAGCTATCTATTAAGATAGATGGGGAAATAAGGGTCTTTCAAGATAAGGAAAAACTTAAAGAATATGCTGTGAGACACCCAACTCTGAGGAAATTCCTTGCCGACTCACTATGGCCAGAAGACCATCACCCACCAAACACAAACAGGAGACCATCTTATACTCCAACCTCACCAAGAAGCCAACAGACTAACCATAATCACCAAGAACACATGGCCACAGGTAGAATACAGAATAATAAAGAAACCTCTAATGAAAACACAACAGAGCTATGAAAAGGGGAGTAAGATAAAAAACACACTAAAAAACCCAAAAGGCCAGAAATGAACCCACCACAGATTGGAATAATAACTCTAA